>OW203763.1:42356343-42956343 GCA_934045905.1 Leuctra nigra
GGGGTGTCGTTACACTAACCCCCAACCACCCCAGTCTCTCTGGCTCAACGGCAGCAACTAATAGCCAGAGTTGTATGATCGCCCGGCATCCAACCACTGACCGCGCTCAATGTTGCATAACCTCGGTGATCTGACGAGAACCGAGGTATCCAATACACCAGCCTTTGGGTTAAAACATACAAACATACAGTTTGTTTCCAAACATACAAATTGGAATTTGTATTGAAAAGTATTGAAACCCTTCAGTGTCATCCGGATGATTGGAAGATACATGAGATGTGATGCATTCTACTCACGTGGTGTCCCTGATTTATTTGATTTATTGATTTATTTATTTATTTAGCTTGAAAGCTATTTTTCATTACAATATACATTTACAAAACAGGAAATTCATTATAAACAAATGAAGTACATAAAATTTTAACTGACTGAAATTTTTAATTTTTGGGACTGGTTCGCGCCATTATTTTGTTTTCCCGCCCTTCGTTTCTGTGACCTTGTGGTCATATCTTCATCCCCTGTTCCTTGGTTCAGTCTAGCCAGCGCTCTGTGGCTTGACCTTTTCTCGTTCGTGTTCTACGGTGATTCGAAGTTGTCTGCTCGAAGTGAGCACACGTTGCGGGCTCCTGCTCTCGACCTTTCATTTTGTGGTGCCACGCGGTTCCCTGGCCGTTCACCAGGAAGGCCCATGCATCCCATACCATTTCTTTTCCTTTCCTTTACTCAATTAGATTAGAATAGTTAAATCCATCCTCACCAAGCCGCTCTACTCTACGACCATCGCTTCCACGACGGCCACCTCACGCCGAGACGGCTCTACATTGTCGGTGAGTTTTTCTATCTTTTCTCTTCCCCCCCCCCCCCTAATTTACAGTCCACTTTATCAATCAGGCCTTAGCGCCAACATTTGATCCCTCGACGCCGGAGTTAGAATTGGCTCGTGGATTTCTCGTGTGCTCGTGCTAGTTTCTATGCTAGTGGATTTCTCGTTTGCTCGTGCTAGTTTCTATGCTAGTGGAATTCTCGTTTGCTCGTGCTAGTTTCTATGCTAGTGATTTCTCGTGTGCTCGTGCTAGTTTCTATGCTAGTGGATTTCTCGTTTGCTCGTGCTAGTTTCTATGCTAGTGGTTTCTCGTTAGCTCTTGCTAGTTTCGACGCTAGTATTATTCTCTTGCTGTCGGATTTCAAGTTTGAATTTCCTACATTTCGTCGTTCGTTCACGTCATGGAAGCCCAAAAACGTGAGCAAAGCGTGTTCAAAGGTCAACGCGAAGAACTATTCGCCGAGGTTCAGCGAACCTATGATGGTTTCAGATTGTTGACCCCCGAAGGCGTGGACGCGGTTAGAGGCCGTTTCGATCGGCTAACTGTGATTCAAGCCAAATTTGACGCCTTGCAGAGTTCAATCATGCAACATAATTCGCAACTTGTGGAAACTCTCAAGCCCCTCGAAATTTCCAAGGTCTCTGCGAGTTTTGAAGACGTATTGTATGCTGCGCAAGGTGCATTTCTGTCGGCTGCCGCCAAGGTCATTAAACCTCAGCCAGTCACACCCGTCATACCAACTCCGGTTATAAATCAATTGCCGCGTATTGATTTGCCTTCGTTTTCCGGTGACACAAGTCTCTGGCCGGAATATTTCTCGTTGTTTACATCTCTCGTGCATAACAATGAAACACTGAACCCTGTTCAGAAATTTTATTATTTGCGATCTACGTTGTCTGGCTCGGCTCTCGCAATCATATCTGGTTTTCAACTCGACACTGAAAACTATACTCTCGCATATGATGCTCTCGTACAACGTTATCAGAATAAACGTTTATTGGCCAACAACTACATCAAGCAAATCTTGGACTTTGTTCCACTTAAGACTAACTCACATTATTCTGCAATGCAAAATTTCTTGCAAGTTCATAAGAACTCTGTGAGCGCTTTGAAAGCTCTCAATGTGCCTGACTTCGCTGACTTTCTTTTGCTTTCATTGACTTTGTCTAATCTTGACACTTCAACGCGGAAGGCATTTGAAAACAAACAATCTTCTCAAGCTACACCAACGCATGCGACCTTGATTCAATTCTTAGAAGAACATTCGCGGACATTGGAATTATGTGGCCTTGATCAGCGCGCTACATCTACAAGCACTACGTTGAAGAAGATTGCACCTCACGCGAAGCAATTGAACTCGCTCCTCGTTGCCAAGCAACCCGAGGTCAAGGTCACCTCATCGCCTGCTCGTAAACAAATATCGTGTTCACTTTGCAATCAGAATCATACGTTGTATAATTGCTCTGTGTTCCTCGCTCAAACTCGCGACGAAAAATACCAAACATTGAGACGCCTCCAGCGATGTTTTAATTGTTTAGGCGCACACACTCGTGCTCAGTGCTCGTCTAAAAGGACCTGCACTAGCTGCCAAAGCAAACAACATCATTCGCTATTGCATCCAGCTCAAGCAACAACTTCTGTAGTTTCTCCTCAGTCGACGCTCTCTCCGCAACAGAACGTCGATCCTCCCCCAGCTTCGCCTGCACTTGTTAATGACGACACACCTCATTCTCTGACTTGTCAACAGACAGGCAAGCTAGCTTTCAAGACGGTGCTCTTAGGCACGGTTCGCGCGCTCATTCGTGACGCACATGGACGGTATCAACCCTTTCGCGCTGTTGTTGATTCCGGCTCGCAAATTTCCGCTGTCACTCATTCATTGACACAACGTCTAGGCTTAAAAGTGCAGCCAAGCCATTCTGTTTCTGAGTTACTAGGAATTGGCAACTCCTCTGCTCGGGTACTCGGCACTGTTATGTGTAACATTGCTTCTCGCCACTCTCCCGAAGCACCTCTTGGCGTTCAGGCGTTGGTCTTGTCTGCCATCTAGAGCCAACTTCCGACTAAATCAGTCCCCCGCGGAGTGTTCGAACGCTATCGCGGCCTGTCGCTTGCTGATGAGCAATTTCACCTTCCTGACAAAGTCGACTTTCTTATTGGCGCCGACATTTACCCGGACATTTTGCGGAAGTCCGGCGACATGGTCGTTGGAGCGAATCCGTCAGCCCTCAACACCATGTTCGGCTGGATCGTGCTGGGACCTGTTACTTCTACTGAAAGTTCGTCCTCAACCCCTCTCTCTCTTCTGACTTGTTCAACGCCCTCGTTGGAACAAACACTTCGCCTATTTTGGGAATCTGAAGAAGTTCAACGCCCTCCTCAAGAAAATCCTGACGACAAGCGATGTGAAGAGCATTTCGCCGCTACTCATAAGCGGGATTCGACCGGACGCTATTCCGTGGCGTTTCCGTTCAACACGTCGCATCCGTCTCTCGGCAGTAACCAGGACTCCGCTCTCCAAAGTTTTCTCTCATTGGAACGTCGTCTCAAACGCAATCCTGCGCATGATGAAGCGTATCAACACTTCATGCAGGATTACTGCAAGTCTGAACACATGCAGCTCGCCAAGAATTCGTCTTCTTATGTAATTCCGCATCATTGTGTACATAAAGTTGCGAGCTCCAGCACGAAGTTGCGCGTTGTCTACAACGCCTCTGCACCTGACAAGAAAGGCGTCGCGCTCAACCAGCTCCTGTTGAGCGGTCCGAAACTTCAGAGGGAACTTCCTGCCATTCTAACTGGGTTTCGATCTCATCCCATTGCGGTCTGCGCCGACATTCGGCAAATGTATCGACAAATTCTGATTCATCGCGAAGATCGTCATTTCCAACACATATTTTGGAGACCGACACCAGAATCCCCTGTACAGGAGTACGAGTTGAATACTGTCACATACGGTCTCACTCCTTCTGCTTTCCTCGCTCAGAGAGTATTGCAGCAACTAGTATGCGACGAAGGAGCTCAATTTCCTCTCGCATCTTGTGCTTTAACGGCGCACACTTACATTGATGATGTTGTGTCCGGTGCTGATGATCTCATGCAAGCTCGCTCTCTTCAGCAAGAACTGAAATCTCTCCTCGCGTTGGGAGGTTTCGAACTACGCAAGTGGTCAAGCAATGTTCCTGCAGTCCTGCAAGCTCTTCCTGAAGATCATCTCAAAACTCCTCTCGTCTTCTCGAATGATGATGTAGGCATTAAGATTCTCGGCCTTCTTTGGGATCCTACCGCTGATTCATTCTCGTTTCACGCTCAACCCTTTGAAGGGGTAGTCACTAAACGCTCTATTCTGTCATACATCGCTCGTATTTTTGACCCTCTTGGTTTTCTTTGTCCGTTCGTCTGCTGGATGAAGATGTTTCTGCAGCATCTGTGGCTCACTCAATTGCAGTGGGACGACGCTCTTCCCCCTCAGCTGTCTGATGCCTGGACATGCGCCGTCTCCGAGGTCCACCAGTTCTCCAGCTTCAGAATTCCTCGCACTTTCTCCGCCGCCCCTGGCACTCGTCGAATTGTTGGCTTCTGTGACGCCTCCGAGAGAGCATACGCTGCTGTCGTCTACGTTCACACAGAAACCGCTTCAACCTCCTCGTCAGCTGTCAACATACTACGAGCAAGAAGCAAAGTGGCCCCCGTCAAGCCACTGACCATTCCAAAACTGGAACTCTCGGCCGCCTTGTTGCTGGCACGTCTGTTGAAGGACGTCTCCAGTGCAACCAGCAACTTGTCCATCGCATCCGTCCATCTCTACACCGACTCCACCATAGTGCTAGCTTGGCTTGCTACACCTCCGCACCGACTCAATACATTCGTCAGCAACCGCGTGGTGAAATTCTTGAAGCCTCCTCTCCGACGTCATGGGCGCACGTCCCGTCGTCCGACAACCCAGCCGACTGTGCCTCTCGCGGTTTGTCGCCATCACAGCTTCGTGAGCATCCGTTGTGGTTAGCCGGCCCCGACTTCCTACACGACTCTCCGACTTCATGGCCTCGAGCTACGCCTCCTCTCGCATCCGATCAGGAGCTTCCCGAAGTCAAGCCTGCCGTGGTCATACTCGCTGCTCGAGTCGACGTCGAGCCTCTTCTCGTCAACTTCAACAAGTTTTCGACTCTTCTCCGTGCGCAAAGAGTATTTGGCCATGTTGTCCGTTTCGCCAGAATTCTGCTGGCCAAACGATCTCAAACACCTGTTCCGACCGGCCCGTTGACGCCTCGAGAACTTCAAGACGCTCTCGACATCTTCGTCAGATCCACTCAAAATCAGTACTTCTCCGCCGAGCTCAGTCAGCTCGCCCAGCACGGTCAAGTCAAATCCCGACCTGCCGCACTCAAGCCTTTTCTCGACATCTCGGGGTTTCTCAGGGTGGGCGGGAGGCTGCGTCACGCATCACTTCATGAAGACGCTCGCCACCCTCTCCTTCTACCAAAGGAAGCCCATCTCTCGGCTTTGATATGTGATTTATATCACAAAACGTCTATACACTCAGGCCCCAGGACAGTTCAAGCGTTGATCCAGCAGCGTTATTGGATTGTCTCTCTTCGTGGACTACTTCGTCAACGAATTCGCCGATGCTTGACGTGTCATAAGTTCAGGGCCAAGCCGCTGCAACCTCCTATGGGTGATCTACCTCCTCCACGTGTGCAGATGTCTCGCGCCTTCGCTCATGTCGGCATCGACTATGCTGGACCCTTCAAGTTCAAGACCAACACTCGTCGCAACGCACCATGTACCAAAGGGTACCTCTGCTTGTTCGTCTGCATGGCTTTCAAGGCCGTACACTTGGAAATGGTGACAGATTTGTCCACCGAAGCCTCCTCGCCTGTTTGGACCGCTTCGCCTCGCGCCGAGGTCTACCCGCTCACGTCTACTCTGACTGCGGCCGTAGCTTCGTGGGAGCTGCTCGACATCTTCAAGAGATCTTCGAGATGCCGTCCCAAGATAGGACTTCCATCGCCGACGCTCTGTCATCACACGAGACCAGTGAAGAACCTGGTTCCGCTCCCCCTTGAGTGTTAGTTTGGGTTTCACACCCAAGTTTCGTTTTTTGTTCGAATTCGCATTTTCGTTTACTGGTTCTTTTCAAGTTGAAAAAGTTCCTTTTTGGTGGGCGGTATGTTCGCGCCATTATTTTGTGTTTTCCCGCCCTTCGTTTCTGTGACCTTGTGGTCATATCTTCATCCCCTGTTCCTTGGTTCAGTCTAGCCAGCGCTCTGTGGCTTGACCTTTCCTCGTTCGTGTTCTACGGTGATTCGAAGTTGTCTGCTCGTAGTGAGTACACGTTGCGGGCTCCTGCTCTCGACCTTTCATTTTGTGGTGCCACGCGGTTCCCTGGCCGTTCACCAGGAAGGCCCATGCATTCCATACCATTTCTTTTCCTTTCCTTTACTCAATTAGATTAGAATAGTTAAATCCATCCTCACCAAGCCGCTCTACTCTACGACCATCGCTTCCACGACGGCCACCTCACGCCGAGACGGCTCTACATTGTCGGTGAGTTTTTCTATCTTTTCTCTTTCCCCCCCCGCCCTAATTTACAGTCCACTTTATCAATCAGGCCTTAGCGCCAACATTAAACATTTCAATATTTTCTTCTTCTTTTACATTTCTACCTAATCTATAATAAAGTTGAATACCACTATAAAATACAGATTTTTGTGTCCTTGACTTGTTTTTTTCTAGATATTGATATGTTATTTGATGACCTAGTATTATATAAAACACTGTGAACAACATCGTTCATATATTCTAAAAGATAACCTGGCATTAAACCTTTAACAACCTTATGTATAAAAACTAGTACATTTAATACTAATTTCAATGCCCTATTCTGTAATTTTTGTAACTTGTTTAATGCCAAATTATCTATTCCCCACATAAGTGTGCTACAATAAACAATGTGGGGCAATAAAATGGCTTGATATAATATCTTAAGTGTTACACAAGGTGAGAGGTAGCGTTTTACTCGAGACAGAAACCCTATTTTTTTACCGATTTTTTTGGACAGGTATTCAATAATATGTTTCATCATTTTCAAATGTTAATCTAAAATTACTCCTAAATATTTGAACTCTTTAACAACTTCAATCGTTTCTTCATCTATAACAATTAATGGGATGTTATGTTGTGACCTTAACATTCTCTCTTTGACTATATTTGATGAATTGAAATACATACATTTAGATTTTGTGGGATTTAACTTTAGCTTATTTCCTTTCAACCAATCTAATATCTTGCTTAATACTAAGTTAATTTGTTCATTAATGTCGTTCAAATTTATTCTAGAATATGATATTAAAGTGTCATTAAAGTATTAAAGTGTTCATCAACTGATGAGTTGATGAAACCTGTTGATCCTGGCTGCCCACAAGCTCCTGCTCCTTGCTGTTCACTTCAACGTCCTTCTGCAACGCCACCTCGTCGATGCGTCCTGAATCCTGATGATCCACTTCCAAGCACTCAGTCGAATCCTGTCCCGCAGCAGCGCCAGGACACAAGAATATTAGTCAGCCCAGGGTTCAAAATGTTAAACAAAGTGACGTCATAACTATATATTTATAATAATCTTTGAAACAAAATAAACTATCAGAAGTAGCTTCTTTAATCAAGGATTTTAAGATTTGAAATACACACAGGAAGAATTATATTTTTTGTTTTCAACATTGGGATTAATTTCCACAAGGAAATAAGAAATATACATTCAATTTTCAAAGATGTAAATTAAATTTAAAACATAACATTTCCGTTCAACTAAAAAAAATGCGCCAAGTCCTTTTGTAAAATATTTCTCGGTGTTTATTCTTTTATTTCAAAGATACGATTAATTATTTTGGAAATGTCATTGACTTGGCTACTTTTTTGATATCACTCCTTTTCGGTGTTGATTTTTTTAAAGTGAAGAGACTTGGCTACCTTTTTTACACGGAGTGTTTTTTTGTGGGATATCGCTCCTTTTGTTAGTTTATTAATAAAGCTCGTAACACATGTCGGAGGAAGAAGGACTAATTACCTTAAAAAAAATACGCCTCAACCGATTTGGTTACTAAGAAAAGTTGCGTTTGTTGCGTAATGATTATCCAAGAAGAATAGCCAAAGTTTCGTTACAATCGGTCCAGCCGTTTTCGATAGCTGACGTCATTTCCGGTTTAAAAAATGGCGGTCGAAAATAATGTCAACTTGAATTCATAAATATAAGGGCTATATTTAATTACATAATTTAGATGCAATCGGTACATCTGTTTTCGATAAATGACGTCACTTCCGGTTAAAAATAGTGGCCAGAAATAATGTTGTCTTGAATGAGTCCAACATGAATACATAATTACGTTGCAATCGGTACAACCGTTTTCGATATATGACGTCACTTCCGGTTTTAGAAAATTGCGGTCGAGAACACTGCAACCTTGAATTTATAATTATTAACAATGTATGTTTACTAAATATCTATTGAAAAGTATAGTGGTGAATAGAGTGTCATTTAGCATATTAATGACATCATTTAGCATATTTATGACGACATTTAGCATATTTATGACGTCATTTCCGGTATAGGTAATAAGAAAACAATCTAGTTTCATCTAGTTGATACTTCATGAATTACCTTCTGAATTCATTAGCGTTAATTTCCGTCAAATCGCTCATGCCGTTTTCAATAAATGACGTCACTTCAGGTTTAATTGAGTGGTCCCTGCCGCCATTTCCGGTACAGTTAATTTGTATATTCATTTATCCCTATTGATTTTTCAAATAGATTGCAGAATGAATACACAGGAGCTAGTTCAGTGGCAATCGGTGCAGGCGTTTTCGATATATGACGTCACTTCCGGTTTCAGGAATGTAGGCCGAGAACACTGTGAATTGAAATTATAATTTTGTATTGTCTATGTCTATACAGTAAAAGTAGTTGGTCTGCTCCTCAGTTTATATAGGCATTTACGGGATGTTGAGTGACTGTGAGTGTACGGTACGACTTGGCAGTGTGGAGCGACCGCTCCACTAGATTCGAAATAATCTCCTTTATGTTACTGGTTTCTGCGGTAGTTGCTCCTTGTTCTTTTGGATGGAATGCGGGCCCAATGGGCCCTTGTTGACGACGTTTTGACTGGAATCGTCCAGCCATCTTCAGGTCTCGAAGTGCGTGCCGAGTGAGAAGTTTCCGCTCTATATATACTCATGAGCCTGATGCAACATTTTATCATTGGTCGAGATTCCGCTGATTTTCTATTGGTTCGGCTCTATGAAGCACCTCGCGATCGCTGGTTTCCACGCAAACGGCAGTCGGATGCTATCATGACTTCTTCCTCAACCTTCGTTGGGGAGAGTCACAAATACTGCTGGCCTATCTGACCATGTCAGGCGCCATTAAATAACAGAATATTCTGAATTTTAAACAACTACTAACCGGCCTATGTGCCAAAGTACAACGAGTGAAAATACCTATATAGCATAATAATAAATTAATACATTATAAAACTACATAGAATATAAATTAAAGCTGGCCAGTATGACCATAGATGTCGAGTGCCATTAAAACCGGAAGTGAAAGAAGAAAAAGAAAAAAGGATGCTATCATCGCGCCTATTCATGTTGTGTGGTCTCCGCTCAATCTCGATGGCCTCGCGTATGGTCCGGGTAGTCTTGTGTTCCACTGTTGCGAGGCACTTCATCCCGTCGAAATCGATGTGATGTCCGTGCTGCACCACATGCTGGGCCAGTGATGATGTGCTCTTCTGTTGAAACACCGCCCGGCGATGTTCTTGGAGCCTCGTTGACAGATGCCGACCCGTTTGCCCCACGTAAGTCTGGTTGCAGTCGAGGCAAGGGACTTCGTACACTCCCCTCTGTTCCCCGACCACCTTGTCGAAGGGATTCGAGTCCCTTGCCTCGACTGCAACCAGACTTACCGTCTACACGAGGACAACGGACATCCACCAGGAGCTGAACATCGAGCTCCTGGCCAAACACATGCTGGGCCTAAACACAGCATTCTACGAGGGCCTCAATGCCAACGAGAACCCGCTGATCCAGGGCCTCGGGCAGATAGCGGTCAATCCGTTTGACCGCTATCCACGCCCGATCGCGTCACTTGCCATTTAAGGCTCCGTCTGTCTGACGGAGCAGACTCAAGATGAAAACCTAAAACAGACGAAAGACTACCCTAGATGGCAAATTAGTGGGCGCAGGCCCAGCATTTGATTTCCGTTGTCCTCAGAGGCAACTTGAACTGGAAGAAGGCACTCGGCACGCACTTCGAGACCTGAAGATGGCTGGACGATTCCAGTCGAAACGTCGTCAACAAGGGCCCATTGGGCCCGCATTCCATCCAAAAGAACAAGGAGCAACTACCGCAGAAACCAGTAACATAATCAAGAATGGCTCCCAGAACTTCAAGACTTATAATATCCTTTATTCAAGTTTAAAATGTCCCACTTTTTGTGATATGACACGATGGCCCGAGGGGTGAACAACTAAAAATATCAGTAAACCTACACTTAAAAAAATCAAAGTTAAGAGAAAAGCCACTACAAAATAAACAAAAATTACATAAAACTAAGAAATTAATAAACATCAATAAATCAATAATTTTCAGAAAAAAATAAAAATCCAAAAACAAAAGATAACAAAAAAAATTAAAAATATAAAAGTAAAAAAAAATCCAGCTAAGTTCAAAATAATATTCAAAAATAAGGGAAACAAATAGTAAAATTTAAAAAAGCAAAAAATCTGAAAAATCAGAAAAAATCGAAAAATCTATTGCAAAAAAATTAAAATCAAAGTCAAAAAAGTAAAAAGAAAACGAAAATAATAAAAAATGTATTACAAAAATAATAGTGCAGGTTCAAGTGTAGAAAAAAGGCTTTCCGCTCGATTCTAGTGCCGAAATTGAGTTTTTCATAATTATCGATTGTTTACATCATTCTTAAAATTACCACACGTGCCTTTAATTTTTTTGGTGGCTATCTTGGAAAATATGGCGGAAAACTTAAATTTTAAAAATTATTTAATTGTTGGTAGAGGAAAGGTTGAAAAATTATAAAATGATTCACAAAAACAAACTCAAATATGGGGACTTGAAAAAAAAATACGCCGCGAACGAATTTTATTTTTTCATTGTTGGAATTGACCAATCAGGTTTCTGTGTTTTTTTGCTCTCAATTTATAATGAAACGCGTGGACTTAGACTAAAATATGTGGAATTAAAATTTGTAGATAATTTCATTTTGAACAATATGCGTTTTAAAAAAAATTATGTTTTTTTATTAATTTTTTTTTAAAAATTAAAAATTTTGTAAAAAATTTCGTTTACGGTGTATTTTTTTTAAAGTCACTATATTTGAGTTAGTTTTAGTGAATTATTTCATAATTTTTCAATCTTTCCTCTACCAACATTTAAATAATTTGTAAAATTTACGTTTTTCGCTCGTTTTCCGCCATATTTTCCAAGATGGCTACCAAAAAAATTAAAGGCACGTCAGGTAATATTAAGAATGATGTAAAAAATCGATAATGTCGACAATCGACAATCGATAATGTAAAGGAAATGATGAAACTTCGGGATCAGGCATTTAAAAATTTTAAACGAACAAAAAGTACCAGTGATTGGGATTATTATTAATCACTCCGGAATGTTGTAACCGCCGCTGTTCGAAGTGAGAAACGTGCCTTCTTGGAAACTAAGCTTACAAGTTCAGATGATACCTGGAGAAAATTACAAAAGCTAAATTGTTGTACACAACAATAAAACTAAAATGGAGATTCCTGTTCATTTATCAGACGTAGACGCCATTAACAACTACTACGTGAATGCAGTAGCAGCTACTGATCCTGATCCAATACTGTTAGGTCATTAAGCGAGCGGAGCGAGCGTCTCCACTTGACTCTTGCGGCACTTTCTCTGTGTGTGTGTGTTTTTTTTTTGCTGGTTCAACCCAGGCCGCACCGGTCAACGTATCGATCTGAAATTTTGCACACACCTTCATCTCATACTAACTTAGACCTGTATAGTTTTTGAGAAAGATCCGTTCACAAATAAAAAAAAATCGCGTTTTCCCGTATAAATAGCATTGTAGGTTCGAGGAGTCCGTTGCGGCCGCCCGATGCGCTCCATTCAAAACAACTCGGAAGCAAGCAGCTGTCTATCTATCTATTATTGATTGAATATGTAACAATTATCTCTTTGCGGTTAGATAATAGTTAAAGCAATACATGCGAGGTTATATTTAGGGTTTATTTTATTATTTTTGAAGATGTAGTTAATAGGTATAGGTATTTATTGTTTATGAGAGTTTTAACATGCAGTCTTACTTCCAATCTTTTCAAAGGCTGAGCAAATTATTTGTAGACCGATGAAATGTCTGCTTGATTGTAGAAATAGATTGGTTGGTTGATAATTGAAATTATGTTTATGAAATATTTATTTCATTTGTATCAGATACAATGTGTTAGGTTTGTGTTAGGTAAGCAATGTGCTAGAAGAAATAAGCTCTTTTATACGGAACGGCAAGTTACTGTTTGGATAATGTTTCTTAAATAATGTTTGCTCATATTAGCACTTAGATAATGGCTTATTTTGTGGTTTGAATCTCTGTATTTTTTATTTATAATTATTCCATAATACCTACATACCTAAATACTGAAATAAATACACATGAGTGTGTATCATGTTGCAATGACTTGCAATAACTGTTGCCATAACTTGCAATGAGAAGCAAATTCAGCTATTTTTTATATAATTTAGTGGAACGTGCTTCTAGATTTCAGTTGTTTTATGTATATTATTGCCGGCTTTTAAGGAATTATGGTTCGAGGTTTTGTACGTATCCGTGCTCTCATATCAACGCGTTACAGAGAGCGTTTTCCTATAGTATTTGTTATGTGTTGACTGGACGATTTGCTGACGAGTTGACAAGTTTTGAGTACCTACTGAAATTTAAAAAAAAAAATATATATTTTTATAGCATTTAATGAAATTCGGTCCACTTGCGAGTGAAGCGAGTGAGTGTCCCCACTTAAAACTTACCTATGGCTCGAATTTGTTTTATTTGTGTGTGTTTATGCGTTATTTGTTTGTTCCCTTCGCATCTAAAGTCAAGCGAAACGTATCAGGCCATTTTTTCAGAAAACGATTGGTGATTGTGACATAATGCGTTTGAATGTGCGAGAAAAAAACCAGGACATTGGACAATAAATTATTTTAAAAAGTTCCAGATATCATTGAAATTCTATATGACATCATCCCAATGATATTATTTTATTCATTAAAATTAAAGTGAATTCACTTACCCATGGCAACAGAAATATCCAACGCGCTCCTCCCACACTCGAACATCCCGACAATCCTTCCGCGAGTCACCAACTCCTCCAACTTGTACGGGAACTTGTGGAGTTTCACAGACATGTTTAAACCTTAGTAATAACGAAGTAAATTATACCAAGTAGTACTATCACGAATGACCCGGTATAAGACTATCACTTCGGTCTAAGACTAGAATATGAAGGATGGTTTGTAGATGCTGGAAATCTCCTTGACTTTTACGTAGAACGTATGGATGTAATGCGTGCAGGACAGCTGAGGATGTCTGAAAAGGACGTCATTCATGCAGACGGCGAGTGTCCGTGATGACTTCAGTTTTTACTGCAAAACCAGCTCATATATTACCTAGACTTGACTACTATATCTGACATGATTTACTCGCACTAGCGTAACAACTATTTGATTTTAACGAAGATGACAATAGTGTATACACCATGACTTCACTTAGCGACAATATTCATTTTATTACAACACCTTGTTGTAGGACTGACATGACTGGCGCTGATAACCTCGCTGTTGAGATCTATCTATCTTCTTCTGTCTCCTAATCCATAATCGACTATCTTCGTCAATGTCGAACTGAGATAATGGTGAGGATATAATTGGCAGTACCCAGCTACTGATCCTGATCCAATACTGTTAGATCATTATCAGAACAACACATACTCGACCACGGCATCAAAATTCTCCTTCCAGGGAATAAGCTTTAGTCAAGTGTATACATATTTCAAGAGTATAAAATCAAATGCGGTGGGAACGGACGGGATTTCGTTCAAAATGCTCAGCCTTTGTCTACCCTACTGTATAGCCGAACTTACATTTATAATTAATCAATGCCTTGAACAAGGGTATTTCCCACAAATATGGAAAGTTGCTACAATCATACCGCTTCCAAAGAACAATAATCCAACTCAACTTAAAGATCTTCGACCCGTAAGCCTTCTATCGGTAGTGTCTAAAATTGCGGAGAAGTCAATTTTCTTTCAACTGAGTAACTACTGTACGGAAAACAACATTATTCCTCAGTGGCAATCCGGTTTCAGAAATAAGCACAGTACGACGACATCACTAACTTGCATTATAGACGATATTGTTAGAGCCACGGATAAGGGATTAATTACAACAATGGTACTACTTGATTACTCTAAAGCATTTGATAGTATAAGTCATGAACTTTTGCTAGCAAAATTATCGTACTTTGGGTTAAGTAACACTGCAATTTCTTTATTCAAACCTTATCTCTCAAAAAGACTACAGAAGGTTATCATAGGCTCATCAGTGTCAGACACGAAGGAAATAACCTCAGGGGTGCCCCAAGGATCTATACTTGGTCCTCTGTTATTCAACATTTTCACTTCAGATCTTACTAGTGGGTTATCGCACTGCGTAGTGCACTGTTATGCTGATGACACCCAAATATACTATTCATATAAACCTTCTGAAATCAAACAAGCAGTTGATAAAATAAACAGTGATCTCAGCTTCTTGGAAGTTTCTTCGGATCAGCATGCACTAATACTGAACCCCACCAAGTCTAACGTCATACACTATGGAAGCCACAAAAATGTAAAACTTGTATATACCAAACGAAATTTGTTTAAAATGGAAATATCTTGCCGGTAGTGGAGACTGTTAGAAACCTAGGGCTGTATTTCGATAAAGAACTAAGATTTAAAAAGCACGTGACGACTTTAATACAATCTTGCTATGCCAAGCTGAAGCACTTGTATAATTTCAGAAACATTTTATCACAAAAACTGAAGTTGCTATTAGTAGAATCTCTTATTATCTCTCGATTTGATTACTGTGATATTGCATACGGCCCCTGTCTGGACCTTGTAAGTGTGAATCGTTTACAAACTGCTCAGAACGCATGCCTGCGTTTCGCTTTAAATATAAATAAGTTCGATAGAGTAGCGAAAAAACACAATCACATATCACATTTATATAAACCAAATGGATGGCTTAAATTGTTTAATAGGAGGCTACTATATACCGGATCGTTTGTAAAAAGGTCATGATGACTGGTGGACCTGCATATCTCCGAAACCAGTTAGTGTTGCGCAGTGCATCTCACAACAGAAATGTTCGAAACAAAAATGCCCTCTCTCTGTGCTCTCACTCTACTACATTTTTCAAAAGATCTTTCACATATAAAGCAGTCCACGTTTACAATAGCCTACCTTTGAACTTAGTTGAATGTAAAAGTATAGTTGCTTTCAAATCAGATTTTAAAACAAAATTGGTATTACAGTCGTCAAGCTCGTAACAAGCGTGTGTAATCGTTTTAAGTGTGTGAATGCTTCTCTCCGTAAATTGATTTTGTTACCTACTATTTTCTCATTTTTTCTCTTAATGTTGGGTGCACATTGTGAGTGAGCAGTTAAATTTTGAGCTACCTACTATTAACATTGCATTAGAGTTCCAAAACATAGTACTTAGTTAGACATAAGAACTTAGTCTTAAGGATAATATTAGAATATATTGTTGTATAGCCCATACTTTGTATCACTGAAGTGGTTAAGTGTAAGAGAAGCCTTGGCTTAACTTCGCCACATTTACAATAAAGACGATTTCTATTCTATTTTATTCTATAATTATGAAAAAATCAATTTCGGCATTCCAATCGAGCGGAATTACATTTGCTCCCCTACTATAATGAAATCAAAAGAAATCAAAAGATATTTTAAAGAAAATCAACAATAAAAAAATTAGAAAAAATCAAATCAGAAAAAAATAAAAAAATTGTCGATTTGTCAACCGCCCGCGCTGGCCAACATGCCAAAATATATACACTTTTTAAAATTGGCATCTCTGGTTTTCGTTGTTTGGCCCGACGGCTCAGGTCAAATTTTTTCCGATAGAGCTGAAGTTTTGCACACATACTTGAGTTTAGAAAGCTTCCCTCCGATTGGTTCAAAATTGAAAATATCGCCCTTTTGGTTGACAATCAAAATGTTCCAACTAAGTTAAATTTTGAATAGACATTCGACTATCATTTTCTCTTATTTTACAAGCTTACAGCACAATCGGTAGAGAAAGTAAATTACATTAAATAGAATGTCAGAACAGATTTTAATCGACATTTAATTTCCAGATTTTCATTCAGATTTTAGTTTTATCTTTGATTTTCTTTATGGATTTAGAGTGTATAGTCTCATTGTATATTCTCAGTTTCAATGAAGATCAGGTAATTTTATTTTGATCGAGTAGATCATATTTTAATTCACTATTTGGTTGTACTATTATCTGTGCGTTGCGATATTCCGGTTGGAGATGTTACGCGTTTCGGGGCTCGCTCATCAACGCGTTACATAGAGCGTTTTCCTAGTGTGTAAACATATTTGACCCAGGTCAAACCCTGGGTACACACCCGTTGTCGTAAACCAAACTGTTTGATCCCAACTTGAGAAGCCCATGAAAGGTGGACTTCTATTCATTTTAATGTGTACAAAACAATTACATGAAGTACATTTCACATCATGTCAAAAGACTTCCATCGTATTGAGATAGCATCAGTTGAAAATATTGAAAATAGTGGTTGTTGAAAATATGTTTATAGCACATTAATTGAAACATATTAAATTTGTAAACATAATCCCAGAAAAAAACACTCCGTGTAAAAAAGGCAGCCAAGTCTCTTTACTTTAAAAAAATTCAACACCGAAAAGGAGTGATATCAAAAAAGGAGCCAAGTCAATGACATTTCCAAATATTTAATCGTATTTTTGAAATAAAAGAATAAACACCGAGAAATACTTTACAAAAGGACTTGGCGCATCGTTTTTTTAAAGACCTCATTCAATACTAAAAGTGGAAAGAAATTTAAAGTAGTTACATTTTCCTCTTTCTATTAGAGCCAGAAACTATGAATCAAGCTACTTTTAGTAATGGCTATTTTATAGTTTTGTCAATGGCAATAGTAGAAAGATTTCATGCTGTATTATAAGGATGGAAGAATTAAATAACAATTGGAAGTGGGCTCATACATATTCTTATAGCACTGTTAATATGGTGATATTAGAAGGGTATCTTTTCATAATTTGATCTTGACTGAAGGAAATCATGAAACGTTGTCAAATAATTACGAACTGTCTTTGGAACACTATTATATATTTTTGAAGTGTCAAGTGTATAAAGTTAAATTTTTTAATAGAAATTCAATGTGACTATGTACTTTGTGAAATGTTTTGTTATAAAATGTGGATTAATAGAAATGTATTTCATGATGAGAAGGTTTAACGCATGAGACTTAATTATGTTGACCACGAAACAATATTACGAATATAACTAAATATTGTGTATTTATAGAAAACATAGGCAACAAGTTTTATCGCGTACGTACATATTCTAATAGATAATATTTTACAGTAGGTATGTATAATATGGAATTGAAAGATGTTTCTCTATTATTCTAAAAATTCTAAATGACGGTTGTATATCAATGGCATATGCTTATAAATCAAAAAATGAATTTAAAAAAACGATGCGCCAAGTCCTTTTGTAAAGTATTTCTCGGTGTTTATTCTTTTATTTCAAAAATACGATTAAATATTTGGAAATGTCATTGACTTGGCTCCTTTTTTGATATCACTCCTTTTCGGTGTTGAATTTTTTAAAAGTAAAGTGACTTGGCCGCCTTTTTAACACGGAGTGTTTTTTTCTGGGATATCACTTCTTTTGTCAGTTTATTCATACAGCTTGTAGCACATGTCCGAGCAGGGACTAATTTCTTTAAAAAAATACGCCTCAACCGATTTGCTTACTAAGAAAAGTTGCGTTTGGTATAAGATGAAAATGATTATCCAAGAAGAATAGCTTAAGTTTCGTTATAATCGATCCAGCCGTTTTCGATATATGACGTCACTTCCGGTTTTGAAATAGCGGCCGAAAATAATGTCGTCTTGAATTCATAATTATAAGTCCTACATAATTGCACAATTTGGTTGCAATCGGTACAGACGATTTCGATATATGACGTCACTTCCGGTTTAACCAATGGCGGCCGAAAATAATGTCGTCTTTTTATCCATAATTATAAGTCCTACATATTCCAAAATTTAGTTGCAATCGGTACAGCCTTTTTCGATATATGACGTCCCTTCCGGTTTTAACAATAGCGGCCGAAAATAATGTCGTCTTTAATTCATAATTATTAGTCCTCCATATTTCCAAAATTTGGTTGCAATCGGTACAGACGATTTCGACATATGACGTCACTTCCGGTTTTAACAATGGCGGCCGAAAACAATGTCGTCTTTAATTAATAATTATAAGTCCTACACATTTCCAAAATTTGGTTGCTATCGGTACAGCCGTTTTTGATATATGACGTTACTTCCGGTTTTCACAATGGCGGCCAAAAATAATGTCGTCTTTAATCCAAAATTATAATTCCTACATATTTCCAAAATTTGGTTGCAATCGGTACAGCCGTTTTCGATATATGACGTCACTTCCGGTTTTAACAATGGCGGCCGAAAATAATGTCGTATTTCATTCATAATTATTAGTCCTCCATATTTCCAAAATTTGGTTGCAATCGGTACAGCTGTTTTCAATATATGACGTCACTTCCGGTTTTAAAAATGGCGGCCGAGAACACTGCAACCTTGAATTTATAATTATTTACAAAGTAGGTTTACTAAATATCTATTTAAAAGTATAAAGTGGTGAATTTAGTGTCAATTATCATATTTATGACGTCATTTAGCATATTTATGACGTCATTTCCGGTATAGGTAATAGGAAAACAATCTAGTTGATACTTTATGAACGACCATCTGAATTCATAATCCCTATATTTCCGTAAAATCGGTCTTGCCGTTTGTAATATATGACGTCACTACCGGTTTCATTTAGTGGTTCCTGCCGCCATTTCCGGTACCGTTAATTTGTTTATACATTTTTCACAATTGAGTTTAAAAAAAAATCGCAGAATGAATACGCAGGAGCTAGTTCAGTTGCAAACGGTACAGGCGTTTTAGATATATTACGTCACTTCCGGTTTCAGGAATGGCGGCCGAGAACACTGCAACCTTGAATTTATAATTTGTATTGTCTATGTTACAATGTAAGTTACTTATGTATGTATTTTAAGTAAAATTTGTTGAAATAAGTTAAATATTGCGTGTTTATGACGTCACTTCCGGTTCAGAAAATAAGAAAATATTTATTTTTTTATTGATACTTCATATAGATGACCGTCTAAATCGAATGGCGCTAATTTCTTTCTAATCGGTTTAGACGTTTTTGAGATATGACGTCACTTCCGGTTTAAAAATGGCGGCACAAAAATCACAAGGGGCTAGGTATCATCAGACGCCAAAAGTGCATATGTGGTAAAAATTTCAGGTTGATCGGTTTAGCCGTTTAGGCTGTGGCGGTGATAGCAACTTTTCGGGAATCATCAGAATCATCATCATCATCATCTGAAGAAGAAAGCGGTGTAATTTCACGATTTTCACTGTCCTCTAGGTCGTAAACGGCATGACTGGTTGTTGTCGCGTGATGTATATGTTGTCAGGTTGGCCATAGCTCAAAATTAAGACATTTCACAACAATGAGAGATTTTCCATTGTTGAGATCCAGTAGGCCGAAAATGCCATGTTGTTGCTTACAGTAAAAGTAGTTGGTCTGCTCCTCAGTTTATATAGGCATTTACGGTTTGTTGAGTGACTGTGAGTGTACGGTACGACTTGGCTGAGTGGAGCGACCGCTCCACTAGATAGTCGAAATGCATAAACTGCACAGACACTTGTGGTTTTGTTCTCGAAAAATTGTGTAAACTCCCTGAAGCTGTCTTGAAATCACCAGCCAGCCGCGCTATGCTCAGCCTGTTAGTCGGCAGGCGGAGGCTCAACGTTTCGGACGTGTGGTGCTGGTGCGCCATTAGTGTGATTAAGGCCATACATGCACGATTTTCATATCCTTCTTTTCGATTGAATATTATTCCAACCTATCTTAAGAACACACTCTGACCCTCCAAAAAAATTTAAAAAAATTTGTTGTCAAATTTTTTCCCAAATTTTTAACTCGAGTTATATTCGAGTCCCACTTCTGCCCCGATGACCGTAGGACATTCAAATTTACACGATATATAGAGATTAATAATATGTACATCCTATTATTTTTTGTTTATTTTTATTTTTAAAAATGGAATTTTACCGACTGTTTTAATTTTCATCAAAACTTGTATTATCTCGTAGATAATTGTTGTATGAATTGCAAGTAAAATTAAGAAACTAGTGATGTAGGTGTAGACATGACGAACATTTTAAGACATCATGCGACTCAATAGTCATACTTATAGCCGAGTGGGACCTAAATCTTTGTGCCGCAAAAATCCCTATACTAATAAGCTGTGTGAAGCGGGAAGCATAGCTTGTGCAATAGTAAGAATGCGAGGTTTTGTCTAGACCCCGCCCACCAGTCTCGGCGTCAACAGCAGGTTCGTGCCTGCAGCGTGAATGGCTGAGCGTTATCGCCCCAGGCAGATAAGAAATAGGTTTATATTTAGTACTGAAGACTTGAATGAACAGTTTGATCTTCAAAACAAATAACGAAATACCAAATGAAAACAATATTTTTCTTGGGTGTTGATGATAAATATCATTGCGTCATAAAGTATAAGCCATTAATTTATCCGAGCTCATTATGCATGCACATTGAATTCAATTTTATAAATTATTTTCTGATTATTTCATATAAATATCTATTTTTCGTCTTCGTATTATCTGAAACAGTTCATAAGCAATATTTTCTGGATTAAAATATCTACCATATGTAACCACAATTATTGAAAGATAGACATAAAGTGTGAGTATTTTTGAACACAATTTTTTTTTTATCCCTTATACATTTTTAAATTTTATAACGATCACTTATAACGATATACTTATTCCTGGGACTCCATAATACATATTGGAACCCACAATTTGCACTGTCAATTTGTATTTATACTTTTTGAATACCCTAGCGCAATGATGAGTGTATAATTGGCTTCTGTTTATTGTAGTTTTTTCACAATGTTTCTTAAAATTTTGTTTTCACGAAGTTGAGGTATAAGCTCTCTTGTATTGTCGGCGGCACGTCTGCGTCAATAAGTTGCCGGCGTCAATAAATATGACAATTGAGCTGACCTCTTGCCGCCTAACATCTCTCTCAGATTGATTGATTTATTGCGGGAGAAATGCAAGAGTTCTTTTTACTCATTTAGCTCGGACATCTGTTTCGTTTTTTCTTTTTCTTTTTCTATTACTTTGTTTGTGACATTTATGCAGTGGTCGAATTGGGGGGGGGGGGGGGATGCGGGGGGATCCGAATGGCATCCCCCCCATGGGGAATAAATTGATGGTTCCATCCCCCCATGAAAGATTAAAAAACAGCAATAAGTAATGTAATTTACTTCAAAATAATACCATTTTCAGAGAATTTGTCTATTTATAGCCTTATAGACGCCATTTGTAGAGATCAAAATCGCGTAGAAACGCACCAAATTAATTTCTGAAATAATTTTTTTGTTCTGTAACTGTGCGCCTCGGACCAGCCTGGGCCAGGGGCCGTCCCCCATTGACCTCATGCAAATGTTTCTTTTTGTAACAATACAATTGTGTAATATTTGTACTGTAGGGGGGGTGAGGGTGTTAGGATAGGGGAAGGGCATTTCTCCCTAGATGTCAGAAAAAATAAAAGTTTGTGCTTTAGTAAACTGTAAATTTTGTAAACAAAGTGAACTCTGAATGTCTCAAAATTGATTTCAAAGTGTCAAAAAACCAAGAAACGCCCTGCGGGGCAAGGTTTTTGGGGCATGCCCCCCACACCTTATTGGAGTGAAAACTGGGAAAAATTAAAAAAAAATATTGAAAATCAAAATACAATTTAGAACGTCTTAAAATTGATTTCAAAGTGTCAAAAAACCAAATAACGCCCTGTGGGGCAAGGTTTTTGGGGTATGCCCCCCCTTACCTTATTTGGAGTGAAAACTGTGAAATATTTAAAAAACAAAATACACCTCAGAACGTCTCAAAATTAAATTCAAAGTGTCAAAAACTAAAAACTCCCTGCGGGGCAACGTATGGGGCGCCCCCCCCCCCCCTTACCGCGTGGCAAGTTTTGTACCTTCACTTGCCCCCCCCCCCCCCCTCTGGAAAAAATCCTACCAGTACACAATCCCCCCATGGACTGACTTCCAATTCGACCACTGCATTTAGGACACACCGTCTCAACAAACAGAGATTTTTTTAAATTTGAGAAATCATGCAATTTGGGAAAAGATTATTCCTGCCTTCAAAATTTTATGCATACTATAATTTTATTACTGTTTACTTATGAGAATGTAGGTTTCTGTGGAAAACTTCCATGGAGTCAGGATGATATGAAGGGATGTGCGTTGTGAAAAATATCCGACTAATTATTATTGCATTAACTTTTTATTATTAGGTATTTGAAATTATTGTCACAGCGTGCACACTAGATACATTGTTTCCTAGGAAAACGCTTTGTATAAAACTTTTTTTTTACGAAGTGAGCCTTCTTATTGCATGCGAAGTCATGTGTGCGTGAACGTTGCTGCTTAGACCTTGAAAATAGAGGAATACAAGATGCGTCAAAGCCCAAAGTAGCAGTCTTTCTTTAAATTTCATTGATTTTTTAAATAAATTTTACAAGCGAATAAAGTGCCCATAAAATTTCAATTATATAAATGTTTGTCCGAATGACCACATGCAAGCTTTTAAGTTGATAGGTCAAACGGTTACATTAATAATTGAGCGAGCGTAGCTAGCGTCTCCATTGTACACTTTTGGACGCTTTCTCTTTTTTTTTTTGTGTTTGTTAGTTTGGCCCGACACCACAGGTCACAATTTTTATCCGATCGAGCTAAAATTTTGCACACAATAGGTATCATTCTAACTTACTCTTGAATAGTTTTTGAGAGCTGAACTTTGATAGGTTCAAAAATGAAAATATCTCACGATTGGTCGAAAATCAAAACGCTTCGATTAAGTTCAAATTTTGCATTTTCTCTAAATTTTCCTAATTTCAGCCCAATCGGTCAACAAAGTTTACACTTACTGAAATTTTTAACTGTTTGAAATATATTGACAGAATTGTGATGGTATCGATTGGGAATTATTCCAAATTATGTAACCCGAGTGAGTGTATAGATGGATAATATCAGTTTCAATGAAAAGCAGGTACTTTTATGTTGATCGAGTGTATCATATTTCAATTTAATTTGGATGTTATAGGTATACGTTTTGTGCGTACCAAAATATCGGTTCGAGATGTTGCGCATTCAGGTGCTCGATCGTCAACGCGTTATACACCGAGCGTTTTCCTAGTTATAACATAGTGTGTGTGATAAATTTCAGATTGATCGGTTGAACGGCTCTGCCGGCAAAAATACAAACACACACACAAACAAACAAACAAACAAACAAACAAACAAACAAATTAAGGCAGAGAAAGAGCCATAAGAGTACCGTGGTGACCGTGGTGTGATTGGTTGGGATTTTTTTTAGCACTTTGTTTAATGTTTAATTATTATAGACGTATTGGTTTGTAAGCTAATTTTGTCATGAAGAAGATTCTGGTAAATGAATCGAAACTTTCGATATGATCATTAAAATATTCCACGGGATGAATATTCCAAAGAAATTATTAAAAATAACATAACTACGTACCTAGAATAGTTTTCTATCGATATTCCGCAGATGTACTTATTATTCAATTAGGCATTGTTTGTGGCATTTTGATGGAATGTCACCTACAATGAAACAGTGTTGATTTGTGTTGAGCTCGTGAAATTTGAGTTGTATTGAGTCGTGAAATAATAAAAACTTATTTCTAAAAAGGTAAAAGCTTGTCATTATTCAATCATCCTCCAGCTAGCAATAGCTACCTATACAATACTTTTCATACATTTTTGCATTATTCAAAAGTGATATCAAGACATTATAATGAAATACGATATAATACGAGTATACGATTACTTTTACTTCATTTACCTCTAACCTCGTTTATTTTAGATTGATTGTTATTCATTGCAATTATTTGCATCACTTTAATTAATATTTGTAAAGATTCAAATCTTCAATTAGTAGAAAATAATATGGTATTCAATTTGTACGTGTGGTGGAAGTCTTGTTTTTATTTGCGTATTTCACGATGTTGGTGAATGACCCTGAACCACATAATGTTTGTTATCTGGAATTGTCTCGTCTTACGTTTCGTTGTGGAATGCGTAAACGTGCGCTGAACAATAGACCCACATAGAACGCTGCGACCAATAAGAGAGGAGTCTGGCTAGTGGGTGTGAATGTTATATTTCTAATCTGTAACGGATATAGCTGTTAAGTCAACTACAGTGTCGCCATCTAGCTCAGAAGCGGACAATTTATCATCGAATGAATCACGTTAATATGCAATTTTCATTGCACTACTCGATGTAACTGCATACAAGTTAGTGAGAGTTGTGATGGAGCGTTACTGCACGCTCTACTACAATAGATATCTTCTTCAAGCTATATCACATTTGATAATTATTCTTGACATTATGGTTCACTTCCCGTTGTTTCGGTCTTGAGCAGATCTTCAATTACCAACTGGAGCATGTGGATCATGCAGCCATGCGGTTATATTAGGGAATTTGAGCATTAATAAGTCATTGGCCGCTTTCACTGTTTCGGAATCTTATGTAAAAATAATTAAAAATGTATCAGCCCCATATATTTCACTAACTTCTTCAATTATCTCTGCCAATATGATTCAGTGTTTCGATATGCATTGGCATCTATGGTCTCAGCAAGGTATGGTTCTGGAGGCATAGTTAAAATCACACTACAGATGCCCTGGTTTCTGTGAAAGGTATCTGGCATTTTGGATCGGTCGGACTCCCAATGTCCTCCACTTAATTCAACAAAGCTTAAAGTAAAATAATTAATGTGCGCAATATAACCTCGTCGTTGACGCGCCGTTAAACCCTATTAATCAATCAATCAATCGGTGATTGGTCGAAATAATATCCGCGCGCGTATATATCTTTATCACGCTGTTATAAATGCATCCTGCATATAAATGCATATAAATGCATATAAATCACCTCCTCCGTGGTCGTGTGGTCAGCGCATTGGCTTGCGGTGCTTAGGTCGCCGGTTCAATTCCGGCAAGGGTCTTCCATTTTGTATTTTAAAATTTTTAATTTTGCCTAACCATAGAGTTATTTTTTTAAGTTGCCCAGCTTTAATTCTCGCCAGTTCGAATTTGTCTACCCGCAGATAGTTTTATTCCTTAGTCTGCCCAGTAAAACGTATGTGCAATCAGCGTATACGCTGGTATACAGTACCAGCGTTGGAGCAAACTTAGGATTGTCAAGTCGCGTCCCGGCGTTGAGTAATGGCTTCATAACAATCTCGATGTGATATCTGGAGGCGTCCTTCTTCAGAACATCATGACGCACGGATACTGAAATATAATAAAACAATTAATTAATATTAAAACACTTTTCATCTATTTAAAATTGGTGTATATCGTATTCAAATACAAGTTACAACATGATTCTTCCCTATTGTTTGACGTATTAATTTTATTTTTTAATTGTAATTTCCAATCTTTTCTTTTAACGGTATGTTCTTATAAAGAGTTATTTTTGTTTCATCTGCTGTTGGGGATAAAATACGGCTGCCACCTTAGCGCGGTGGAGGGGTTTGTGTTGGCCAATGATCCACTGCAGCTACGCCGGCGAGCATATGCCCATGTGTAAGGGCTACCCATGCCGGACAGGTACCTACCCAGCCCCCCCCCCCCCTGAATTTGTGGTCTCCGCGGGCCTGCCTCCCCCCTCGACACGGACTTCCCCCCGAAAACCCTCCCGCCCCCCGGTGTATCCCCATTCTGGCTTGGCCTTCCAACCAGTGCTGGACTCCCCCGGGCCGAGCCCCTTAGGTCGACCCCTCCCGAAGTCCCCCCTTATTCAACAAAGTTAAAAACAAAATATATGTGTAAGCAAAATGACCTCGCTTTCGACGCGCCATTAAAAACACTAATCTAATCAATTAAACAACGTACTAAGCTCCAATGTCGATTGTGACTGCCTGAGTACGACCACTAACTAATGTAGTCGGATAACAGTTCGTGAAGCTCCCCACAAATCCCGAATCCTCTAAGTTTATGTAAGAGCAAAGCATGATCTACAATATCAAATGCTTTACTATAGTCCGTATTAACAGTATCCACCTGATGCTTGTCATTTATATGTGATGCCAAGTCATTTACGTTTTCTGCCAGGTTCGTAACTGTGGAACGTTGCTTGACGAGTCCATGCTGCTTCCGGACAATATGCTTACTAACATGCGCGTGTGTGTATGTGTTGCGTATGTGTTGTGTAATCTAGTACCAATCAGCATTACCTAGACTCTGATTAGAAAACTGTACCATGTTTCAACTAATTACTTAGTATACTGGGACAAGATTTCCAGTAAACATAGCGAATGTGAAGATAATCATGTTTCAACGATTATATAAAAAATTCAATTTGGCAACAATGATTGTCAAAACAGCTAAAGATACTTGGCTATGAATATTGCTATTTTGTCTACTTGACCAAGAAATAGCTACATTCTGGTTGGGAACTAGAATCTAACTTTCTTCATATTACCATGCTTGAATTTACATACTATTAAATGTGGTTAGCATATATGATGCCTTTCCTTTCTTACCAAGGAGCAAAACCAACAATTTTCAGGAGTGAAAAAGCTGCAACTTTTTTTTTTCATTTTTCATATAGGTGACAAAATGTAATTGTCTGAATCTCGGTTTACGTTTTAATGTTTTTCAAAACAATGTGAGCACATTGACTTTATTTCGACTTTCGCAATATAGTAAATATTCAGCAAAGCTTGTTATATTAGCAATATATAGGCACTAGTACATGTATTTAGAATATAATTTATTATTTTATCCTAACTAAAGTGGATGCAAATTTCACATTAATGCGATTAAATGGAGTTTTTAACACCGATCGCGATTTCTAAATAAAGGAATGCTTTTAACCCGAGTCTCGGACTAATGACTTTTCCCCCCGACGGCTGCCACCTTAGCGTGGTGGTAAGGTTAGAGTTGGCCAATTATCCACTGCAGCTAAGCCGGGGAGCATGTGTTCATGTGTATGGGCTACCCATGCCGGACAGGTCAGTGGTGAGGCCCAGAGAAAAAAAAACAGCATCCAGGGTCGACCTACCCATATCTTCCCTTGAATTTGCGGTCCCCTCGACACGACAAGAACATAAGAGATTATACTTACGTGCCTGGCCTGAGATAGTTTTCTCATTCGGAGAGAACTTTCTTTGGACATAGGTGGAGAGCTGACATATGTGTAGCGTCGAAGCATTCATGAAGATGCTTTCGCATTGCTCGTTGATAATAATTATTCAAATTGGACAAAGTTCCATTTGCCAATTCGAAAGCATTTGCGATCGCAAATATGCCACATTCCGAATCACCCATTTAGATTTGGCAAGATCGTTTCTTAATTACTATAGATGGATCTTTTAGTTGTCAAATAATTGACAAATTTGTAGCACCACAGCATTCTTAATTCCTTCATAATCATGGGAATCATAAATAAAAATCTCTCCTGGTTTACATCATGCCTCCACATTTGAAACCGTTGTCCAATGAGGAAAGTTACCGCAGCTAAGATTTGAATAAAAGGTTTCGTGACGATCGAGGGGACGATCCATGTCGTGGCCGACGCCTGAGAGTCAATCGTGCGAATTGTATCCATTCAGGATACCTGGGAGGCAGTACAGACCTGGGTGAAGAGAATACATCAGTACTACGCTGTGATAAAGGGAAAAACGACAATGAAAAGCCTGTGGTTGGTGAGAAAATATCGGGAAGGTACTAATTGTAGTTTATACCTTTGTTGTTCATTTTAGACGTAAAATATGCAGAGGAAGTAGATGATATGAATATAAATTGATTAAGAGAAGAAATAAACAACAGGAGATATGTAAAATCAGAACAAAATAGTATTGTACGAAAACGTGTTGACGATTCTAACCAAACTAAATTATACTCTTTTGAAAGAATGGTTGGGGGGTTTATGAGAAAGGAATAGGTATGAAGAAAACGATACCACAAATAGGTAAAAACGATACTTATCTTACAAAGCAAGGGTGCGATGATCAAAATCCACTCCAAATCCATGTAGCCTGGTGTAAAGTGTAGAATCTAACAACCACCTGTTCCAAGCACCCACTTCACGCCGCTTTCACCAATGCACGACAACTACGCTATCCAACACCTATCCCCAAAACTTTTAAGACCACCAACCCCCAAATAATACCAACCCTTAAAACAAATCACCCCGTATGGAAAGCAAGTTTGCGGGAAAATACAAATGAAACGTAAGAACACCACCGTCTTGATCGAGATGCAGACACCAAGACCGCTAAGTACAGAAAGTGTAGGTAAATGAAAAACCAAAGTAGACATTAATCCGAAGGAAAATTCAGTACCTCGATCTCGAGCAGGGTCTCGTTCAAAATATAATGAAAGTGTAAAATTTCATTCATATGAAATCGATAAAGGTATAATATAATTTGTTATAAACTAAATAAGTAGCAAGGTCGTCTTCTTCATCTTGGACATCAATGTGAACATGGCAGTGTGTGACAAAATCTGAAAAAGTTACGCTAGTTGCTTAGCTGAATAAGGAACATTGTAAGTAATGAATAAAATTGACTAAAATGTGCATACCCAATCCATTAAGGAAAGTGGTCATATTACCCACAAGTTGCTGTATTGCTTGTATGTTGACTCCAGGTAAAGGTGTTTGAGGATGAACTAGTGGCGACGCGATTTTGAGAGCCACATAATGCCAAAAGTTATGCGGGAAGTGGTCAAATTCAATGCGCAGCCGGTTTTGTAATTGTTGTCTTGTAAAATGATCGTTCTAATAAATTAAACACACGATTTTTATATTTGAATCGACGAACATGTGTACTTGAACTGATGCAACTGATGGTTGAAGCTGGATTGAAGTGCGAGGTAAAATCAGATGTTTTACACAAGGTAAAACATCAACCAAAATAAATCAAATCAGAAAGTAAATCAAAGTAAGGGTAATAAAAGGAAGATGAAACGTAATGAATGAACTTACTACAGTAAAAATGAATATATCAAAATATAAATTAAAGTGAGTTAGGAAAGTCGTGGATCACATAACTGTAATATGTTTCATAAGAATTATGTTTATTACATTCTGCGCGCGTTTTCTTCATTCGGTTGTGTGCAAGAAGAATCTCCCAGGTCATTGGTCATTTCTGTGACTAAAACATATTCCGCAAGTTTGTTGAGGGTTATCTTTTCATTCGACACAAATATAGGAAATGGGTTCGACCTATCATGGAGTGAACCTCAACGACCACCTGCCTATCATTGACCTTGTCTTCTTCCCTCTCGTCTGGATTTGTCTCCATTTCATGTTGAAGACGGATTCTCTCGGCTCACTGCAGAAGATGATCGTAACGCAGCTTCTTCGGGAACACAATCGCCCTCAGCTTCTCCAACTTGTTGGGATGTTCGACCTCGATGTGACGCATCATCATCATGCTGTAGTGGAACCCTTCGCCGCAGACCGCGAAGGCGTACGGCTTCTCGCTTGCGAGGCCTGTATTGTTTTGTATTGTATTGTGTTAATTATTCATTCTGTAGAACCAGTACAATTAAAATGCACCAATGTACAAGTTAAAAATAACATTAAAATATGTCATTGCATGGAATTTGTAAAACGTCTTCTAAAATACTAATTAAGCGAGCGGAGCGAGCGTCTCCACTTGACTCTTGCGGCACTATCTCTGTGTGTGTGTTTTTTTTTTTTTTTTTTGCTGGTTCAACCCAGGCCGTACCGGTCAACGTATCGATCTGAAATTTTGCACACACCTTCATCTCATACTAACTTATACCTGTATAGTTTTTGAGAAAGATCCGTTCACAAATAAAAAAAATCGCGTTTTCCCATATAAATAGCATTGTAGGTTCGAGGAGTCCGTTGCGGCCGCCCGATGCGCCCCATTCAAAACAACTCGGAAGCAAGCAGCTGTCTATCTAGTATTGTTTGAATACGTAACAATTATTTCTTTGCGGTTAGATAATAGTTAAAGCAATACTTGCGAGGTTATACTTAGGGCTTATTTTATTATTTTTGAAGATGTAGTTAATAGGTATAGGTATTTATTGTTTATGAGAGTTTTAACATGCAGTCTTACTTCCAATCTTTTCAAAGGCTGAGCAAATTATTTGTAGACCGATGAAATGTCTGCTTGATTGTAGAGAACGATTGGTTGGTTGATAATTGAAATTATGTTTATGAAATATTTATTTCATTTGTATCAGATACAATGTGTTAGGTTTGTGTTAGGTAAGCAATGTGCTAGAAGAAATGAGCTCTTTTATACGGAACGGCAAGTAACTGTTTCGATAGTGTTTCTTAAATTATGTTTGCTCATATTAGCACTTAGATAATGGCCTATTTTGTGGTTTGAATCTCTGTATTTTTTATTTATAATAATTCCATAATACCTACGTACCTAAATACTGAAATAAATACACATGAGTGTGTATCATGTTGCAATGACTTGCAATAACTGTTGCAATAACTTGCAATGAGAAGCAAATTCAGCTATTTTTTATATAATTTAGTGGATCGTGCTTCTAGATTTCAGTTGTTTTAGGTATATTATTGCCGGCTTTTAAGGAATTATGGTTCGAGGTTTTGCACGTATCCGTGCTCGCTTATCAACGCGTTACACAGAGCGTTTTCCTAGTATAAAAAATTTAAAACACATAAAGACCAGTCCAACATTCATGTCATCACAGGTTATTAAGCGAGCGGAGCGAGAGTCTCCACTTGACTCTTGCGGCACTTTCTCTGTGTGTGTGTGTTTTTTTTGCTGGTTCAACCCAGGCCGCACCGGTCAACGTATCGATCTGAAATTTTGCACATACCTTTATCTCATACTAACTTAGACCTGTATAGTTTTTGAGAAAGATCCGTTCACAAATAAAAAAAAATCGCGTTTTCCCATATAAATAGAATTGTAGGTTCGAGGAGTCCGTTGCGGCCGCCCGATGCGCTCCATTCAAAACAACTCGGAAGCAAGCAGCTGTCTATCTATTATTGTTTGAATACGTAACAATTATTTCTTTGCGGTTAGATAATAGTTAAAGCAATACATGCGAGGTTAGGGTTTATTTTATTATTTTTGAAGATGTAGTTAATAGGTATAGGTATTTATTGTTTATGAGAGTTTTAGCATGCAGTCTTACTTCCAATCTTTTCAAAGGCTGAGCAAATTATTTGTAGACCGATAAAATGTCTGCTTGATTGTAGAAATAGATTGGTTGGTTGATAATTGAAATTATGTTTATGAAATATTTATTTCATTTGTATCAGATACAATGTGTTAGGTTTGTGTTAGGTAAGCAATGTGCTAGAAGAAATGAGCTCTTTTATACGGAACGGCAAGTAACTGTTTGGATAATGTTTCTTAAATTATGTTTGCTCATATTAGCACTTAGATAATGGCCTATTTTGTGGTTTGAATCTCTGTATTTTTTATTTATAATAATTCCATAATACCTACGTACCTAAATACTGAAATAAATACACATGAGTGTGTATCATGTTGCAATGACTTGCAATAACTGTTGCAATAACTTGCAATGAGAAGCAAATTCAGCTATTTTTTATATAATTTAGTGGAACGTGCTTCTAGATTTCAGTTGTTTTATGTATATTATTGCCGGCTTTTAAGGAATTATGGTTCGAGGTTTTGCACGTATCCGTGCTCGCTTATTCGCTCGCTTACACGTATCCGCGCTATTTATTATTTTATTACCTAAGTTTTTACAATGCTTTTTCAGTTGACTTCCTACCATGAAGGAAACAGCTGTAACCCGCAGTAGTTACAGATCCCAGAAACTCCGTGTAAAAAAGGCAGCCAAGTCTCTTTACTTTAAAAAAATTCAACACCGAAAAGGAGTGATATCAAAAAAGGAGCCAAGTCAATGACATTTCCAAATATTTAATCGTATTTTTGAAAAATACGAAAAAACATCAAAATAATGAAAATCATTTTAATAAGAAATTGTGAAGAGTGTGATGTGATGACATTAAGAGGGCTTGGTAGTGAGCGTGGCCTTGACGAGTTTTTTAATCGATTTTTATCAATATCTTTTTCAAGTGTCATTGTTAACAAAATAGGGCTATGGACGTGAATTCAGAACAGTTCAATGAAAATAATTTCATAGTTTGGAATAAGCTATTAGTTTTTTTGTGTCCAACAGGTGTTTAGAACCCGAAAGGTGTTAAGGTTTCCTTCAACCTGTTCAACTTCTTGCTGTTGGGTGTTCTAAACACCTGTTGGACACAATAAAACTACTAATAGCTTATTCCAAACTATGAAATTATTTTCATTGAACTGTTCTGAATTCACGTCCATAGCCCTATTTTGTTAACAATTACACTGGAAAAAGATATTGATAAAAATCGATTAAAAAACTCTTTAAGGTCAAACTCACTTCCCAGCCGTATTAACATATTAGTAGGAATACTTACGTATTAATTGTTGGATCAAACACCTCAACAGACTCCAGGGCGGTGCTATTGCAACCACCACAAATGTAGAGTTTGCCGTTGAGAACAGCGGTTCCAAAACTGTGCCTTTTAGTGAGCATCGGCACCACCTCCGTCCAGGTCTCCAACGCAGGGTTGAAGCGTTCCACCGAGTTTAATGCTGCGGATCCGTCATATCCTCCAATCGCATACAAGAATCCATTGAAAGCAACAAGACCGATGGAAGTTCGATATTCCGTCATGCTCGGCTCAATTGTCCACTCATCTTTGTCCGGTTCGAAGCATTCAACACTATTCAATGCCACTTCTCTATCATCAAATCCGCTGCAGACATAGAGTTTTTTGTTAAAAGCAGCAGCTCTAGCTTGCATGCGTGAGTAGTTCATTGACGCCACTTGACTCCAAAAACGTAGTTGTGGGTCGAACACTTCCACGGTGAATAAGTCTTCCTCGTCATTGGATCCCCCGCACATGTAAAGTTTGTTTCCAAGGACGGCAACACCAGTGTCATATCGTGTCACACTCGAAGGGGCGACCACCTGCCACCGTTCTGTTAAATGATCGAACACCTCCACGCTGCCACGATTGTTTAAAGACTTTGATCGATATGCAACTGCAAAAATATGACCTACAACGCAGTTGCAGCATCGAGGCCGCGTGCAGAAGCTTGTAAGCAGAGCTCGTCGCTCAGGCATAAGTTGGTAGTTTCTTGCTTCAGCCAACAGGTCTCGACACTGTTCGGAAGAACGCACGAGCTCCTCCATTGACACGCGATCAGCGAGGAACTGCGGACTCAGCAACGGCATTCGGACTTGGGCCAGGAGTTGAGGGAGATGTTTACGTCGGACAGAAGAATCTTGCTTCACCCATCGCATGACGGCCTCGAACACTTGCTCCTCGGAGGTGACAAGAAGTTGGTCGCGACGCACGATGTCGAGTAGATCGGATGGAGAGAGAGAGATATTCCTCGGACATGGCGACGTCACGGAAGTGTTCATCCACATATTTGTCGGCAGCTTCGACTAGGAAAGTACAGTCCATTGAGTCTGCCAATGAACGAATCCCAAGTACATTACTCGGGCTCAATCTAAAAACACAAAACAGTATTGTTGTATATTATTGAAACTGTTGAAGTAAATGTTCCTGCCTATGTTTTTGATTATTATGATTATTGGCTAAACCAAACCATTTACCTTTTGTTGAGGAGATCCATGTCGACCTCTTCCCCTACTCTCCTAAAAACTGAGACTAAGAACGAAACTGAGACTGAAGTAGTGTAGGTACACTCCTGGACACTGAAATTGGTCCGCGGTCAATGTTCAAGTGACAATACGACTAGTATTTAACATTTATTTTAATGTAATTTTTTGGCACAAAGACCGGATGACTAGTAGGAGTCATAAATATGCTAAATTACGTCATAAATATGGTAATTGACACTTAATTCACCACTTTATACTTTTAAATAGATATTTAGTAAACTTACTTTGTAAATAATTATAAATTCATGGTTGCAGTGTTCTCGGCCGCCATTTTTAAAACCGGAAGTGACGTCATATATTGAAAACAGCTGTACCGATTGCAACCAAATTTTGGAAATGTGTAGGACTAATAATTATGAATTAAAGACGACATTATTTTCAGCCGCCATTGTTAAAACCGGAAGTAACGTCATATATCAAAAACGGTTGTACCGATAGCTACCAAATTTTGGAAATGTGTGGGACTTATAATTATGAATTAAAGACGACATTATTTTCGGCCGCCATTGTTAAAACCGGAAGTGACGTCATATATCGAAATCGTCTGTACCAATTGCAACCAAATTGTGAAATTATGTAGGACTAATAATTTTGAATTAAAGACGACATTATTTTCGGCCGCCATTGTTAAAACCGAAAGTGACGTCATACATCGAAAACGGCTGTACTGATTGCAACCAAATTTTGGAAATACGGAGGACTAATAATTATGAATTAAAGACGAAATTATTTTCGGCCGCCATTGTTAAAACCGGAAGGTACGTCATATATCGAATAAGGCTGTACCGATTGCAACCAAATTTTGGAAATATGTAGGACTTATTATTATGGATAAAAAGACGACATTATTTTCGGCCGCCATTGTTAAAACCGGAAGTGACGTCGTATATCGAAATCGTCTGTACCGATTGAACCAAATTGTGCAATTATGTAGGACTTATAATTATGAATTCAAGACGAAACTAAACGAAACTTAAGCTATTCTTCTTGGATAATCATTTTCATCTTATACCAAACGCAACTTTTCTTAGTAACCAAATTGGTTGAGGCGTATTTTTTTAAAGAAATTTGTCCCTGCTCGGACATGTGCTACAAGCTGGATGAATAAACTAACACCCCACCGATGGCTGCCACCTTAGCGCGGTGGTGGGGTTTGCGTTGCCAATGATCCATTGCAGCTACGCCGGCGAGCATATGCTCATGTGTAAGGGTTACCCATGCCGGACAGGTCAGTGGTGGGGTCCAGACAAAGAGCAGCCAGGGTCGGCCTTACCATGTCCTCCCTTGAATTTGCGGTCCCCTCCCCTCTCCTCGGGCTTGCCTTCCCCCTCGAGATGGTGATCCCCCTGAAATCGGGAATATTGTTTCCCGAAAATATTTTCCCCCTGAAATATTGTTTCGTAGTCAACATAATTAAGTCTCATGCGTTATACCTTCTCATCATGAAATACATTTCTATTAATCCATATTTTATAACAAAACATTTTACAAAGTACGTCATAGTCTCATTGAATTTCTATTAAAAATTTTAACTTTATACACTTGACACTTCAAAAATATATAATAGTGTTCCAAAGATAGTCCCTTGTCAATGACAAAACTTCCTCAGCGTCTAGGTACATTGAGCATCATAGATGCAGCTTTCATTGTTCTCTCTCATAGTAGAAACTGTCTGAGACACTTAACTCAATCTGCCCCGGGCTGAGTAGGTATGAAGGATAAATATCCCTTTTAAAGTTTTTCTTCGGCTCGGCCATTTTCAAAAGCTTGTGACAATATGCAGCTTTCATTGTTCTCTCTCATAGTAGAACTTCCTGAGACACTTACCTCAATCTGCCCCGGGCTGAGTAGGTATGAAGGATAAATATCCCTTTTAAAGCTTTTCTTCGGCTCCGCCATATTCAAAAGCTTGGCGACGTTCATTGCACAACAGAGACAAGGACAGCGTATGTCCTTCAGGACTTCAGCTCGACCAGGACAGGGTGGCAAATCCCCTGCGAAAATTTCCTTAAATGTCCTTGATGATATACGATTATGGTGCATTTGGCAATGAAATGATAGATCTCTGGGAAATCTAATATAACCGAAATGTATTATCGTAACATAGAATAGGATTGCTTTGGTAAATGGTGGTATTAAAAGTACGACATATCTCTTAGGACACAGATTTATTTCTTGAACATTTATAATTAATTTAAACATTCTGAACAATATAATTAACAATTGAATAACAGTAAAGCTTCGAGTAAATTTTATTCTTGATTGTATTCTGATAGCTGTTGTAGCTGAACTCAAAAGATATTTAATTTTTCCTTTTGCGACGAAAAGTTTTCAATAAGTCGATATGCAACTATTGATAGTATTATTCTAAATGGAAAGCAGTAAAAGCAACGTTGACTTCTACATAATTTACTACAACTCCATTAGCAATTTCCTTGTCATACATTTTATCACTAACATGGGTTTCCCCAATTCCTATTGTATCAGGTCCAACCTGTTTGATATATTCCACAATCTCACTATAATGTTTTATAAATCTTTGGGCATTAAGATGCAATATGTCCACTTTTGTTTCTTCTGCAATTCCGTTAATCATCTCAGTTGATGTTATTCTAGTGTCCTTGGTTATTGTAGTAGGCATTATGAAAAGTTGTTGTAACCCAAAGTCCTTCTTTAATTGCTAGTCATCAAACAGTGCGTAGGCATCTTCGTTGTTCACATCAGAATTCTGAATAATGTCATCTGTCATATCCTCAATCCTGTATTTTGTTTTCACATCTTTTCTTCATATTCATAATCATACCCAATGTCTTATTTATACATCATTTTGTCCGTGATAGATCTTAGGGTTCTAGGTCTTGAAGGCGCCGAGATGACCCGCGTTCTCTGAATCATGAGCCTCTTGCATGACCTCTCGTCTCAAATCCTTGGAAATGACAATCTTCCACGTGTAATGTTTTCGTAGGCTAAGCGACTTGTTGTCGTAGACGTCGTAGAGTTGTCCGTTCTCCACGCTGGAAAGTCGTTCCTCTCCTCTACGTCGCTTCGCATCCTCTTCCGCCATTTGTCTTTCACGTTTTCTCTGACGGTAATTAATTCGATTGAGGGTTCCACTGCTCTGGGCCGAGCGTTCGGCACTAAGTGCTCTTTCCTCTTCCGGTGAATAATGTCAAAGTCGTACCGTTAGAGTCTGATAGCCCACCTCGCTAAACGTCACGTAGGGTCCTTTAAATTGTTTAGCCATAGGAGGGAGTGATGGCCACTTATGACGGTAAATTTGCTTCCTTCTAGGTATGGTCGTATCTTCTCAACAAACCATATCACGGCTAAGCATTCCTTTTCCGTCACCGACAATTCCTTGTCTCGTTAGGGATCTACTATCGTAAGCTATAGCCTTCTCTCCGTCTTCCGTCTCTTGTGATAACACACTGCCAATCCCATAGTCGGACTCATCCGTTTGAACAATGAAGAGTTTAGTGAAGTCCGGACCTGCCATTATCGGACGGACACCAGCATATCCTTGACCTTACGAAATGCTTCTCCTGCTTCTTCCGTCCATTTCCACTTGACTGACTTGCTACACAAATGATGGATAGGGTTTATGACGACTTGTCCTTCTCGAAGGCTACTGCTTGAATACTATTAACTCTCACATGTTCTTGAAAACCAGCAATCATGTCAATAACCAAATCATGCAGCTGTCCACGACAGCCATTCTTCGTCATTTTTACAATACGATCATGTGAATTCTTGGTCCACTCTAGTCACGATACTTCCTCGGCTGAGTCCTCAGCGTCAAGGTGAAACAGTTGACCATTGGAGTATGCATCAAATTGGATGACATTGGATCACATTGAAGCATGTGACATATCCCATTCCAGCATCCAGTGTTCATGTCGGAGGAGTCGCACAACATTTTTTCCCACCACATATCTTCGTAATGCACTTTTAATCCAGAAAGTGCGAGCCGAAAATTCTCATGGAGGCGACACTTCCACTGGTCAATTAAAGTGTCGTTCAACAGCAATACAATTTTAGGGAGCAGTTTACAAAATGTTGAGAATGCAATTGTGTAGTTTGGATTATCTGCGACAAAAAGAAAATTCGCAATGGAACATCATAAGATAATACTTTCGTTAACGGCTTTTCACTCCATTCGCCCCACCGATGGCTGCCACCTTATCGCGGTGGTGGTGTTTGTGTTGGCCAATGATCCATTGCAGCTACGCCGGCGAGCATATGCTCATGTGTAAGGGTTACTCATGTCGGACAGGTCGGTGGTGAGGTCCAGACAAAGAGCAGCCAGGGTCGACCTACCCATATGCTCCCTTGAATTTGCGGTACCCTTCGGGCCGGCCTTCCCCCTCGAGATGGTGATCCCACTGAAAAATCGGGATCAGCCGGCCCTAATCCTCGCACCCCCCCGGTCCGTCCCCATTCCGGCCTGGCCTTCCCACAAGTGCTGGAATCACCCGGATCGGGCCCGTTAGGTCGGACCATCCCCATGTCCTCCACTTATATATAACAAAGTTAAAGTAAAAATTAATGTGCGCAATATAACCTCGTCGTTGACGCGCCATTAAACCACAATAATCTAATCTAATTACTCCGTTCGTCCAAACCGTAATTTCACCTTTTATCCCAGGCATAGTGTTAACTATGTCGGATCTATAGAAAAATTCAATTACTTTTGCATTAACAATCTCCGCATTGGTATTATAAGTGTTCGATGTAGTACGAGGATCCTTCTGTAGGTTCATCTTAAGGACGCTGCATGTACCTTTAATTACTTTTACGCGCTTTCTAGGCAAATTAGGTAGCGATCGAGCTACTCGCTAACAGCCTTCCCATGAGCTTGGGAAGTTTGGTATAATTGTTTAGATGTAGGATTTGGTGGAGTGGCCAACAATGCCTTCTTCCGTGCTCTGTTTTTCGTTCAATAAAAACGCGCACCCCGACTGGGAATCGAACCTAGATCTTTCGGGTATCACCATTTGTGGATGAGTTGAGAGGCTAAGGAACAAAAGGTTTACGTTGGACAAAATGAAATGTTGATACGGTCACAAGCAAAGTTTTTGCTATCTCCTTTTGCTCGCTGACTTCACTACGAGAATCTACCGAAGAAAGCATCGCATCGCGTGGGTAGCACTTAATATTGAGACGTCAAGAAAGAGGGAAATTCGGTTAAGAAAGCATCAGTACCTAGTTTGTCAATGGTAAAACAGAAACATACATATTGCCAAAACACTGGCAAATTTAATTGTCCCTTTATAATATATCAAATTTTATACTTATTGCTTTGACACTTGTGGTTTTGTTCTCAAAAAATTGTGTAAACTCCCTAGAGCTGTCCTGAAATCACCAGCCAGCCGCGCTATGCTGAGGCTGTTAGTCGGCAGTCGCCAGTCGGAGGCTCAACGTGTCGGACATGTTCGGTTGCTGCTCGCTCTGTGTTATATTATTATTATTATATCTTGATTTGCAACAGAAACCAAATTCCACAATGTGCAAATATAATAAAAACATATAGCAGACAAAACAGATTTCCCTGAAACAGGTTCGTTGGATAAGAACAACAGATCATTTAACAAGATAATATTAAATAATAATACATATGGCTCTGTTTGTTTATCATGGCACGGCTTCAATGTAACTGCATAAAAGTTAGTGGTGAGTTTCGGTGCTCTCATTCTTGTATTTAGTCACTCCGTATTTTAATTTTGATTATTGAGACTGCGTTGCCACCGGAATACATGATATTTACAAATCTTAGACTCGCCTGCGGATTAGTTCCGTAGAATATCCAGCACCTGTGTGATGATTGAACCTATTCTTACTATTAAAACAGCGAAGATCTGGCCAATCACAAGATGCAAGACCCACGAGAAAAGTTCTTTGGCCCGGGATTCCACTAACATAACATACACAGGAATAGAATCAACAATAGAAAACAGGCGTTTTACTAGTGTTCAATATTAATTTATACCAGAAGAGTGAAGATACACAGAAGTTGTTCTTATACCTACATTAATTATATTGTCCATGCTAGTGGTGACAGCCTTCGAAGTTGTGGTGTGGCATCGTGATATGAACATTCTTTTTGTATTCAGAGGGAAACCAGCTGTTTAATTTTTCATATCATTTGATTAAAATTTTGTTTGACAACAATTAGTAGATGCGTGGTGAACTTTTGATCATATTCATACCAAAAATATGAGGCTTTATTACCAACATTTTCACGTAAAAACATTTATTCTAGCTCCTTTAGTTACGTCACTACGACTAATTATTTAAATGACGTCATTTTATTAAATAATTGAATAAATCCAAAAATAATTAATATTATCACCCAATTTTTTTTCAAGTATTGAATCCTTATATAATACATACTTTTTATTGAAAACAAATATCAAATTGTGTTCTGTGATTCTTAAAAAAATTATTTTATGTTCTCAAAATTTGAACTTTACACGTAATTTTGGGCAATTTCCCTTCACATCTCTGCGTAAAACTTTTTTTTGTTGTAATCAGCGAATTTTTCTGAATAAGGTCTGATGAAAAAGTCAAATCTTGCAATTTGTCCCGGGTTAAATGCTGCGTTGCTTGGCCTATTGATGCTTACTTAAGACTTGGTATTCAATTATTCATTATTACTCAGCCAATAGATATTCATAATTTATCATTATCGTTACTGCATCAGTAGTGCTTTCATATCCGGTAGAGTTTGTGTTGGCCATTCGCCCACTGCGGCTATGCTGGCGAGCATTTATGCTCATGACTAAGGATTACCCATGATTTCTTTCCTCCTCGGCAGGGCACGGGAGTTGCCCATATCTGAGAGAGTGTTTGCGATCTCACCCCAAATGAGGTTGTGTCTCGTGTTGCTTTCAAAATTCTTTTGAATCTTGACGCTTCCCCACACATCTACGGTTTTGTAAGTCCTCCTCTGAAGTATTTTTAGTAAATTTCGTTTTGATTCTTCTTCACTAATTTTCAGAATATTGTTCACGGAGGTTTTTATAGAAAAAGGTTTACTGACTACCTCTACTACCTACCTACTACTTCTTTCACTTTGAAGTTGTGTCCACCAAGTTGATCAGAATTGGCGGGAGAAACAAATCTCGCCGAATGGCGTCAAAATCTCGATCACTTGCGTTAATTATATACTTATGTTCGGCCACGAACTGTATATAAAGAGGCAGTCGATGTAAAGTCGATTTAATGTCGCCCCTTAATATATTTTAAATTTATACAATTGTATAGGTTGGTTCATAATACGTTATGGCAATATTACTCTGCCTTACCATGCACATTCCCGATCAAACGAGCTCGTGGTTTGAGATCGTCCAGAGCAACCTTCGTCTTCAATGTCGCAAGCAAATCCATTGTTTTTCTCTCGAAGAATATCTGGATCATGGTTATGATCTTGCAAATATTGCACAGCGCGACTTTCCGCATTGATATACATAGTTTCCAGTTCCTGCACCACCCGTCACAACACAGCGCACATACTTCATTCTCCCTTCAGCCGTTACCTTTTCTGTATACTTCCTTAAAAGAATCCCCATATTGATAATTATTTGAATTTAATCTCTCGCTTTTCCATTACAGTTCACTTATAAAATTGTCTTTGCACCTATGCACGCACCTTAAAGCGCAGTGGTGGTGCAGCCTTTATCATCTGCTATCTCTCCACTGCCGGATTCTCCAATTGTTATATCTATCCAATTGATATAAATCCATATTGAATCCCTGGGTATGTATACCAATCTATTGCAGGACAAACAACTGTCACAAAGAATGTGTTAAGTTATATTTGTTACAAATCATAAGGGATAAGTTGATTATACTATTTGTAGGGGGAGCCAAAATATTTGTATCTATATTTAAAGGAGAGAAAGGTTTATGATTGTTGCAATTTTACCCATGATTTGGTCGTTCGTCGGTCTTACATTGTTTACAATAAAGCTTGAAAATATTCATAATGATTTTAATCATCACATGATGGTTGTTTTCTTCGGAAGCAAGTATCTTTTGTGTTGGTACTACATTTATTTTATTTTAGTTCAAGCTGTCTTCGCTGACATTTAGAGACCAAATTTAAGGCCACATAAAGAGGGATGGGTGGAATTGAATCTGCCATTTCCTTGATGATAGTATTGTCTAACAGAGGATTGGCCAACGAAAAATGGACGAAGTTAGTTAGACCATGTCACCATGTAAATTATTTCATTGAAAATTTGACAGTTTTACTTTCGTGGGCATGAGGTTTGTAGCACTTGTAGAATCGATCTGAAGTGGTAAACAAAATGGAATTTTTTCTTTAAAATATTGTTTTTAATACTATTTATCGTCATCATTAAAAATCATTATCATGCAGTACATTATATTTCAATCAATGAAATCACCCATTCTACTGTTTCCAATGGAAACTTTTGAAACGCAGCTCAATGCAAAGAGGTACTTGACAAGCGGAACAACAGATTCGCGTTCTCTTCTCTTTTGTCTTCGTGCTGCACAGCCTGCATCGTCTCCATGTCAACTGCTTCTCGAGGATATGATTGCCCACCTATGCTAGTCGCCCATCGTCTGGAACAGTCATTCTGGAACGGTTACACATTTTGGTAGGTGCTTGTTATTTTTATTTTTTTTTACATTGGGGAGCATTTCTTTTATAGCGGAAAGCTAAACTGATATAGACTTTTTCGGTTGGCATTGAAGGCAATGAAGAGTGGCAATGACTTTTGTCCCCTTTGTTTTGGCATCATCAATAATAACTGCTTCATGGTATTTGTGGGTCCTGAGGTTAGGCATCAATTGACCAATATCTGCCATGAAGAAGACGTTCTTACTTTCTGGTCAGGTCTGTCAGGCTGTCAGCTGACTTCTTGCGTGGCGTCATTTTCCTTCCAACCACTCGGAAGGCGTTTTCAAATAAGATGGTGGGAATTGAAAAAAAAAAAAGAGAAATTAAAAAGCTCAGATGAGCCATTGCCATAGAATTTACAATTACAAACATAAGTAAACATGAATATCCAGACAAATCATTGAGGAGATATGCTTTATTACCAATTGTATTTTCTCTGGCATTGAAATGAAATTGCACACGGGTTCCTCTAACTTGTTTTGAGTTATAAGTTTTGTATTTAAAAATGTGTGTTTTTAAACTGAACCGACGAGCACGAAATATAATAAATATGTATATATTTATTTATTACATATATATATAAATTATATATAGAGTATGTTTCTTCAATATAACGTAAGCTTTATGAATCCAGTGTACAGTGGCGTAATTTCGCATGCTGAACATTTTCTACGATATTGTTGACAATTAAAGGAGGATTCACTTCATGAAGTGTTATGGAAGATTTTATCTCGTATGACTCTTCTCTTACTTCTAACTATACATACAAGTTCTTCCCAATGGGGTGCATATAATTAAGAGTAGCATTTTTGTCGATGATTTCAGCATACCATTGCTTGGTTGCCAGGTTACAATCCCACTTTCACAAATGAACCAATCTTCATTGTAGGTGGAGATTCTGACGAATGTTTTGTGTCAGTCTGATTAGTAGATTCATCGCATTTAATTGGAACCAAATCTTCACTCTCGTCTTCCATCGTGTCACAATCTTCCTCACTCGTCATTTCGGCTGCTGCTTGCAGAACTTGCACCAACCAGCGTACTCATCGAGGCAACGGTTGAGCGCACTTCGAGACACGTCATATTGCCGACCTCAATGTGGTGTACTGTATGATGTTTTGGAATAGCCAGAACTTTTCCCCACCTTAAAGTTGAATCTGCTTCATATATCGAAACATCTGAAGCTGGCACATATGTCGGGGATTGGCGTGGCGAATTAAACCGATCAGTCTAATTAAATACTAATCTTTATATAATTTAAAATTTAAATGATATACACAATTATATTAAGTTAAGAGTTGTGAAATACGATGCAATCCCTGAAAAGCATAAAGCTTATGGGTCGCAGCTTGTGTATTACGTGTATGTTCTTACATTGTACTGCCTTGACAAATGGAAATAAACTAATAAATAATTATTATAATAAATGGGGGGAATAAATGTCCCCCCCCCCCAAGTCTGCCCCATTCTGAACTGGCTTTCTTACCAGTTTCATACTCCCCCGGATCGGGCCCGTTAGTTCGAACCCTCCCCATGTCCTCGCCTCGTCGATCGACACTTGGTTTGGTCGTAATCGGCGCTGAAGTTTATACGTTCTTGGCCAAATTGACGGAATCCACTGTCATCTATTGCCAACTTCTCAAATCTTTAGAAATATAACGAACATCGGACTATTATTATTATTAAGTAGTCTTTATTTAGCCATCGGCTATTTCAGTACAGTACAATCATGAAATGTCTCTTCCAATACAGCTCAACACACTTTTACAATAAAATAGGCACACAATAAATATAATATGATAGAATTATACCTATACCTATACCTCTTTCACTTTTACATATTCAGTTATTATACACTTGAACTTATTCACATCGTCCAAGTCTTTAATAGCAGCTGGCAAGGTGTTAAAAGCCCTAACTCCTTTATAAAATAGGCTGTTATTTAATTTATGCGATTTACAATGGTCAATGAAAACCCCTACCGAACGGGTGTCATAGGCATGTTCAACCTTATTCATCTTAAAGTATCCAGGCATATAACCTCTATCAATTTTAAATAAAAACATAAACACTGCAATCTGTACCATTTCTTCCACACTGCACCAGTTCAACCTTTTCCTCATCTCAATAGAAGAGGTCATCCTTCTCTCACGTAAAATAAATCTCATGAACTTGTTCTGCATAACTTGCATTCTATTAACATCCTCTTTACAGGCATTTTAGAAGAGCGTGCAGCAGAAATCAAAATGGGGTTTGACAATACAGTTAAATATTAAAATTTTGGTCCAAACAGATAAAACACTCCCTACCCTACACATATAACCATACTTCTTTCCAAGTTTATTCAAGACATTTTGAATGTGTTTTTTAAAGTTAAGCCTATTATCAATTATAATACCTAAGTATTTGAACTCAGTGACACATTCAACACTTATACCATTAATTATGACCTTATCATTATTATCATTAATACCACTATGTCTTTCCCTGCCAACATACATAACTTTGCACTTCCTTTCGTTCAGTTTTAATTTATTCACATTCACCCATACCACTATCTTTTCCATTTCTTTATTGACATATTCCACTGCCTCATTTAGATTATACTTAGAAACAGAAATAACCATGTCATCTGCGTACAGATTTACAAAACAGTTTTCATTGCACTCATTAGCAACATCATTTATGTACATTAAGAATAGTAGCGGACCCAACGTGGATCCTTGAGGCACTCCATGTTTACAAGCTTTTGCTTCTGATATACACTCACCATATCTTACTCTCTGAACTCTGTTACATAAGTAGCTTTCCAACCATTTATACACTGTTCCAACAATACCAAATTTATACCTAATTTTATATAACAATATGTCTATATTTACAGTTTCAAAGGCACGTTTAAAATCCAGGAACACTGCCACGGTTACTTTCCCTTCATCCATGTCCTTCATCCAAGAAGCAAGTAGACACTGTACGGCCGATTCACAAGAATGGTTTTGCCTAAAACCAGATTGATTAACATAGAGAAGATTATTCTCATTTAGATATTCACATATCTGTCGATGAACTACCCGTTCTAGTATCTTATCCATCACACCCAACATATTAATCGGCCTGAATTCACTGATTTTGTTAGTATTAGTAATCTTAGGAACAGGAATGATTAAGGATTCCTTCAGTTCAGTCGGGAAGTACCCTTTAACTAAGGTCATATTAACAAACTCTAATAGAAAATACTTGGTTACCTTAAATGAATCACTGAACAACTTAAATTGCACACCATCGGAGCTACCCTTCGTGTGTTTCAATGTACTCATTTCATATTCTAAACCTCTCATAGACACTCTTTTAAACTCCGACAGAGTAGATTTAGTCTCATCCTCCACTGTATGCATGTAAACATCAGGAATACTTTCCACTATATCACTTATACTATTAATAAAATATCTATTAAACTCATTGGCTATTACACCATCTTCAGATACTATTATATTGTCACTGGTAACAATTTCTCTCGGCCTCTCATCTTTCTGCTCAGTACTAATAAGCTTTTTGAGCGTACTCCACATCTTAACACTGTCTGATTTAACATTGTCAATTTTTCTCTCATAGTACACTCTTTCAGCCTCCCTGAGATTCCTAGTTACCTGATTTCTACAATATTTATATTGTTTCCAATCATAGGGCATTCTAGTAACCTTAGCTTTCTTGTACAGGAAGTTCCTTTGCTGTATTATTTCCTTTATTTCTTTAGAAAACCAGGGATTACCCTGTCTTTCCTTGCCCTTCACCTCAATCTTTTTAACACATTGTTCCTTGGAACTGAGTATGTTATTCTTCCACAACTCGTATCTAGCATCAATTTCAAGCTCTGAACAATTCCACTCTTTTGCATACATTTCCATTCTAAAATCATCTATATTATAATTTTTCCAGTCTTCAATAAACCTGGATTTCTTATTCTCAATGACCTCCTGAACCTCAGTCATATTTCTAATATTTATACCTACTATCTCATGGTCCGAGATAGACACATTTTCCATTATCCTAGTTTTAAGTTTCATTTTACTATTGGTAATGACTACATCAATGAGTGTACTCGAATCTTTCGTGATTCTTGTAGGGCAATTAATTATTTGTTTATGGCCATACCCTGCCACAATATCTTTCAACATCTTGACACTCCCAGTGTTAAGATACCAGTTAAAATTTAAGTCTCCCATTAATATGAAAATACAATTTATATTTTTTACACTTTCAAAAACCTTTTCAATAAAACACACTGCCTTTTTCTTCTTAGAATTAGGAGAAACATACCCTGAATAGATAATACATTTCAACCCACGAATGATAACTTGTATCCCAATGAACCATATACCATTCTTACTATCACTTTCATTTACTCGTATACTGTACTTAATCTCATTTTTAACATACACAATTACCCCACCTGTATGTCTTGAATTGGAGTTACACCTGATCATACAATAACCAGGAATATGTATTTCCTTGTCGTAAATTTTATCGTTAACATGTGTCTCACCAATTCCTATAATTAACGGGCTAACCTTAGAAATGTACACCATAATTTCATTATAATGCTTTGTCATACTCTGCGCATTGAGATGCACTATGTCAGTATCACTTAAGGTAACTTCCTGATTAATTAGTTGCTACAAGGTAAATTCCTTCTGGACCTGGCCTTCTTTGCTACTCACACTATTGCTACCTTTACTGTTATCTACATTCCCCTCCCTTGGACTACTGTTAAACTCATACCCAATTTCCATTTTATAATACTCCTTCTCCGTATTTGCAATCAAAATGGGACAGTTTCTATACCTAGAGTCATGATGAGTGTCGAAATGGACTGCGCCAAGTGATCTTTTTTCGATGGCGGAATCGTTATTTTCACAAAATGTGTCGGGTTCAGTTGATTTGAGGGAACAGGAAGAGCCGAACATTTGTGGCGTTGAAGACAACAAGTGCTGGTTTTCGCATTGTATGCTTCTACTGTCCGACACTTCACACAACACGCGAATGGTTCTCGTTTACCATCAACACTCACACACTTACATGTTCTCTTTTCTCATTTTCTTCTAACTTAATTATGTCCGAATTTGCCAATAACTTCTCAATCAAGCATTAAGAAGTGGATATTACTTCTTCTGTCATCGTGTAGTCCACGTTTGTGCTCCAGGAAAAATCACCCCAAACTGATTGTCACCGTGAGAAAATGCTGAGCTGTTCACTTACTTGCTTCATGCAGACGTCACATGAGAGAGGATGCTTGTAAAACAAACCCATGTGCTGTGTGTGGGCGAGGCGAGGTCAGCAATTCCTCAGATTGCTTATACGCAACTCAGCCTACTAAGATATTATTGAGTCAACGACAGTAACTCGGTCAGGTCACAAATCTAATCTACTTAGTGTATATAGACAATTCACATTTGTGCATTTCAGTCACGCGGGACCATTAACTATGCACACTCACGCACGGCTTTTGGCAGTGGTGTGCACACTCACGCACACTCACGTCTAAAGTCATGAGTCTCGTGCTCACCTCCAGTTGATAACCAACATGTGAACACTAAGAGTTCACATAATATATGAAAAAATCACAAAAAAATATCACGTAATTCCAGTGATTTTAAACTGACGCACACATGTTTAACTGACATTTTCTTTGTAAGTAGTCTATGATGATAATGATTAAATATACTTCATTTTAAGAAAGATTGGTTATATCTTGTGTAGAAAATCATATTATCAACGCATTAAATTATCTTCACTTCTTAAAAAGTACTGTGAAAACATACGAAGTGTTAGTCGAACAAAATGGTCGCAATGGTCAAGAATAGGAAAACATTAATTTTTTTATAATAGGTAATGAATTATAAATATTTAAGAGATGTAATAGTGTCAATTCATATTCTTAAATTTAATTTTGTGGTGATCTTTCCAATAGTGAAAGAATCCCTTCATCAAAATTGAACCGGATTAGTACCGGATTAATCATACTTGATTAAAACCGTCAATATTGCGGAAACAACTTACTTAGCTGGTTCTTTATAAAAGGGAGTGTCTCAAAAAGTTTGGTTATACGTTTGATAGAATAGATTCGGCGTTAAATGCGCGTAAAATTCAATTTTTTCCCAACACATGAGTTGGGCTAGATTAGGGTATGGACGCGTACACTACTGTGTAGTAGTATCACATGACCGTGTGTAGTAGTGTCACATGGCTGTGTGTAGTAGTGTCACATGGCTGTGTGTATGTAAAATTTGTATGGGGGCAAATAACTTACAGGCCTTCCCCAATGTGGGGATTGCTACAAAAAATAGGATTGCTATTGTACTATTGCTACACCATAATCTTGCCCGTAACATTCCTCTCTAGGCTAGTCTCACATTTCTCAGACTACCTACCTTGTATCTACACAGTATGCCAACCCCACCGATGGCTGCCACCTTAGCGCGGTGGTGGGGTTTGCGTTGGCCAATGATCCATTGCAGCTACGCCGGCGAGCATATGCTCATGTGTAAGGGTTACCCATGCCGGACAGATCAGTGGTGAGGTCCAGACAAAGAGCAGCCAGGGTCGGCCTAACCATGTCTTCCCTTGAATTTGCGGTCCCCTCCCCTCTCCTCGGGCCGGCCTTCCCCCTCGAGATGGTGATCCCCCTGAAATCGGGTTCCGCCGGCCCGAATCCTCACACCCCCCGGTCCGTCCCCATTCCGGCCTGGCCTCCCTACCAGTGTTGGACTCCCCCGGATCGGGCCCGTTAGGACGACCCCTCCCCATGTCCACCACTTATATCAACAAAGTTAAATGCAAAAATGCAAAAATTAATGTGCGCAATATAACCTCGTAGTTGACGCGCCGTTAAACCACAATAATCTAATCTAATCTAACAGTATGCCAAAAACTAAAGAGAATACGTTACGATAAGGAAATGATACGAAACCCCTAGCCTGGCCTTAACTAGGGGGATGCTGTCACTGCCACTTTCTACACAAAAGCCAAAGAACTGCCTACATGAACGTGGCGCGTGGTTATCAAATGGTACTCGAATACTCGCTCCTCGTGCTTTATCAAAAGAATTCTGACAAATATGGCCCCTGCCATTTCACAGTCTGGGAACCGATCCCCTAGACCTATGAAACCGGGACTTAATAAATGCATCTCAAATCAAACGAAAGTGAACTAGAAAGAACTGAAGTTCAACCCTGACTACGTTGAAAGTGAATCTCTCCTGAGAAAGAAGAAAATCAACGCACAAGACCTTACCGGCAAGGAAGACAGCGACAGCATGGCGATCTAAATCGCCTCCCTCCCCTAGCTAACCTCGGTTTGCCCGCAGGCACCTACACACTGGCACGTAAGCCACCCTCGTAGTTCCTCCAGTGGATTGGCGCCACAAGCGGCCACCCCTAGAACTACAATCTTTTAAACCCAATGTGGAAAACGTTACAATCCGTCTTTTCCTAACTAAGAAAATTTACCAATTTTCTGACCTAGCCGTACAGTCCTACCAGAATACAAGTCAAACACATGTCTATGAGTATTCTTAATGTGTATAATGTGTCAAGTCGCTGACATGTCGAGTTCTGACGTCTCCGCATCCTTCGCTGAGTTCTCATCCTTCTCTCCAAGAGTCCATGTTACTGCTGTAACGACTAAATTATTAAGAAATTTAAATCCAGATCTAAAACTATTTTGAGAAATGAGAAAGTAATTTACTCATCACATCCAATAATGCATTCTCAGTGGCTATCTTCTCTGCATGTATCATACGTTTTTCTTTCAGTTCAAGTTCCTTTCATTGCCATCCTTTCCTTTCAAGTTCCATTCATTGCTTTTCTTAATTTAATCTACCAACTTATTAAACTCGTTTGCCAGACCCTCTTCAAGCATCGCCAGCATCCTCTTCAGATGCTGTTCAAAATCGTGTGGGGGATACTCCAGAAACTGTCGCAATTCTTGGCTGTTTTGATGTGTTTCTTCTCGGCCAACTGGAGCCTCATCTCGGCCACGGAAATCGATGGGGTTGTCCTCACTGAACTTCTCTTTTCAGCCATTGCCGCGCGGTCTCATCTTTGTGTTCATCTTTGATCCATGCGAACATGAAGTTCGGATGGAGAGCCGCCGCAAGGACAAGATCTTTCCGGAACCATTGGTTATTGAAACGGTTGTCTATCCCCTCAATGACTACCATCAGCAATGGCTCGCAGATCTCGCTGCCTCTCGTGGAGCGTCACCAACCTTCGACGCATGGAGTGCAGTATGGGTAGGATAACTGCCATGTATGCAGTCAACTCTGCTTGCAGCTGGTCTAGGGATGCAGCAACTGACTTCATAACCTAGACATTATGGATATGCATTCAGTTTGTAGTTAGGTATAGAGTTTCCAGAGGAGATAATCGTACAATTATCCAATAAAAATGTATTGTCCTTAAATTCTTTCATGTTGGGGAGGGGGTAGTGGGGCAAATTCATCATTCATAATTACATCATGGCATTCAATGACAAAATCATTTATGTTGCAAAATGTGGAAATGTGGCAGCAGATGCTCGATAGTCATTGTAGTCGATTTCAACTTTCGAGCTCTTCTGTCTTAGTGGTGTGAAGTATGTTTTTTTCTACGGGCTACAGTGGCTATTGGTGCTCTAGTGGTGAAATGTGGAACTTCCAGATGTCAGTTGGTGAACAGGCCAACAGTGTCGTTTTATACCTATCTTATTGTCATAGAAAATGAAAAGCACTTGAGTTGGGAACCTATATCGTGTGCTTTCTAAAGAGCACTATTTAAATCACATTGTGGACTCTTTAAACACGATCTAACAACAAAGTTGGTTGATGGATTAAGGTTATGTTACATTACAGTATTCATTTATGAATTTCATATCATTTTGTCGCAGGATTGCTGTACTGCTTCCTCCTTGTCCTTCAGCAACTTTTGAAAGCAGCCGAGAGAGTCGACAACAGGATTCCACCTTGTAGCTTTCGGTGTGATGAGGTAAATCCCACACTTCTGCTTGATTACATCAGCGTGCTGAGAGCTGCTGTTTTGTTGTTCCAGAGATCTTTGCACAAGCCAATTGTCGCTCGCATCTTTCTTCTGTACGTCGCGTTGTTCTTCTCTGCATTCTCAGAATCTTTAGACACCACAAGGTTCATGGTGTATTGAATGGCAACTTTCATAATTTTCCAAATTATATTATAATGCAGCTCCGTGCAAAGTTTATTCTGTACTCTGACGATAAAATCATTCCCATTCTCTTAATTGCATTGCCAGATTATATTTGTAACACTGAACTTAAGGAAAGAACATCAAGATTGTCAATAAATTATTGCTAATGAATGAATCAAATATAAGTCATTATTATTCTAGATCATTGACGCTGAAATCATGAATTGAACAAGGAGTTGTAAATCAGTACTATGATTGTGTGTTTACCGAAACGCTTTGCCATATTGCTGCCATTGTCAGTCGTCGTGGAAACGGTTTTGTATTGTATGCCGTACTTGGTGTTGATGTTGCTCAGCAGTTGTCCCAACAAGTCGAAAGTCTGTCTGCCTATTAATCGACGGCAAGCGAGCAGCGTCGTCTTCCGCTCCAGTGTGTTTGGATCTAGCCAATGTGTGGCGCCCAGGTAGCTCCTTTAACAGGAAAACATAAATTATAAACAAAAATTCACAGCTTTCAAAAAAATGTTGTATTTGTAAGTTATTTACTGCTGGTTGTGGTCCAATGAATCTTGCTGGAGATGGCATCAGATGACCTTAAAAACTAAACATCTTTCCAATTGGTTGACATCAATCACTTGACCATGTGGTGACATAAGGAAATGATTGCAATCCAGGGTTTACCATGACAAAGCCTAGATCCTTTTTGTTGACCATTCACATTTAAATCACCCTTTCTGGATGACTCATTGTTCATACAAGTTACTTTTCAATTTAAACAAACTCTTAAAACTATTTTTGATAACATGTATTTGAAAAATCGTAATGAAGTGTAAGATTTGTTGATTTACCTTTTTTTTTGGGAAATCAGGCAAGTTGCTTTTCTCCAAGGAAGGTTTTTCATAAACAAAAAAAATAGCTTTTATTTGAATCGTTTTTTACCTCCTAACATATAGATTTACCTGTTAAGATTTAGATTTAAGCGGATGTTGCCGTGGGAGTAAAGCACCCACACCAACGGCACCATGACATCACGGAGGCTACGCCGGTAGCCCCACCAGCCCCACGCACACACGGAGAAGCGACCGCTCCTCCGCCTCTGTGCCACGTGTTCTGGATCGAAGCGCCCGCCCCCTGGTCTATACACGAGGACAGGTCCGTCGTTCGCCATAGAGTATGTTTTTTCGTCAGGAAAAAACAACTCTCGACCAGAACTCGTGCAAATGTGCGACGGCGAACGCCATCCTATCCACACACTGTTGGTCGGGCAGCTCCTCGCTCATCGCGGCGTGCCGGGCGCGCAGGTCGACCTTCTTCAGCCTGATCCTGGTTGTCTGGGGACAGCCACGAAGTTGGTGGTAGCTTTTAACTTGTGTGCGTCCGTAAACGGCGACGCACGCGATGCAACCACAAGAGCTGCATCTTATGCTGCGGTGGAGACGCGTAGTAAACCCGTTCCGTGTTATAAAAACATCAAGGACTTTTTCTGTCTGGAGGGCCGCACTGAGATAAAGAATGTAAATATGACATCAATATCAACATATATTTAATTTAACATTTGCTAACAGTTCACTTGGCAATAATATAAACCGGATGAGCCATATTTTTTGAACATAAACTTGCTTTCGATTACTTCCACATTCCCAATTTATGACTTATATTTGTCAAATTTGCCTGAAATGTGCCTCGAATCATTGCGAACAAAATGGTTATCAAGGCTTTTGAATCGACCTTCATATATATATATATATATATTATTAATAAGTTTCTTAGGCTTTATACCGTGTAAATCACTTTTATTCCTCTCCCAACAGTTTCGACCACATAACAGCGATCATTTTCAAGGGACTACAAATTCATAGAAATAATTTGACAGCTAATAGAAAAATATATATATAATATATATCGAAAAATCGATTATACGAAGCTCAAATAGCGAGAGTTCAGAAAACGTCCATTGGCTAGGGCATTGTTTCTACAAAACTATAGCCGATAATAAGCTGGAAAATTCAAATTTAATTCAAAATATGTGACTATCAATTGTGTTAAAATGTCAATACATTGGAATTAATGGAACAAAAGTTATGGTATCTTGAAGTTGAGTTAGAATCCAAGAAAATATAAAATATATAAAATATAAAATAAAATATAAATATATATATAAATATATAACAAGAAAATATATATATATATATATATATATATTTTATTCATGTAAGTTCTCGTAGCCACTAGGTATTAAAGACATGATACGGTATTATGCTACGTAAATAGTTTATTTAAAACCGACGTTTCGATAGGCGTCCGCCCACCCTTATCAAGGTACAAACCAAAAAATCTAATACTAAAAATGTACAGAGAAATTTGTCAGCTGTCAAATAAGAAAAAACAATGCCAGAAACAGAACATATTATACAATACTATGAGGCTCTGGAAAAATAGCCCTCTCGAAAACCATAAGAACGTCAAACAATCAGGGTCGATTACATCTCTTGTACATGGATCTTGTTACTCGACGAACCTCTTCCGAAGAACCTGATGAACTGTGCGATTGATCTGCATTCTCTTGTTGCGACCGAGAAGCCAGTGTAGCTAGCGGGAGACTATCTTCAGGAAATCTAGCAGCTCCACGAAGGCACCGTCTTGACTTCCACTCGCTTTCTTCTTCCTTACTCGACGAACCTCTTCCGAAGAAACACCTGATGAACTTGGAGACTGAGCTACATTCTCTTGTCGCCAAAGAGAAGCCAGTGTAGCTAACGGGAGGTGGTCATCAGGTTCATCTAGCAGGTCTACAGTGTCCCAGTCTTGACTTCCACTTGCTTTCTTCTTCCTTTTGTCCACTCTAGGTGGCGGATTTCGTGCTTGTTGACTGTCTTCAGCCGATGGACGAGACGGAGATACTCGCAGACTACTTAGAACAGTTTTCCAAGCTTGTGGGAGTTTAAGATTTTCAAGCTGCTTATTCATACAGTGAGGTCTAATTCTATCTCAACCGCTTCCCGAATAGGTAGATGTTCTAAGCGTTTGACTGGCACAAGCTTCTTCATTTTCTCTAGATGGATGACATGAGATGTGGCTCTTACGTGCTGTGCCAGGGCAGAAGTTCTAGAGTCTTGGGCAAGCTGGAGTCTGTGTTCATCCTGACGTTGCCACATGTTCCTTCCCGTCAGTCCAACATATGACTGAGGACAATCTGAGCATGGTATCTCGTATACTCCCCTTCCCTCTAGATGAACTGGATCTACAGAGCTTCTAAGAAGCATACTTATCTTCTTATCCGTATCAAATACTGTTTGAATATCCTCCTCCCTCAGTAATCTACTTATTCTGTCAGTCACCCCACAAACATACGGCAGAAATGCGCGTGTAATGCGTTTTTCTTCCACTGCAACGATGTCTTCCGTTGTTGTCGCTTCTTCAGCTCGTACTCCCACCCCATCTGCACTCGCTGCTTCTCTTGCTGCTGCTGCTTCCGCTTCTGCTGCTACTTCAGCATTAGTTCTTCTGAAGAATGCTTTCTTGATAATACGGCTGGAATAGCCGTTCTGAAGTAGAGCTGTTTCGAGTGTCAGCAGTTCGTTTTCAATATGATCCTTATCCGCAATGCGTTTCGATCTAGTGGCTAGAGAATAGGCAACGGAACGTATATGTGCTGGATGGTGATGTGATGAGGCGTGAAGATATCTATTAGTGTGGGTTGGTTTTCGATGAACTGTGTGGCCTAATGTAGAGTCTGGTTTCCTGATCACTAGAACATCTAGAAAGACAAGCTTACCATCCACTTCTTCTTCCATTGTGAAATTGATATCGGAATGAACACTGTTTAGATGGGCCAAAAAATGATCAAGTTCACTACGTCCGTGTTGCCAAATGGCGAACACGTCGTCCACGTACCGAAACCAGCAACGAGGTTTGAGAGTCGCAGAGTCCAAGGCTTTCGATTCGAAATCTTGCATATATATATATATATATATATATATAAATAAATACCAACTGCAATAAGAAAATATTTTCTTCGAGTGGGACTCGAACCCACGAGTCGAAACGAGTCCCACTCGAGGAAAATCTTTTCTCATTGCAGTTGGTATTTATTTACATCTACCTATCTGAGGTTATCAGCGAAAAACATATTTCACACATATGCGCACTCATCTGCTTATGAGGAAACCAAGTCGAGTGAAGTTAGTCAGTTGTCAAACGTGGAACATATTCCACGGTCTTCTGACCCTATCTTCAAATCTCGGTAAGTTGCTAACGCAGCTTATATTGGAACACAGCCGCTGCAATGTTAACTGCCTCGATAGCTCAGCTGGTAGAGCATCTGACTGGATATCGGAAGGTCGTGGGTTCGAGTCCCACTCGAGGAAAATCTTTTCACACGATTTCACACGATATACACGATTTTCCTCGAGTGGGACATATATACACGTGAAATGGAGTTTGAACTCTATGATATCACAATATGTCGTTATGTTAAAGGAATTGTTCTAAGATGCAATCGGCGCACACTACAGTGTATGTATCTTCAAAACATACAGCTTTGTAATAAGAATTTTTGCTGTAAAAATTTAGTTTGGCCGTGGGAAGCGAAAATAAGATATGGCCAGTCCGCCACTGCTGACGTCACTAAGCATAATACTCACACGCGGCAGTCATCCCTGGCGTCGCGCTCTAGAGCTATCAGCACGTCGCTCTTTTTGGCTCCAGTTTCACAACCAGACGTAAATATCAATCCCCAGACTTTATAGAGACTCTTCTAAGTATTCAGTTTATTTTTAGGAAGAACACGTATGTTTCCCAGAAAGAAATAATCAAAACGTATTCAATTAATAACTTCCTTTTATTTCACAAACCAAAAACTAAACCAATCTACTCGAGTGTCCGTAAACAACTAACTACTCAACAAATACCAAGTCACTTTAATATATGTTCTTTATAAACTCTTGATCAAGTATGCAGTGGACCACTTGATGATCCTAACAAGTATTCTTCACCAAGGTAAAAGATGCATTACAACTTGATGACTTCACCTCTTTATTTGTATCCTACTATTATGTGAAACAATTTGCAAGTATGCAGAAAACTCAACAGTTTTAAGACAATCTTGTTTGCATTCGGGCGGATCCAGAGAAGACTAGTGTGTAGTAAGTTTAGTGAATAGCGTCAGGACTTACCTTTTCTTCTGCATTATATTGTATATTATGAGTAATATTGTATATTATATTGATGGCAGGTGTGACGCTCTATAATTTTGAACCAACCTATTCTGAAGAAGACATTTACAAATTTTAGAAAAACGCAAGGGCAATGAGAAGAGACTCGAAAGTTTGAAAGGTGGTGCTAGAAATTTAGATTGGTGTGTTTGCGGGGAGTGTGAAGAGAAAGACACAGACGAAGAGTCATTGTGTTGTCACAATGCAGAGACAATTGATCATGTTAGAAAAGACAAACATTGTATTACATATCACGACTCATTTTCAAGTGTTGCGTTAAATTTAGACTGCCTAAATACAGCCCGCTATAGGTACATTGTCAATCAAGTGGCAATCAAAAGAAGAATGAAAGAAATTTCAATGCTAATCGAATCGTTTGTGGCGGCATATTGCCTACAAGCAACTAACTCCTACTAACTCAATAAGTTATAGGCATTATTGAGTTAGTTGAAGCCTTGCAGAAATGAAAAAAAAACATAGACATTATAATTAATATTTATTTAATTCAATCAAATGGCATTCACCTAAGGTATAAAGTAAATTGTGACAGGAGCAAGTGCCGAATAAAAAGTTCTAAATCATAGATTGGGTATACAAAACTGAAATCCAAATTAAAACGCTTGCTTAGCTGGCTGAAATTACAGTGAGAGAGAAACGATTGAATTCATTTTAAATCTATTTTTGATGATCGTCATTCAAAAAAATACTGCATGAACTCAAAATGGAACACAATACTAATTTAGGAGGCACAAATAAAACTATGTAGGTAATATTGATAGGTTTGGAGTCTCCAATCCAATGTCATCCTACTTGTGTTGAACATAACTTTATAAAGGTAGGAATCTCGAAAGTTTTTGCCCTTCCGCATATAAATGTCCCTGAGTGTTGTGGCATTTATAAACACAGCACTGAGTTCCTATTTTGTAGTTTACATGTGAATGATGATTGCACTATTTGAAATATTAATCTGAACTAAAACAACATTACTTAGGTATAGGTACACTTATAGTTTAGAATGAGAATCGAAAACACGCACTCAGGTCTTCACAAAGTCAAAACACACACTGCATTGCTGACGAGAGCGTGGTCCGATTCATGCTTAGTTACGTCAGTACACTCGCTTCCGGAAGAGCTTGCAACTCGCTTGCAACTCAAGTATTAGACGACGTAGGCGTGCAAAACGTAAATAAAAGCGATGATGTGTTCTAAAACATGCTATTTTAAATTATAAAAATAGGTTTCGCCATTGTGGGAGTGGGCTTTCAACGGTGTTCTTTGTCTTCTTTGACGAACAGGCGATGGGGAAGTGGAAGAAGCTGCCCTGCTGTAGGAGATCACATAAATGAATACCTGTTGAATTTTACCAATATTTTTGCTCGATATTTTTTAACACAAATACCTAAAAGCATACGTTTTGGTTCCCTGAACAGATTGACAATTCATCAGTGGAAATGCGGACAAGCAGTATTTATTGATTGGATAATTTTTTAGCATCGCTTTCTGCACTTGTATTATTTGTTGTGTCATGAGAGCAAACTGTTGCTTGTTCTATTGCTTCAATCCGTTTTGCGTGTGCTGTGTTTTAAGAGGTAATAATATAATTATAATATTAATATTGTAAACATAATTAGTTATTTATTGATTTGACACATGAAAGTAGGTTGCAAGACTTTCAAATCAATAAAATTTATATCCCACAATTTTTCTAATTTTGTTTTATATTTCCCTCTTAACTGTTAAGCCGCTTTCACATAAAGCGCGTTGCGCGTTTTGTTATTGACCCATCAAAACCACCGAAAATTTTGCCGTACGCGTTTTATTTGTAAGCCGCTCCATCTCGATTGCCGGGAGGTTTTTTCAGTACCGCGCGTGGCGAAAATGACGTAACTGTACGATAACTATAAAATAACTGTTAAAAAAGACTATAATGTTAATAATTGCTTACCTGTGCCTATAATTCCATCTAATAATATCTAATAACACCCACATTGTTACTAACAATAATAATACATTTTTATCAACATTCTGTTTTCGACGGCCTCTTCTAGGCGATATAAAAAAAGGCAAAACGCGAAAACTCAAAGTGCGTGTTATGTGAAACCAGCCATAGTTCGTTCAAGTGTTTTTGTGGTCGAGACAAACAATAAATGTTGTTACATTGAAGGTAATTGATTTTGTTATAATATTGCATTTCTTTTGTTGGATTAGATCCCACAAAATACCATTAGTGGAGTGAAGTAATATGTTCATGAAAAAGAATCACCTTGCAAAGGCAGAAATTGTATTTCCCAGACTGGGCTGCTTGGAATTTTGAAAGGTGAAATATTTGAAGGGTGTTATACGAAGTTATGCTGTTGCATCACCTTCAAGAAGAGCAGTTAATATTATTATTAATATTATTATTAAACAATCCTCTGAAGTCTGAACTGCACTGCACTGTGATGAACTAAATATTTAAAATGTTGTTCAATGATAAACAAAGTTTTCAAATTGTGTTAAGTTAAAAAATCAATAAAATGTATAACACGAATGAGCTTCTACAATCGCAAGATACTTCAACTTCCTGTATTAGTATCCTAATACCCCCTCTAATAATAATCCTAATATCTGTGTATCCTGTCATTTGCCGCAAAGGGAGAAGCAAGGAAAACACGAGGAATATGGCAGAAATAACACATCATTTCATTAAGATCATGTTTATTTCAGAGATATTTATTCTTGCAATACAATAAAAGTAAAACTGAAACAACAGTTTGTAAATAAAATAAATAAATATTCTGTGTCGGAAGTCGACACAGAACCTGTACAACCCTGATGCTTTTGCTACTAGAGATAGAAATAACACATCATTTCATTAAGATCATGTTTATTTCAGAGATATTTATTCTTGCAATACAATAAAAGTAAAACTGAAACAACAGTTTGTAAATAAAATAAATAAATAAATATATTTATTCTTGCAATACAATAAAAGTAAAACTGAAACAACAGTTTGTAAATAAAATAAATAAATATTCTGTGTCGGAAGTCGACACAGAACCTGTACAACCCTGATGCTTTTGCTACTAGGAGAATCGGAGAGGACCAGCTACTACTGGATGGCTCCACGACGTCGTCCTTCAACATGCCGTTCAATTCAGCGTCTATTCGTTCTTGGACCTTGGGTGAAACTGGGTAGTACCTCTGTTTTATTGGCGCGGCGTTCCCGGTATCTATGCGGTGGTAACCTCTCGTTGCCCGCCCCAATCGCGTTCCCGTCCATTGGAAGTGGTTAGCCGTTAGTGTCTCCAGCTGTTTCCGTTGATCCTTCGTGAGTTGACTTTGAGAATGGATGATAGGAGTCGCCGACAACATCGAACATATGGCTGCCTCTCCCGAGCACATCCACGTACCTGCCGTTATATCTGGTACGAGGGCCATGGCAGTCCAAAAATCTGTTCCCAAAATAAGTGTGGACGTCCCTGAAGGCACTACCCAAAATTGAAATAACTCGAATCCGACCCTCTAACTCTATCGGAGTCGGGATCGCTCCCTCTACATGACATGAGGCTCTGTTCGCTACAGGAACCTGGATCAACTGAGACTGCTCCGCCACTAGGCCTTAACTGAAAAGAAATCGCCGTCCTTCGGCATTGACGATTGTTCGCTAAGACCCTGAGTCCAACAAAGCAACAAGCGAAAATCCGAAAATTTTCACCGTCACATAAGGTCTAGGATCAGCCGACTGAGAAGACTTACAAACGCATTTGGCCCGCCATGTAACATAGTGGGGGGTGACTGTGGTGGACTTACGGTAGCCTCCATCTCCCATTTCCAGGACAGTTGAGGCACTGGTTAGTCGTGGTTCCCGACTTACCGCAGCGGTAACAAAATTGCTTGGTCGCGGTAGAACGGCAGTCCCGATGACGATGTCCACTCTCGCCGCACTTCCAGCATTTCGCGGGCCCACACCTCAGTAGCGGCTGCTCCACCGTGATCTCGGATACCTTCGCCTTCGCCCGTGGTGGTTTGTGAAAGGCCAAGTCCGGCTCCAACAGTTTCCGTCCGGTAGGCGGTTGTTGGAAGTTTTCGGTCAGGAACTTCCCTTCTTCTAGCTTCAGGCAGTAGTTGCGCAATCCCTCGAGGGACGTGATGCAACGAAGACTCAATCTTTCTATGAAATAAGGCTGCAAATTGTGATGGATGAAACGTAGTTGCTCGGCAACTACAAAGAGAGGGGCAAACAAAACATCATCTGGTACTGAATCCTGGTTGGGTGTTGCAAAATGGCTATTTTGAACCAGGAGCATTGGAGGTGGCAAGAATCTGTTATTTAGTACTTTGTGAATGCTGCTCCTTCGTGTACAAGCGTGGAAAAAAGTAGCTGTGCTGGTTGTCTCTCTCTGCTCCATATAAAATCATGTTAATGTTATTAGTCAGAGAGAGGCAGAATAACACTGTCTTCTTTCCACCACTGTACTACAGCACCGTTCATATTCACATTTAACAATCTGTAGAGCGTACTGAGATTCCCTGACGTGGTTTGCATATCATATCCCATCATCATCTGTCGGCAGGGCCGGCTCACCGACAAGTATTGAAATTAGTTGAAAGGTAAAATTACTTCTATTATTTGACATAAACTATAATTAGATAAGTGGAATGTATTACCTGGTTGTATGCAAGTCAGCAACAACGGCATGACCATCGATTACCGTGCTGCTCCACACTTGTGCCAATGTCTTTCCAGCATGAGCAAAATTAGCCATTTCCAATTCTTTGTCACTATATTGCCCTGGGAATCCAAGTGAGACCCATAATGCTCATAGGGCAGAATTAAGCCTGATAATTCATGCCCCCCCCCCCCCCCCCCCCCCCCCACCCGACGGCTGTCACCTTATCGCGGTGGTGGGGTTTGTGTTGGCCAATGATCCATTGCAGCTACGCCGGCGAGCATATGATAATGTGTAAAGGTTACCCATGCCGGACATATCAGTGGTGAGGCCCAGACCAAGAGCAGCCATATAGCCCGGTTGTGGAAGCGTTGGGCACGGTTGACTGAGGCTACGTAGGTTGGTACATCCCCCTCCCGGCCTCCCCCCTCGAGATGGTGATCCCCCTGTAATCGAGTTCCGTTGGCCCGAACCCTCACGCCCCCCTCCCTCCCCCCGTCACCATTTCCGGCCTGGCCTTCCCACCAGTGCTGGACGTCCCCGGATCGGGCCCGTTAGGTCTACCCCTCCGCCATGTCATCCAACTTATAATCAACAAAGTTGAAAGTAAAATTTAATGTGCTCAATAGAACCTAGTTGTAGACGCGCCGTTTGACCATAATTATCTAACCTAAAGGTCTTAGATGTATCTTTGGCAGGCCGTAAAGTCCCGGAAAGTCACCTTCGTTTTTTTGGTCAATAGGAGATGCCAGTTGGTTGGTCTGAGTTATGGATATGGTCGGCAGAATCATCCAACAGCGCATACATCTTACTTTTATAGTATATTGTGTTCATGATAACCGTTGCGTTTCCTCTATCAGCTTTTAAAACGACCACATCTTTATTTTCCTTTAAATAGATTTCACAGCTTTTACCTCATTTTATCGCAACAGTTCTCAAAATGTTGCAGATATCCAAGCGGATAAGCCTCTGCAACATTGTCTTGACATCCATGAATTGCTGATTTAACGTTGCAGATAATATCTTCGACTGGTAGTTAAAATTGGAACATTTTGCAAGACCATTGATCGTATATTTGTCTAGTTGAAGGATTGTTTTCAAATGCACACCATGTTCCCATAGAAATCACATATTTTAAAATCACATTATAACCTGGCGTTTGTAGTGGAATCGTAGAAAGAAGCTCACAGGCACGCTGTATCTCTTTCGTATGCTATTTCAAATGAGCGTCGAAGTATCGCTTATTATGTGATTATTACGCTTATTATGTGTATTATTACATTGAAACTTAACTCCTTTACGAGAAAGCATGTGTCTGGTGAGGCCGCTGCTAAATGCACTAAATGTGATCTGTAAGTACATGCGCTGCACTTACTTCTTATACACAGCTTGTAGCTTCTTGTGAGAGGCAAGTGCACTGCTGGTTGTGGACTTGTAAGAGCAAAGATTTCACGCATAAGGCCGCTCAACCATGTGACTTCTCAAATGGATGACAAGGTTCTGTTTACTGTTCGTTTTATACTCGCATTCACTACATTTTGTGGTTCTTTTCCAAATCATGGCGCTTTATATGCCTAAACAGTCCCTTGCTTGTTACAGATTGGTATGAACAAACAATACAGGGATGCGGTCGCTTTTTTGTATGTGTTCTCATATGGTAGTCGAGGTTTTCTTTAAAATTTGAAAAGTAGATGCTGAACAGTCCCTTGCTTGTTACAGATTGGTATGAACAAACATTACAAGGATGCGGTCGCTCTTTTGTATGTATTCTTAAAATAGGGTTTTTGAGGTTTGTAGATCGCTTGAGAAGGCGAAGGGCACTGTTGTTTATGGGTCGGCGAAAATTGTTCTTTCCTGCTTTAGGTGGTTTGTAGATCGGTTGAGTGAGGATTGACTGTGGATCAGCGAATTGTTACCCTGTGCTCGGGGAATATAGCCCGGTTGTGGAACGGTTGACTGAGACTACGTAGGTTGGTACATCCCCCTCTCGGCCTTCCCCCTCGAGATGGTGATCCCCCTGAAATCGGGTTCCGCTGGCCCGAACCCTATTGTACTTTTGCGCAGGCCTATGGGGATGACCTGAAATATTGGTCCTAATTTTATATATGGTTATTATAAATAATTGTTGATTTAAATCAACCTCTTCGGCTCCTGTGTCTCCTCTTGCATACTAGACTGCGTTTTTGGCTCGTGTCCGAATTTTGTTCTCCAGATAATTGTATATTCTTACCTATAAAGTTTTTAAATCTTTACTGTCTATACTTTCCGAACAATGTTCTTTACTTTCAAATTGTAAACAATTACTTGATTAAAACCGTCAATATTGCGGAAACAACTCACTTAGCTGGTTCTTTATAAAAGGGAGTGTCTCAAAAAGTTTGGTTATACGTTTGATAGAATAGATTCGGGGTTAAATGCGCGTAAAATTCAATTTTTTCCCAACACATGAGTTGGGCTAGATTAGGGTATGGACGCGTACACTACTGTGTAGTAGTATCACATGACCGTATGTAGTAGTGTCACATGGCTGTGTGTAGTAGTGTCACATGGCTGTGTGTATGTAAAATTTGTATGGGGGCAAATAACTTACATACCTTCCCCAATGTGGGGATTGCTACAAAAAATAGGATTGCTATTTTACTATAACTACACCATAATCTTGCCCGTAACATTCCTCTCTAGGCTAGTCTCACATTTCTCAGACTTCCTACCTAGTATCTACACAGTATGCCAAAAACTAAAGAGAATACGTTACGATAAGGAAATGATACGAAACCCCTAGCCTGGCCTTGACTAGGGGGATGCTGTCACTGCCACTTTCTACACAAAAGCCAAAGAACTGCCTACATGAACGTGGCGCGTGACCATCAAATGGTACTCTAATACTCGCTCCTCGTGCTTTATCAAATGAATTCTGACAAATATGGCCCCTGCCATTTCACAGTCTGGGAACCGATCCCCTAGACCTATGAAACCGGGACTTAATAAATGCATCTCAAATCAAACGAAAGTGAACTAGAAAGAACTAAAGTTCAACCCTGACTACGTTGAAAGTGAATCTCTCCTGAGAAAGAAGAAAATCAACACACAAGACCTTACCGGCAAGGAAGACAGCGACAGCATGGCGATCTACATCGCCTCCCTCCCCTAGCTAACCTCGGTTTGCCCGCAGGCACCTACACAGTGGCACGTAAGCCACCCTCGTAGTTCCTCCAGTGGATTGGCGCCACAAGCGGCCACCCCTAGAACTACAATCTTTTAAACCCAATGTGGAAAACGTTACAATCCGTCTTTTCCTTACTAAGAAAATTTACCAATTTTCTGACCTAGCCGTACAGTCCTACCAGAATACAAGTCAAACACATATCTATGAGTATTCTTAATGTGTATAATGTGTCAAGTCGCTGACATGTCGAGTTCTGACGTCTCCGCATTCTTCGCTGAGTTCTCATCCTTCTCCCACGAGTCCATGTTACTGCTGTAACGACTAAATTATTAAGAAATTTAAATCCAGATCTTAAACTATTTTGAGAAATGAGAAAGTAATTTACTCATCACATCCAATAATGCATTCTCAGTGGCTATCTTCTCTGCATGTATCATACGTTTTTCTTTCAGTTCAAGTTCCTTTCATTGACATCCTTTCCTTTCAAGTTCCATTCATTGCTTTTCTTAATTTAATCTACCAACTTATTAAACTCGTTTGCCAGACCCTCTTCAAGCATCGCCAGCATCCTCTTCAGATGCTGTTCAAAATCGTGTGGGGGATACACCAGAAACTGTCGCAATTCTTGGCTGTTTTGATGTGTTTCTTCTCGGCCAACTGGAGCCTCATCTCGGCCACGGAAATCGATGGGGTTGTCCTCACTGAACTTCTCTTTTCAGCCATTGCCGCGCGGTCTCATCTTTGTGTTCATCTTTGATCCATGCGAACATGAAGTTCGGATGGAGAGCCGCCGCAAGGACAAGATCTTTCCGGAACCATTGGTTATTGAAACGGTTGTCTATCCCCTCAATGACTACCATCAGCAATGGCTCGCAGATCTCGCTGCCTCTCGTGGAGCGTCACCAACCTTCGACGCATGGAGTGCAGTATGGGCAGGATAACTGCCATGTATGCAGTCAACTCTGCTTGCAGCTGGTCTAGGGATGCAGCAACTGACTTCATAACCTAGACATTATGGATATGCATTCAGTTTGTAGTTAGGTATAGAGTTTCCAGAGGAGATAATCGTACAATTATCCAATAAAAATGTATTGTCCTTAAATTCTTTCATGTGGGGGAGGGGGTAGTGGGGCAAATTCATCATTCATAATTACATCATGGGATTCAATGACAAAATCATTATGTTGCAAAATGTGGAAATGTGGCAGCAGATACTCGATAGTCATTGTAGTCGATTTCAACTTTCGAGCTCTTCTGTCTTAGTGGTGTGAAGTATGTTTTTTTCTACGGGCTACAGTGGCTATTGGTGCTCTAGTGGTGAAATGTGGAACTTCCAGATGTCAGTTGGTGAACAGGCCAACAGTGTCGTTTTATACCTATCTTATTGTCATAGAAAATGAAAAGCACTTGAGTTGGGAACCTATATAGTGTGCTTTCTAAAGAGCACTATTTAAAACACATTGTGGACTCTTTAAACACGATCTAACAACAAAGTTGGTTGATGGATTAAGGTTATGTTACCTTGCAGTATTCATATCATTTTGATGGAAGCGACCCTACCAATGGACTGCCACCTTGACGTGGTGGTGGGGCTTAAGGGGCCGGCTCACATACGAGTTGGCCCCAACCAAGTGCAGTCCAGGGTCGACCTAGTCCCATGCCCTCCCCAAATTCGCGGGCCCCTCGGGCCGGCCTCCCCCCTCGAGATGGTGATCCTCCTGAAATCGAGTCCCACCGGCCCGAAGCTCTCCACTCCCCGGTCTGTCCCCATTCTGACCTGGCTTTCCCACCAGTTTCAGACTCCTCCAGATCGGGCCCGTTAGGACGACTCCTCCCGATGTCCTCCACCTAGTTCAACAAAGTTAAAAGGTAAAATTAATGTGCGCAATATAACCTCGTCGTTGACGCGCCGTTAAACTCTAATAATCATCATTGATGGAAGCGAGCCAACCCCAGACTGTCGCAGGATTGTCCTTCAGCAACTTTTGAAAGCAGCCGAGAGAGTCGACAACAGGATTCTACCTTGTAGCATTCGGTGTGATGAGGTAAATCCCACACTACTGCTTGATTACATCAGCGTGCTGAGAGCTGCTGCTTTGTTGTTCCAGAGATCTTTGCACAAGCCAATTGTCGCTCGCATCTTTCTTCTGTACGTCGCGTTGTTCTTCTCTGCATTCTCAGAATCTTTAGACAACACAAGGTTCATGGTAACACACCGCTCGTGCGGGGCAGAATGAACTTCCTGAGACACTTACCTCAATCTGCCCCGGGCTGAGTAGGTATGAAAGATAAATATCCCTTTTAAAGCTTTTCTTCGGCTCCGCCATATTCAAAAGCTTGGCGACGTTCATTGCACAACAGAGACAAGGACAGCGTATGTCCTTCAGGACTTCAGCTCGACTTCTCGGCAACGGCATTAGTCAGTCAGTCAGCAATGGCCGCGTCGCTGAAGAGCGGCAAGACCATGGAGGCGCACGCAGCAAGCAGCAAACCCCACCCCTCGCGCCTGATATCCGAGCGCCAAGTCCACCACACGAGGACAGCCGAGACGAGCCGAGCTCATGATTCTTCCCAGAATTCCAGTGGCTTCATTGTGAGACCGAAACTCAGTGGTGAGTTTCGGTGCTCTCATTCTTGTATTTAGTCACTCCGTATTTTAATTTTGATTATTGAGACTGCGTTGCCACCGGAATACGATATTTACAAATCTTAGACTCGCCTGCGGAGTAGTTCCGTAGAATATCCAGCACCTGTTTGATGATTGAACCTATTCTTACTATTAAAACAGCGAAGATCTGGCCAATCACAAGATGCAGGACCCACGAGAATAGTTCTTTGGCCCGGGATTCCACTAACATAACATACACAGGAATAGAATCAACCATAGAAAACAGGCGTTTTACTAGTGTTCAATATTAATTTATATCAGAAGAGTGAAGATACACAGAAGTTGTTCTTATACCTACATTAATTCCATGCTAATGTCCATGCTAGTGGTGACAGCCTTCGAAGTTGTGGTGTGGCATCGTGATATGAACATTCTTTTTGTATTCAGAGGGAAACCAGCTGTATTCTAATGTGTTAACGAACCTACATTGGACCGACTTGATGCTTACTTAAGACTTGGTATTCAGTAATGCATTATTACTCAGCCAATAGATATTCATAATTTATCATTATCGTTACTGCATCAGTAGTGCTTTCATATCCGGTAGAGTTTGTGTTGGCCATTAGCCCACTGCGGCTATGCTGGCGAGCATTTATGCTCATGACTAAGGATTACCCATGATTTCTTTCCTCCTCGGCAGGGCACGGGAGTTGCCCATATCTGAGAGAGTGTTTGCGATCTCACCCCAAATGAGGTTGTGTCTCGTGTTGCTTTCAAAATTCTTTTGAATCTTGACGCTTCCCCACACATCTACGGTTTTGTAAGTCCTCCTCTGAAGTATTTTTAATAAATTTCGTTTTGATTCTTCTTCACTAATTTTCAGAATATTGTTCACGGAGGTTTTTATAGAAAAAGGTTTACTGACTACCTCTACTACCTACCTACTACTTCTTTCACTTTGAAGTTGTGTCCACCAAGTTGATCAGAATTGGCGGGAGAAACAAATCTCGCCGAATGGCGTCAAAATCTCGATCACTTGCGTTAATTATATACTTATGTTCGGCCACGAACTGTATATAAAGAGGCAGTCGATGTAAAGTCGATTTAATGTCGCCCCTTAATATATTTTAAATGTATACAATTGTATAGGTTGGTTCATAATACGTTATGGCAATATTACTCTGCCTTACCATGCACATTCCCGATCAAACGAGCTCGTGGTTTGAGATCGTCCAGAGCAACCTTCGTCTTCAATGTCGCAAGCAAATCCATTGTTTTTTTCTCGAAGAATATCTGGATCATGGTTATGATCTTGCAAATATTGCACAGCGCGACTTTCCGCATTGATATACATTGTTTCCAGTTCCTGCACCACCCGTCACAACACAGCGCACATACTTCATTCTCCCTTCAGCCGTTACCTTTTCTGTATACTTCCTTAAAAGAATCCCCATATTGATAATTATTTGAATTTAATCTCTCGCTTTTCCATTACAGTTCACTTATAAAATTGTCTTTGCACCTATGCACGCACCTTAAAGCGCAGTGGTGGGTGCAGCCTTTATCATCTGCTATCCCTCCACTGCCGGATTCTCCAATTGTTCTATCTATCCAATTGATATAAATCCATATTGAATCACTGGGTATGTATACCAATCTATTGCAGGACAAACAACTGTCACAAAGAATGTGTTAAGTTATATTTGTTACAAATCATAAGGGATAAGTTGATTATACTATTTGTAGGGGGAGCAAAAATATTTGTATCTATATTTAAAGGAGAGAAAGGTTTATGATTGTTGCAATTTTACCCATGATTTGGTCGTTCGTCGGTCTTACATTGTTTACAAGAAAGCTTGAAAACATTCATAATGATTTCAATCATCACAGGATGGTTGTTTGTTTCGGAAGCAAGTATCTTTTGTGTTGGTACTACATTTATTTTATTTTAGTTCAAGCTGTCTTCGCTGACATTTAGAGACCAAATTTAAGGCCACATAAAGAGGGATGGGTGGAATTGAATCTGCCATTTCCTTGATGATAGTATTGTCTAACAGAGTATTGGCCAACGAAAAATGGACGAAGTAAGTTAGACAATGTCACCATGTAAATTATTTCATTGAAAATTTGACAAGTTTACTTTCGTGGGCATGAGGTTTATAGCACTTGTAGAATCGATCTGAAGTGGTAAACTAAATGGAATTTTTTCTTTAAAATATTGTTTTTAATACTATTTATCATCATCATTAAAAATCATTATCATGCAGTACATTATATTTCAATCAATGAAATCACCCATTCTACTGTTTCCCATGGAAACTTTTGAAACGCAGCTCAATGCAAAGAGGTACTTGACAAGCGGAACAACAGATTCGCGTTCTCTTCTCTTTTATCTTCGTGCTGCACAGCCTGCATCGTCTCCATGTCAACTGCTTCTCGAGGATATGATTGCCCACCTATGCTAGTCGCCCATCGTCTGGAACAGTCATTCTGGAACGGTTACACATTAAGGTAGGTGCTTGTTTTTTTTATTTTTTTTTTACATTGGGGAGCATTTCTTTTATAGCGGAAAGCTAAACTGATATTGACTTTTTCGGTTGGCAATGAAGGCAATGAAGAGTGGCAATGACTTTTGTCCCCTTTGTTTTGGCATCATCAATAATAACTGCTTCATGGTATTTGTGGGTCCTGAGGATAGGCATCAATTGACCAATATCTGCCATGAAGAAGACGTTCTTACTTTCTGGTCAGGTCTGTCAGGCTGTCAGCTGACTTCTTGCGTGGCGTCATTTTCCTTCCAACCACTCGGAAGGCGTTTTCAAATAAGATGGTGGGAATTGAAAAAAAAAGAGAAATTAAAAAGCTCAGATGAGCTATTGCCATAGAATTTACAATTACAAACATAAGTAAACATGAATATCCAGACAAATCATTGAGGAGATATGCTTTATTACCAATTGTATTTTCTCTAACATTGAAATGAAATTGCAAAAATTTTGCAAAAACAAAATGTGTGTTTTTAAACTGAACCAACGAGCACGAAAGATAATAAATATATATATATATATATTTATTTATTCCCCACCGATGGCTGCCACCTTAGCGCGGTGGTGGGGTTTGTGTTGGCAAATGATCCATTGCAGCTACGCCGGCGAGCATATGCTCATGTGTAAGGGTTACCCATGCCGGACAGGTCAGTGGTGAGGTCCAGACAAAGAGCAGCCAGGGTTCGGCCTAACCGTGTCCTCCCTTGAATTTGCGGTCCCCTCCCCTCCCCTCGGGCCGGCCTTCCCCCTCGAGATGGTGATCCCCCTGAAATCGGGTTCCGTCGGCCCACTCCTCGCACCCCCCGGTCCGTCCCCATTCCGGCCTGGCCTCCCCACCAGTGTTGGACTCCCCCGGATCTGGCCCGTTAGGTCGCCCCTCCCCATGTCCACCACTTATATCAACAAAGTTAAATGCAAAAAAGCAAAAATTAATGTGCGCAATATAACCTCGTCGTTGACGCGCCGTTAAACCACAATTATCTAATCTAATCTAATCTAATCTATTTATTTATTACATATATATATAGTGTATGTTTCTTCAATATAACGTTAGCTTTATGAATCCAGTGTGCAGTGGCGTAATTTCGCATGCTGAACATTTTCTACGATAATGTTGACAATTAAAGGAGGATTCACTTCATGAAGTGTTATGGAAGATTTTATCTCGTATGACTCTTCTCTTACTTCTAACCATACATACAAGTTCTTCCCACTGGGGTGCATATAATTAAGAGTAGCATTTTTGTCATCGATGTCGATGATTTCAGCATACCATTGCTTGGTTGCCTGGTTTAAATCCCACTTTCACAAATGAACCAATCTTCATTGTAGGTGGAGATTCTGACGAATGTTTTGTGTCAGTCTGATTAGTAGATTCATCGCATTCAATTGGAACCAAATCTTCACTCTCGTCTTCCATCGTGTCACAATCTTCCTCACTCGTCATTTCGGCTGCTGCTTGTAGAACTTGCACCAACCAGCGTCCCCCCGACGGCTGTCACCTTATCGCGGTGGTGGGGTTTGTGTTTCCCCACCGACGGCTGCCACCTTATCGCGGTGGTGGGGTTTGTGTTGGCCAACGATCCATTGCAGCTACGCCGGCGAGCATATGCTCATGTGTAAGGGCTACCCATGCCGGACAGGTCAGTGGTGAGGTCCAGACAAAGAGCAGCCAGGGTTGGCCTAACCATGTCCTCCCTTGAATTTGCGGTCCCCATCGGGCCGGCCTTCCCCCCTCGAGATGGTGATCCCCCTGAAATCGGGTTCCGCCGGCCCGAATCCTCACACCCCCCGGTCCGTCCCCATTCCAGCCTGGCCTTCCCACCAGTGCCGGACTCACCCGGATCGGGCCCGTTAGGTCAACCCCCTCCCAATGTCCTCCACTTAATTCAACAAAGTTTAAAGTAAAATAATTAATGTGCGCAATATAACCTCGTCGTTGACGCGCCGTTAAACCCTATTAATCTAATCTAATCTGGGGTTTGTGTTGGCCAATGATCCATTGCAGCTACGCCGGCGAGCTTATGCTCATGTGTAAAGGTTACCCATGCCGGAAAGATCAGTGGTGAGGCCCAGACCAAGAGCAGCCAGGGTTGGCCTAACCATGCCCTCCCTTCAATTTGCGGTCCCCTCGGGCCGGCCTCCCCCCTCGAGATGGTGATCCCCCTGAAATCGGGTTCAGCCGGCCCGAATCCTCACACCCCCCGGTCCGTCCCCTATCCGTCCTGGCCTTCCCACCAGTGCTGGACTCCCTCGGATCGGGTCCGTTAGGTCGACCCCCTCCCATTGCCCTCCAATTATGATCAACAAAGTTAAATATAACAAATAATGTGCGCAATATAACCTCGTCGTTGACGCGCCATTAAACCTTTTGGAATAGCCAGAACTTTTCCCCACCTTAAAGTTGAATCTGCTTCATATATCGAAACATCTGAAGCTGGCACATATGTCGGGGATTAGCGTGGCGAATTAAACCAATCAGTCTTATTAAATACTAATCTTTATATAATTTAAAATTTAAATGATATACACAATTATATTAAGTTAAGAGTTGTGAAATACGATGCAATCCCTTAAAAGCTTAAAGCTTATGGGTCGCAGCTGTGTATTACGTGTATGTTCTTACATTGTACTGCCTTGACAAATGGAAATAAACTAATAAATAATTATTATAATAAATGGGGGGAATAAATGTCCCCCCCTTCCCCCCCCCCCCCCAAGTCTGCCCCATTCTGAACTGGCTTTCTTACCAGTTTCATACTCCCCCGGATCGGGCCCGTTAGTTCGAACCCTCCCCATGTCCTCGCCTCGTCGATCGACACTTGGTTTGGTCGTAATCGGCGCTGAAGTTTATACGTTCTTGGCCAAATTGACGGAATCCACTGTCATCTATTGCCAACTTCTCAAATCTTTAGAAATATAACGAACATCGGACTGCGCCAAGTGATCTTTTTTCGATTGCGGAATCGTTATTTTCACAAAATGTGTCGGGTTCAGTTGATTTGAGGGAACAGGAAGAGCCGAACATTTGTGGCGTTGAAGACAACAAGTGCTGGTTTTCGCATTGTATGCTTCTACTGTCCGACACTTCACACAACACGCGAATGGTTCTCCTTTACCATCAACACTCACACACTTACATGTTCTCTTTTCTCATTTTCTTCTAACTTAATTATGTCCGAATTTGCCAATAACTTCTCAATCAAGCATTAAGAAGTGGATATTACTTCTTCTGTCATCGTGTAGTCCACGTTTGTGCTCCAGGAAAAATCACCACAAACTGATTGTCACCGTGAGAAAATGCTGAGCTGTTCACTTACTTGCTTCATGCAGACGTCACATGAGAGAGGATGCTTGTAAAACAAACCCATGTGCTGTGTGTGGGCGAGGCGAGGTCAGCAATTCCTCAGGGCAAGTGAAGGGCAAGGGGAGTGGGTCGACCTAACGGGCCCGATCCGGGGGAGTCCGGCACTGGTGGGAAGGCCAGGCCGGAATGGGGACGGACCGGGGGGTGTGAGGATTTGGGCCGGCTGAACCCGATTTCAGGGGGATCACCATCTCGAGGGGGAAGGCCGGCCCGAGGGGAGGGGAGGGGACCGCAAATTAAGGGAGGACATGGTTAGGCCGACCCTGGCTGCTCTTTGTCTGGACCTTACCACTGACCTGTCCGGCATGGGTAACCCTTACACATGAGCATATGCTCGCCGGCGTAGCTGCAATGGATCATTGGCCAACGCAAACCCCACCACCGCGATAAGGTGGCAGCCATCGGTGGGGCAGTGTGAAGATGCTTGAAGATGCTTGACAGAGGCGGGCCCCACCGACGGCTGCCACCTTATCGCGGTGGTAGAGTTTGTGTTGGCCAACGATCCATTGCAGCTACGCCGGCGAGCAGATGCTCATGAGTAAGGGCTACCCATGCCGGACAGGTCAGTGGTGAGGTCCAGACAAAGAGCAGCCAGGGTTGGCCTAACCATGTCCTCTCTTGATTTTGCGGTCCCCATCGGGCCGGCCTTCTCCCTCGAGATGGTGATCCCCCTGAAATCGGGTTCCGCCGGCCCGAATCCTTACACCCCCCGGTTCATCCCCATTCCGGCCTGGCCTTGCCAACAGTGCTGGACTCCCCCGGATCGGGCCCGTTAGGTCAACCCCCTCCCAGTGTCCTCCACTTAATTCAACAAAGTTTAAAGTATAATAATTAATGTGCGCAATATAACCTCGTCGTTGACGCGCCGTTAAACCCTATTAATCAATCAATCGACAGAGGCGGTGTTGTGATGCTCTGGATGAAGTGTTGTGTGTCGTGTTAGTATTCAACTACCTTCTGCATTCGCTGTTATGTTATGTTATTGTGTCTTGCAGTTGCGCTGTTGCACGGTGGCAAGTCCCTGATGATTCTATAGTTTTTCTAATATATTATTCGAAATGTTTTCACACACTCTTCTTTGTGCAGTTGCCGCTCAAGGCCGTTCCATTCCCTCGTTCCTCTCGTTATGAAAGAGTTCCTTCCCACCTCTGTCCTCACTTGTCCAACCCTTAGCAACCCTTCTCTTCCTGTTCGGTTTGACCACTCCAACCTGTTTGCCATCTCTCCCCAGCCGCCGATTCCACTGCGTGCACGAAAGATGTTGCAGAGCCTGTCTACTCGTCGTCTGTGTTCCAGGGATGACCATCCAAGTTCTTTAATCATTTCTGACGGTCTTTCCACTTTGCATTGCATCACTCCCAATCTGTCCAATTCAAATATACATCTTCTCACCCTCCCTGTCACCCTTCTCGCAGCGAGCCTCTATACCTTTTCTACTGCCTTAATTCCCGCCTGATTCCCTGGATCCCAGACTGCCCCCGCGTATTCCACCATTGGTCTTACTAAAGATTTGTAAGCCCTATCTTTAGCTACCACTCCGCCCCCCTTTAGCTGTCTCATAATGAAATTTAGCGCATTTACCCCCCGACGGCTGCCACCTTAACGCGGTGGTGGGGTTTGTGTTGGCCAATGATCCATTGCAGCTACGCCGGCGAGCATATGCTCATGTGTAAGGGTTACCCATGCCGGACAGATCAGTGGTGAGGCCCAGACCAAGAGCAGCCAGGGTCGGCCTAACCATGCCCTCCCTTGAATTTGCGTTCCCCTCGGGCCGGCCTCCCCCCTCGAGATGGTGATCCCCCTGAAATCGGGTTCAGCCGGCCCAAATCCTCACACCCCCCGGTCCGTCCCCATTCCGGCCTGGCTTTCCTACCAGTGCCGGACTCCCCCGGATCGGGCCCGTTAGGTCGACCCCCTCCCCTTGCCCTTCAATTATGATCAACAAAGTTAAATATAACAATTAATGTGCGCAATATAACCTCGTCGTTCACGCGCCATTAAACTAAACTAATCTAATCTAATCTTTTAGCGCATTTATAGCTTTCCTAGTAACTTTTCCAATGTGTTCCCCCCCAGTGTAGTTGTTTTTGTATGGTAATTCCTAAATATTTATAACTGTTAACATCTTCAAGCTCAGTGCCATTTAGACAGTATTTTTTGCTCTCCCCTGATTTTCTAGCACTGAAGCTAATAGTTTTACATTTTCCTGTATTTAATCCCATCTCATTGATTCTTACCCAATTTTCAATTTGTGTAATTGTGTATTGTAGAGCTTCCTCGTCTTCTCCCTTTTCAATCTTTGAATAAACTACGCAGTCATCCGCGAACAGTCTTATTTTTACGTTACCTGTTGCTAAGCCATCCTGCATTGTATCTATGAATATGTTAAAAAGTAGCGGCCCCAGAACGCTCCCTTGCGGTACTCCTGATGATACTACAGTTTCGGCAGATAACTTGTTCCCTACCCTGACTCTCTGGAATCTTCCCCTTAGAAAATCCCTTACCCATTTAACGAGTTTAGTATTTTGTATTTTATGAACCATAATTTCTTAAAGAAGATCGTGTGATACCCTATCGAAAGCTTTTTCAAAGTCTAGGAATACAGCGTCTATTCTGCCTCCCTTGTCAATTTCTTGTGCTAAGTCTTGGGTGAAGCCCAGAAGTTGAGTTTCGCAGGAGTACCCCTTCCTGAACCCGTGTTGGTAATCACTTTAGCCTCCCACCTTTTCTAATTCAAATTTTAATCTATTGTCTATAATTCTTTCCATAATTTTACCTACTGAGGACGTTAAGCTTACGGGTCTGTAGTTACCAATTTTTTTCCTTTCACCGCCCTTGAGGAGGGGTATAACTATGGCTCTTTTCCATTCACACGGCACTCTTCCAATGTCTAACGATTTTTGAAAAATAAATGTAAGGTACGGAATGATTGCTCTACCTGCCAATTTAATGAATTTATTACTAATGTTGTCCATCCCTGGTGATTTATTGTTGCTTATCTTTCTTATTACTTTGAAAACCTCGGCGTAAGTTATTACGTCTAAACTACCTTCATCCTCTCGGCTATCTGTACTGAGCGTGTAATTACTAATCCTTCCCTTTTTAAAAATTGATGAATAGAATGTATTTAGACCTTCCGCTTTCTCCCAGCTGGTAACCAGATCCTGGCCTGCTTCGTCTGTTAATGTAGCAATCTCTTTTGTCCCTTTCCTCTGGCTATCCACATACCTGTAAAGTTTGTTCCACCCCTCACTCTTATTTTCTTCGTCAAAAAGATTTTCCAGATAGCTTTGCTTAGCAGCGGCCTTTGCCTCGTTAAGTTCTTTTACCATATTATTCCTAGCTGCCTTAGCTTCATTCAATCCTACGTCCCTGGTTTTCCTGTTAAGTTTTCTGCTTTTTCGTTTTAAGGCCCTTACTGTTTTATTGTAGTAAATTGGGTCTGCATTAGGTTTAAGCCTTTTTGACGGCACCCAGTTATTTTTTAATTCTTCCTGTAATTTTACAAAGTCCTCCCATATGAGATCTAGATCTTTCTCCGCACATTCAGCTTCCCATGCCTCGAACCTATTGCCTAGCTCATTCCGAATTTCCCTGGCATTGGCTATTTTATAATTCCATACTACTTTGCATGTGTCATCTGTGCATTTATCTTCTGTCAATTTAAGCTCAACTATTGGAACATTGTGATCGCTGATTCCTTCCACAATATTAGATTTAAGCCATAAATTCTCCGGCCTAACGAGCATAACATCCAAAATATTACTACCACCAGACTTGTTTGGTCTAGTCCCTTCCCTTACGGTTTGAACAAACGTTGATAAATTTTGAGGCTATCCTTTGCATTTTGCTTGCTTCCGATAGTTTGCTCCTTTCGTATATCCATTCCACGCCTGGTTAATTTAGGTCCCCTACTATTGCAGTGTTCCCTCTGTATGAGTTTGATTCTAATAATTTTTGCAAGAGCTTTTCCAGTGCATTTAAATTACTGTTTGGTGGCCGGTATACTGCTATTATTCTAATTTGCCCAGCCCCTTCCTTGACTGCTATCTCCATCATTTCGTACTCTTCATCTATCCATTTAATGCTGGCTTTGAGACTAGATTTTGCAGCCACTAGAATTCCACCACCGTGTTTATTCCTGTCTCTTCTAAATATGCTGTACCCATCTATGCTAATTTCCCCCTCCGTGAATCCCACGTCCAGCCAAGTCTCGACCGCTACCATCACAGCCGGGCTGTGCGCTTCAACCAGTGATCGCAGCCTGTCCATCTTCCCTCCTACACTCTTACAATTAACCTCCATCACTCGAAACCCTCCCCCTTTCCAAGACTCGTGATTGCAACAGGATTGCTTTCCATTTTATTTCTTCCTACTTTTACTCCCGTCTCTAGTCAATTCATTTTTATCATTGATTCTGCCACTCTCCTCATCAGCCCACCCAGTTTACGGGTTCCTCGGACATTTAGATGAACCCCGTCCCCGCTTAAGTCGCTGTCGACATTAATCCAGCATTTGGTCTCAATGTATATCACTCCTTCCCAATCACACAGCTCCTCTAGCTTTCTGTTTATCCTATCTATCACGGACCATCCCGCTCCTTTTCTAGCAATCAGCCCGCTTACCGTGACTCCTTTCTCTCCAAATTTGTCTTTTGCTGTCCATATCAACTCACTCATGCCCTTTATCATCAATTCCTCCCCGTTTTATCACCACTTATTATGCAAGTTCACGGCGGAGAAATACAGATATCAAAATACGGTTTGTTAGGTTAAGACCGTACAGCCACTTAAAATCACGCTAATACACAGTTCAAAGTTGGTGTAGTAATCTAATTTATCCACTTAGTGTTATTATTGACACAGAACCTGAGATGTTTTTCTTTTCTACATAAATGAGGTACCTAGTCTAGTACTCAATATTGTTCCCCCCCATGTCAAAATGCTCTGCTCAAAGAGGTAAACTGTTCGTTTACCCTGCCAAATCTCTGTTCGTTTACCCTGCGTTATCCTGTGTTATCAGAGACAATGTATTATCTACTTTTCAACAACAACACTCTATATTCTTCACCTACGTCCTTTTATAATACGTATTAAAAAGGACAGCACCTTGCGAAAATACTCAAGTGACAGCTTCAAGTTCAAAGTTTCAAAGTTTCAGCTTCAAAGTGACCGTTAGTACAATATTTACTACAAGGCAGAGACAATGTCTAAGAAAGTACAAAAAAAAAATTAAATGAATAAACCTTTAAATAAAAGAGATTAAAAAATATAATTTTTCAAGAAAGGTATTGAATGCCAATTAATGCTAAGCGGCAAACATTTTGACTCTCTGAATACTCCACTGAAGATGGTTGAGGCTGCATTAACAAAGAAAAAGGCTTTGCATAAGAAACTAGCACGATTATTGAGCGAGCGAAGCGAGCGTCTCCCTATGGCTCTTTTGGCACGGACCTCTGTTTTTTTTTTTTTTTTTTTTTTTTTTTTGTGTTTTTTTTCTGTTACTGACGATATACAAGTCACAGTTTTTCTTCGATCAAGCTGAAATTTTGCACACATGTTCTGACCATTTCCGGGCGTTGCAGACCCTAATTTTTTTGAAATCCCCTGATTGGTTCAAATATAAAAAAAAATATCTTTCGATTTGATTGTTTGATCAATTTGAAATGTTGACAAGTCATTACCACTAACATTTTACCCAATCAAACAAAGTTTCAGCCAAATCCTCCAATTGGTTAAAATTTAAAACCATCTTTACTGTGATTTTTGAAATTTCAACTAGAACCGTTTGACCGATCAACTTAAAACTTTGCATGGTCATTGGGACCAACATTATCTGTGTGTTTGACAATTTTCAGACACATCTGTGTTTAAATCCAAAAGTTATTGACATTTTACGGACATTTTGCTTGTTGCTACGGATCACGGCAACATTGACGCCTCAGTTCCAATGTTCCAGGGTAGTTAGAACAGAAACTTTCAAACGCATAATTATGACACTTATAATCAACAGATTGATATGATATTGTATACACACACTTATATCATATGAGTGGTCCCAGGTATATTTTTGGAACAAGATCCTGTGATTTTTGAAAATTAACAAGGAACCATTCAATCATAAAGGTTCATATCATATCACTTAAAACTTTGTATGGTTATTGGGACCAATATTTTTGGAATTTTTGAAGATTTTCATACAAGATTTCGGTTCAAGGTGTTGCGCGTATCCGTGCTCGCTCATCAACGCGTTACTCAGAGCGTTTTCCTAGTAGTTTACACACCACTTAAGCAGCGCTTCTAATGCGCGAGCGGCTTATTAATTCCGTTCTACTCACACAGAGCTCAAACATTCTTCATTAATTTAATAATTGGCTCACTTCGAGCTTCGGCATTCTTCGGCTCCACTCGGCTCCTTCTTCGGCTCGCTGATAACGTACAGTCTGATGCAGAGAAGAGGGTTGGCTTTGTTTTCACAGAATAAATGAGGAGCTTAGGATCAAATGAAACTGTTGCATAACATTAGAATTGAGATAGAGGTAGCTTCATGCTCGAAGCAAGCTTCTTTATCTCAAAAAAGTACATATGAGATCAAAAAAATTAAATAATTCAAAATATCTTAATTAAATATGCTAATTGGATCAAAAAGTGACTTTGTTTTGGCTCCGGTAATTCAATCACTCTCGTTCATCTAATTATAACAGCGTAGAAAAATATTTTTTTGTCTGGGGCTTAAAGTCGCACTGTTCTGCAGCGAGGCTTCAATGGCGACTGGTGAATGATTATGATGATGATTGGGAGATGATGGTGAAGATTAGGTAAGGATGGAAGGTGGGAAGTATGTATGAATGAACATTATCATCTGTAAAACTGGTTCCGATTGTTTTTTTGATCACATATTTTAATACGGTGTGTAAAAAATAAAAAAATCTTCTAAAAACATTGGACATTTTCAATGGAACCATTTTGGAACCATTTTGGTTCAAAATGCAACTATTACATATATTTATTCACTTGGCTTAGTTTCCTTAAATTTTAACTTTATTACAGAGCAAACTATAGGATACATTTTTTTTTAATTCAAGTACCTCCTTCTAAAACTCAGAACGGTTTTTGGATTATAATATATAAGTGGCACTACGGACTCTTATGGCACGTTGTTTGTTTGTTTGTTTGTTTGTTTGTTTGTTTGTTTGTTTGTTTTCTGTGTTTTTGTAGGCAATATCCAGGCCAGACTATTCAACCGAACGATGTGATATTTCGTATACACACTAATGTCATAAGAGCGATCTCGTGTTTAGATTTTTAACGAGATCTTGTGATTTTTGTTGATTTTGAAATTAAAGATGGAACCGTTTGACCGATCTACTTAAAACTTTGCATTGTCATTTGGGACCAACATTCCATGCATTTTGAAAATGTTCAGACTAATCCGGCGTCAAATCCAAAAGTTACCAAGGCCTTTTGAGCAGAAACTTACAAACGCATATGAATTAGCATGCAATACGAAGGCTCGCTTATCAACGCGTTACACAAAGCGTTTTTCTAGTTAATTCTTTGGCTTCTTGCTTTGGAATGAATAAGACAAGACTGCGCTTATTAGTATTACTTTCCATCCTTGCCAATACTTTCTCATGTTTACGTTCCTCATCGCGAAGAGAACTGGCCCCTTCAATGAGTCCCTGTGCCATCTGAACACCAGCCATGTCGTCCATGTCTACATGTACAGCCTCGCGTTTGCTTCTTGCAAAAGGCTTTCAGATGATTTCTGGGATTGTACAGTCTTCTTTCTCAATATTTTCGCTTCTTTTTCTAAATCTAAAACTTTCCGTTTTGCATTATCCAGCTCTTGGCGTGTTGTCTCTTCATTCCGACGCTATTCTTCTTCAACAACAAGACGTTGGTTACGCTCAGTTTCTTTTGCCTTTTCGTTTGCCAAGTAGATTGTGTACTCTCGGTGAGAGAACACATTGTTATTTGCTTATCGATTATTGGAACAAGTGCGGGACGGTTATGGTATATTTTCAGACCAGTCAGAATATTGAACTTTGCATTGAGCATACGGATACCCATCGATGGTTTGTCCTCAGTGAGAAGTAGCTTGGATCTTGAAAAGCCCCTCTCAGCGTCTGCACTACCATGAGATAATGAAAGGCATGCTTTAATTAACTTGGAATTCAAAGGATTTTTTGGAGAATTGAATGCATTCTTGATCATAAATATCGATCTCCAATAATGATCAATACGCGGGCCTACTGATTCTTCAATAACATCTGCCTGCAAGAGTTCCACTCACTTACTACGTCAGTTACGGAGTTACCTTCAAGGAATGGGAACTCACGGGCAATCTTGGCAATATACTGCAAACTTTGCGATTTAATCTGGTTTGGCTCAATGCACTGCATATATTTGAGAAACGATTCATTCTCTAGAGGAGTTGTGGACATCAAATGATAACATGCAGAGATATAATGCTGCTGTACATTAGACAAAAATGCAAAGATGTATTTTTCTGATAAATCATTAATTGCCAACTTCACTTGATCAGCAACTTGAACCTTGTTCAGTTCAAGCAATTTGGCTCTATTGAACGAATCTTTGCTTGAAATATTTCCCAGGACTTCAGGTTTACACACTTTTCCAGCAATCGTGTACAAAATATCATGCAGAGCACATGTACCAAATGCTCCTCTCTTTGATATAATGCAGTAAACGCTTTAAATGTGTGAGCACTATCTACAATGAAATGCAACTGGGCCTTCAAATCCTTCTTCTTCAGAGCCTCTGCTATGCTCTGATACTTCGTTGTTTTCATTAGATTTGACCTCTGTTTTGGAACGTATTGGAGAAAATAGTGCACCAGTGCAGGCCACTGTTCCAAGAGCCTGGCTGCTGTTGCTTCCATCGCTAGCCATCATGAAGAGACATGTTTCAAGAAAGAATTTGTGGGAACCTTTTGTTTCAGTTGAATTTCTTTCGAATCATCCTCCCTTGAAAGAAATAGTTAACATCAATTTCAATTTCAATTCAATTTATCTTTATTTGCACATTTATATACATACAAAAAGGCGACATTCAACATTATAATGATCACATTTGTCATTGTTGATCTACCATGTAACCTGTTTAAAAAACAACTAAAACATATTATCTATTTAAGATAGTAGTCACACTGAACAATTTAACTACATAAGAAGGCATACTTGCGAAAGTAATAGTCAAGATAGTTATAAAATAGTTAAAAGATAAAAAATTAATGAATTAATAAATACCATACCTATACTATAGGGTTACTACAAAGCGTAAGTTGAAACTCTAGCAGTACCTAATCAAAATAAGGTAGGTATGATAGCTACAAGATTAATTTAAAACAGATAAGTTTAAAGATAAGCTAAAGCTAAGTTACTATTGTACGGGAGTTCAGACCTGTTCCTTGTAACACCCAATTGCAAACAAGTGATTCTTTAACATTTTATTGAACACACCTACACATGAGTCTTTTAGCTTGGTTGGCACATCATTATAGGCTTTCGCCGAAGCGTAAGCGAAAGACGATTATTTCGATGTTTTGTGGGTTGCAATCGATAGGTCAGCTCGGTTTCTAGTATTCACTAAATGCAGTTCTCCTCTTCGCACGATCTTCCTAGCCAAGTAGGATGGCTGTCCTGTCGTGATTGCCTTATGCGTAATGTTTAGGAGGTGGTGGAGACGGCGCTCATGCATTTTTAGCCAGCCGGCTTTCCTAATAGCTGGGGTGGTGTGGCATCTCCAAGGGAGGTTAAATGCAAAGCGGTCGCAAGCATTTTGGATAGTTTGTATACGGCTGCTATTCGCCTGAGTAATACATGGCCCATACACAGTGTCACAGTATGCTGGCGTCGAGAGAACAAGAGCATCTGCAAGGAGCAGCTTGGTTGATGTCGGGAGCAGCGACTGTAGCTTGCGGAGTCGTCGAAGCTTGTTGAAGGATGTTCGTCGTAGCTGTGATACGTGCGAATTGAACGAGAGATGGCTGTCCAAAGTTACACCAAGACTTTTGGCTTCGTCGGATAATGGGATCGGCACGTTGTCGAGCAGGACTTCGAAGTTACTCAGAATTACCTTATCTCTTTGCTGTTTGGTGCCTATTAGCAGAGATACGGTTTTCGTGGGATTCAGGATGAGTGCGCGGTCACGTGCCCATGAAGAGATGGCAGAGAGGTCAGCATTCATATGATCTTTGGCACTCGCCGTGTCAGCCGGGTCAAAAGACACATACAGTTGCGTGTCGTCAGCATATACATGTATCTGACAATGTATCAATGATCAGTTCGTTATCATTTTCACCGAGATGTTTAAGTCCCTTAAGAAAGGCGTTGTTTACCGTGTGAAGATTGCACGTTACATTATTCACGAGATGTATCCTCATTGGCACGGCGAAACACAGACTTGTTCACATTGGGACCATCCGAGTCAAGCATTAGGAGTTTATAGTAAATAAGATTTGCATTTTCAATCGCTGTTAAGATTTCAGCATGCACATTTTCGACTTTAGCATAACCGCTAAAAATGTTTCTACATGGTTGACTTATATTTGCTCCTCCTGATCTGGTGGCTTATTCTCGAAAAAGTATCACGTCATAAGTTATGAATCATAAAAAAAGTCATAATATTAACATGGTGAGAGATAGGACAAACCTCCTTATGAAGGAGGTTGATATGAAGGTCCTTATGAAGGACGTGATAACTTTTTCAAAAATAATCCCCCAGATCAGTGATGCATTGCAATCTGCAGCTCTTTCTTTCCTTCATCGTTTGTCGTCTCATCATAAATCAACGTATAGGAAGAGACTTTTCGTGCATCTACTAGTAGTTGATCATGAAAGTATGGGCCCAATGCATCGGTTATAAAATAGCTAAGTATGGTTCGACCCAAGGTGAAATGCTCAGGTATACGCTATTCGGAAACATAGCTTTGAAGACTTCCTTGATGTCATCACAAGAAGCAGCAGACATTTTACTTGAAACGTTCTTTAGCGCCCATCGAATTTCTGCCCGCACTGAACCTTCCTTCACTTTGTAGAGTTGTACAGTGGTTGGCTGCACACAAGTAGACGATGATGGGCATCTGTTGGTGGTTGAGATACCGGAACTAGTACCAACTTATAAAACCTTTGATCGCTAGAAGTACCATGAAATTCCGCCAGATTCGACCCCTAGGCCGCTAACACCCTTATTCACAATTTTTCCGTGAAAACATGGTCAATATTGTACAAAATTATTGTGTCGCTAATAATTAATGAAATTTATGTAGTACTTTTAATGCAATTATGCAATTAAATGAAAAGTTTGTTTTCTGAAATAAGTTTGATTAAATGTACAATCTGCTCTGGGAGAAGCTACCACCCTTGCAGCATAGGCATTCAGCAATACAACAAGGTTATTAAAGTCACGGACAATAAGGGGTAATTATTTGGGATGGGGTGGGGAGGCCTTGTTGATAACCGGTATTGCGGCAATGAACTAATCAATAACTACTTCCCATCCCACAGATATTATTTCTTCCATGCAGTGATCATCCCTATATTTACTCGAGAGTCTGTTTACTATTTACAAATAGCAGGTTGTTATCCCATTCACGGAACAATAATAAATCCATTTCTAGAATAAAACGCGATCTCTCTGTAATTGTCTTCGTCTGAGGAATCACTCAATGCATCAGACGGGAAATTTAAAATTGATTTTTCAAACAATGCGTAGTGAATTTAAAAGACCTAATTCAAATTTAATTTCAAAACCATAAAAAATTATAACAGGTATCTATAAAATCTGCATACCTAGTCTTCAATAAAAAAATGATTTATTTCATGAGTAACTAACAATGCATTTGCTATATTCTTTTATACGATCGAATGTGTTAAATTTATTCGAGTATGTGAGTAATTAGAGTAATTGTAAAATGATGATAAAGTAGAGAAATGAGTTACGTCTTTTTAGCTAACTTTTTTTGGCGACTCCACTTTGGCAAAGAAATTTTGGGCCGATGACATGTTTCGCAATTTATACCTTTTGGGAATTGGACCGATATTTAAGGGATTTTTATTAACAGAGAAAGGTAGCTGAGTTAGCTTCTAAAATTTTAAAATGGAATAGTTTTTTGATATTGTAAAACATTTAAGGCCCATTTAGATTTTGCAATTACCATCTCAACTATAATTTTCTGAATCATTAAAATAACATTATATCATAAATATGTTTCTCACCGCAAACCAATGCTACTACTTTTGTGTTCAATTGATATAAAGTAGGTAATCGTCTATTTGTAATGCGGTCTGAGAAAATTAACCTTATGGTGTAAATTGTGATTTTTGTTTTGAGAATATTTTCCTGATCATTAAAAAACGTTTTCATCTCAAAAATTGCCAAAGATACAATGTTTTACCTAAAAACACAATTATCATGTCTCTCCAGAGCTAAGTGCTCTCTCATTTGCCTACAACTGTCACGTGACCTTAATTCCCTCTGCTATTTGGTTATAATCAAAAAAGCTGATCGGTTATTTTCAAAAGAGTTGTAGATCTGCCTCCCACCACTTTCGTATTTATGTATTGGCTTTAGCAAATTTACCTATGCCCTGACTTATTTTCAAATTTTTCGCGGTATATATTTGAGCATCAATGTTCCTAAAAATTGCAACTTTTTATGAATTTTATGATTTTTCAATACTTAATGTGATGAAAGCACAGATTTGCCTATATGGTTTAGCCCCTGTATCCTAAAAAAACAATGTTTAGCTTATTTTTGAATTAATGTTATGACTGGTCATTAAAACACTATAGAAATTCATCTCTCTTTTTACATGACAATATAAATATGAAATAATACATTTCAGCTAGAAATTATGAGTTTCAAGTGTGTCCCACAAAAGCGCTTTTGTGCACAAAAGCACTAAAGCTGTCTTTTTGTAACCTGTATTTAATTATAGGGACATTGATTTGTATTAATTTTGTATTGATAGTAGAGTTTTATTGCCATTATGATGCCTCAATAACACTATTTCCAAATTTTTTCACGGAGCTTCTCCACTTTCAACAAGGTGTTTTAAAGAAATTCTGTGCTCGAGCGTGTTTAATCGCCGTCCACTTTGTAACGGATGAAAGTAATTGCAATCCTGCAATATTTAATTGAATTATTTCAGAATATTGCACATTTTCATGTTTGCAATGAAATATTCAAAATTAAATTCTTAGTTTCTATTATTTTGCTTGGAATTTTACAGTTCCTTTTGTCCATTTTGTAACAAGTCAACTATTTAACGATCTACTTTTAAAAAGTGGACTAATTTGGATAAATAATAAAGCAAATGCATCAAAAGAAGCCGATGACATATGCAGAATGCAGGTTTTGCAGTTCAGTCAAGTCAAATGTCCATTTAGTAACACATGTCTACTTTGTAACGCAAATGAAAGCTGTGATTTTTTTAGGTAATAAAATGAATATCGAAAAATAAACATAGTAGAATTTGTTAAATCAAGTTCATAGTAATTAGAAATGTAACTTATTATTTTTAAAACTTACTCATTCCCTTATTTTTTTTAGTTTTCGTTACAAAAAGAACAATTTGAGTGTTTCAATTTTTTTATTAATTCATTTTTATAAGTTCGTTGCTGAATGTTGTTTCGTATATGCAGTACTCCAAACTTACTTACTATACCGAGATTGAATTTAAATAAATATTTTTTTTATTAAAAAAAAGTATCAAATGTACAACATTTTTGCACGATCCGGATGAATTGAGAGTGTCTGGACTTTAATATAATATGGAAAACCAGTGTTGTTTGAGATAACATCGTGTAAAATACTTGTCTATATGCAAATCGATTTTTACTAGTTCAAACTGCTGCTTCTTTTTCTTCGAATAAGTAACAAAGCTTACAGTAAAAATATAATAAAATTTAAAATAATTGTTATTAATTTTGTTTTCCGATTGTAAGTTACTATGTAAGTTTACTATGGCAATCCTGAATAAAAGAAGGTGTCAACATTAATCAAACTAGTAATGAGCTCTACAAGATTTGGATGGAAACGATTCAAGATCAGATAAGAAGATAAGAAGGTTGAAAATAGCTTTAATTTCACATTGACGGAATTAAGAGTTTATGTATAATTTGTATGATTATATTTTCGTCTTCATATCTTCATGTATGGGTGCCGGAATGTCCGGAAAACATAACATTTTGTGCTGTTTTACGTAGATTTGAATTTTGTAAACAAAAAACTTAAAATCTTCATTTCAAAGTGTCACACAAACAAAAAATCCATCCATTTATGTGTTTCAACAAAATACACTCAAAACGTTTCAAAATTGATTTCAAAGTGTCAAAAAACCAAAAAACTGCCAGCAGTGTGAGGGGCCGCACCACCACACCCCCTTAATCCATGGAAAATCGTTTTCCTTGCTTTGGCCTCCCTCACCCCTCTGGCTGAAATCCTGCAGGCGCCCATGTTTTTGTGAAATAATCTTTGGAATTGTTTAGGCCCAATGTAAAATTTTGTCTTGTTGTAATTTGTGAGATTTCGATGTGTCACTATCCATCCAATCCGGGGGTACCGGGGGGGGGGGGGGGGGGGGGGGTATCAGGTGGGGGAGGGTAATTTACTCCTGAAGATCACTGAATAGTAGAGGAAAACTCGAGATGTCTAATAAAATAATTTTGTCGGCCTTTCAAGGCATTATTTATAAAATTAAAATAGTGTACCATAAGGTTCCTTTCCTCAGACCACATCACATTACTGTTTGAAAAGTATTATTTACGTTGAGCCAATGACTCGTGCTATTCGGATTGATTTGTTTACATCATTATCGATCGGTTGAGGTTCCCAAAGTATATAGCTAATAGGCAACATACATACTGCGATGTATGTAAAGTTGTCGAACCTGCAGGCGCAAGCAAGGGAATGTGCCCTGAGGCGCCAGAAGGAACTGTTACAGCCGACTGTACAATTGAATTTATAATTGTAATGGAAACTGGATTTTGTGGTAGTTTGGCTGAGGGCCTTATTCAATGAAAATCTCATCATCTTTTTCTAAATTTTGAACAGATGCAGTACAACTTGATGCCGATGGAGCAGATGTGGACGAAGAAGCACAAGATGAAGAATATGCTGCCATAGTTCCAATATTTTTGACAACAGAAATGGGGATAACGTAATTATGGCAGGATTTCGTCATTCTTCGCAATCCACTTCGAACTACAAGAATGGCATCAAGGGTAGAATTTAGGATAATATTACTTAACTTTGATTATACAATGTTCATTTGGCTGAAAAGACGTTCAATCTCTGGGTTTAAATGGGGCAATGCCATCATGCAGAGTGCGAAATGCGCGAGTTAGTTAAATGGAAAATCGCCTGCATCATCTTGATACTTGTTCATTCTGTCCAGAAGTTGATGGAGTTGCGTTTTCCCATTTCACGAAGGAAATATTCTTCCATTGATTGGGAAATAGCATCGATAACATGGCCTTTATATTCTAAATACTCGTCTAGACTGGTTATGTCGCCTTTGACAGTTTTGAAGGGTTTCTCCAACAGAGAGCCTCAAATTCTATCAAATTTTATTCAATAAATTAATTTTATTCAAAAATATTACAATTAGTAGGTATACTTTTCCCACCGAAATAATGAAGTTTCTTACCTGCATTCTGTCTGACATTACAAAATGTCAGTACAAAATATCAGGATTTGACAAAGATATGGTCGATGCATGATGCTGAAGAAGTTCTGGCTCTGAACTTATGATCAACAAAGTTAAAAGTAAAAAAATGTGCGCAATATAACCTCGTCGTTGACTCGCCGTTAAACCAAACTAATCTAATCTGACTGACATTACAAAATTGTTCAATTATTATCTAGTATCTAGACATTATTATATCTTAAAGATTCAAAGAGATTCAAAGATTCATTTTTCAAAGTGGTACACGATGTTTTACAATAGTAATGTGTACATACCCCAATAAGCTTAGCTTGTGGCAGGGCATGCTATTATACTAGATTAGATGCAAGTTACCAATGTAATTACATACTGTTGTTGGATACTTGAAAAAATGAAAAAATTCTATCAAATTGCATTTAATAAATTAATTATATTCAAAAATATTACAATAAGTAGGTATCTAGGAGAGGATGGGAAAATTGCGACCACTTAAGCCTAATTGCTTGTAACTTGAACAAATATCAAATTACATGTAATTGAAGGAGTAGGATATTGAGCTAAAAGATAGAGGTATTTTTATGTGTAGTCACAAAGTTACAGCTCAAACAAAAAAGGGTCCATTGTTTTTCAATACCCCTTACTATTGAGGAATGGCGCTCAATATTTCTGATATGTAATAACATCGCAACAAACAGCACTGTAGCACTATAAGAGCTATAATTGTTTTCTGTTTACTTTTTTTTTTTCAAAGTGCAAATCAATAGGTTGTAGTAATACAATAATTTAGTTATATTGTTAAATTTCCTATTAACAACATATATAACATAACATAACATACATAACATTACATAACATATGTAAGATTAATGTACTATTTTTACTAGTGTCATTTTACTATGACTGGATACCGTGTGTAAGGATTAGGTATAGACTTCAACTGCATACTAACACACAGCAATTTGAAAAATTCAGAAATTATTAAATGTTTCCTTAAATATTTGTATAAAGAGACAAAATACAGAGAAAAACACGGAACAATTTTATTAAGTGTAGTCATTTTTATAAAAGCATACACATCTTAAAAATAGGCATAACATTACTTGACAGTTTCACTCTCAAGTGACCTTGCTGATTCATGTTACTGTACGTGACTGAATTACGTCTGAAATTAATCCATACAATACCGGTGCGAGCTCAGCTGATTTCTACAAAGTTTTGTGTCCAATGTGCTGTTAGATGAAGTCATTGGACACTTGATTGGATTCGCCTGAAAACATTCAGTATGGAAACAAGTCAGAACAAGTAGAAGGCTTTATATAGGGTTCTGAAGGAGGCCATGTCCGTAACCATTCTGGCCTGGCCTTCCCACCAGTGATGGACTCCCCCGGGCCGGGCCCCCTAGGTCGTCCCGTCTTGAAGTTATCCTTAATATACATCTCAGTTAAAATCAATCTTAATGTACGCAAACTGACTTCGCTCCGAGGCGCCATTAAAACACTAAGCAATTAATCATCCTTCCAGTTATAAAGCTTCTTGCAATTAAAGCATGCCCACAAACAATGCAAGATATCAGTCCAGTTTAACACCTCGTGCAATTGAAGCATACTTATGCACTCAAACAATGCGAGACATCCTTCCAGTTATAACGTTTCTTGCACTTAAAACATACTTATGCACACAAACAATGCAACATCCGTCCATGTTATTAAATATACAATATTCCTGCTTTGCAGAGAGTTTCGATGTGACCACATTAAGTGTGAGCACGTATTTTGCATAAAACAATGGATATGTTTGAAACACGCCAGAGATGAGGCTGATGTTGTAGGAGAATTTTCTTTGGCAACAAACGGAACTTCTGAGCGCAGTTTTGCGTGGCAGCCATGCGCGATTTCTGCATTCGCAGAATAGCGTCTTCCTGACGCTCCTCCACTAAGCGAGTGGACTGATTTCACTCCACTTTTCAGTGTAGTGAAATTCCATTGCAAGTCTAATTTTCTTTCCCTTTAATGTGGTGCGCTCTGTTTTCCTGTTTTCGTTTCTATCTTAAATGGTTTTGTACCTTGTGCTTTTGCCTCCGAGAATTAGGCTATTTAATGCTAGGTTCATAGTATATCAGGAAATTAAAACTTCGTACATTTGATTTAACTTAACTAGCTCTCTTACCTAAATGATTCAGGGATATCTATATCCGTGAAGTTGGTGTAGTCTTTAAGATCATACTATTCCGTTGAATTGTCTGGTGCATCATTATCTCATTGTTTCTTGGATCTCCTATTACTTATTTTCTTATTTGTCGGTGCGCAGCAGGAGTTTAAAAGTGCATGTACTGCGGCTAACGGCTTGGGTTGAATATTCCTAGTTTGCAAGTAACATTGCAATGTCGGCGATGGTCGATTAGTGAGTGTAAAGTGAAGTGCTGATAGAAACCACTATGAACGCGTCGACAAGAAGAATTTGGTACTAAAGAATCGTTTCCTATTTTGAAAATGTCGATGGCCATATGCTTATGTGTAAGGGTTACCCATTCCGGACAGGTCAGTGAGTTAAACTTCTTCATATTGTACGAGAGAACAATTGGTCTAGTCCAAGTATTGCAATATTCAGCCCATCCGGCTTAAATACCTTATAATATCTTTGTGATAGAGAAACAGTTCGTAAAATATATGATGAAAATGAGTAAAATGCGAAGGAGTATCTAATCCCACCCTAGCGCCAATGTCAATGAAAACATGTCATGGATGCGAAAGTCCGGATTTTTATTGCTAAATGAACTCACCAGTGCTGAGATATTGTCAAGGATCTCTGGCATGCTGATCAGCTTCCACTCCTTGGTGGTTTATAACTCCAGGCAGTTGTCGATGAGGCGATCACGTGGGGGATAATCCGTTGCCTGGGACATCGCGCGGCTCCTGTAACATGTTTCAGCCACCATGGTTACTGATCCGTCGTCCTCAAGGTCTTCATCCCCAGATATTCCTACACATCTCTTGATTGTCAACTGTAGGCCTTGGACATTACACATACTATGAAGATCTCTTGAAGCTTCTGGTCTTTTTGAGCCGTGAACATTAAATTGTTCATGAAAATCACGGTCGCCTGGTCGAACTTCTGTCGATGGCTGGCGTCAAGGAAATCGCCTTCTGGGAGTAGGAAGTGACCGAAGTGGCTCCCCTGCCGGTGCATTTTCTGACGAAAATACCTATCAATTCTCTCCGCATACATGGCAGGGATGGCGAAACGAAAATAGAACGAAAGATAATCGTGTGTGCGAATCTAGCCACAATTAATTATAATCCATTGAAAGTATGAATGTAGGGCCTTGAGGAGAGAACAATTATTACTCAAATGATACGACGAATAGGTGAAATTGATACATATCTTTAGAAAAAAGGGTGCGATGATTAAATGTCTCTCCAAATCCACGCAGCCGGTAGCAATGTGTAGGGTCCAATAACCACTTGTTCAGCAACCACTTCACACCGCTTTCACCAGTGCAAAATAACTATGTGAACACCAACCCCCAAAACCTTGGAACCACATACCCGTAGATAATACCAACCCCGAGAACAAAACCACCCTATGCAAGATGGAGGGATGAAATGTGTGAACTCGAGCACAGCAAGGCTGCGCTTGACATTTGTCAAATATACGCAGTGGGCACATTGGAAGGCTTTGACGTTTAAGTGTGTCTTCCTGTGCTAATTCAGTCCGCTGCTTCTGACACAAGTGAAGGCGCAAAGTGTACAGGCTCACGGCATCTCGCCATTATGTATGCGTCCGTGTTTGACGAGGTCTCATATGTTGGTCTTATATCACAAGTAGAGCATTGAACAAGCTTTTCAGAAGAATGGATCTTCTTGTGATTGGTTAGGTTGCTGTTCCAAACGTACTCTTTCGGTTCGTTTATACTCGCATATGAGCCTGTCAGAAGCTAAATAATCTAAATCAGCCAAGTTGTATTCTGAGTAATCGAGGGTTTTATGATTTTATGAGAATGCAATATGACTTGATCTTATACACCATGACTTCGCTTAAATCTGGAAGATACCATGTCAAAAAATTTTAAATTTTAAAATGTAAAATTTTACGTTTTGGTGGTCTGTCTAAAAGTTAAAAATAATAACTATTAAAATTTTGCCACTGTTTGGTAAAGGTGGCCACCAATAGTTCAATTTATCCACAAGAGAAGGTAGGTAGTCAATTATTTTACACTAATTTTCATACACTAGAAGAAGTAATTTAATTACCTGTAATTAAACACTCGACGTGGCCACTCTCCCTGTAGCTCATGGCCTGAATAAGGTCGCATAAGCCCTGTACCGAGTGAGAATGCCTCATCTCCGACAATATGATATGGAACCATGATGTTTGTGCCTGGAAGAGGACTTGGCTGCGGTACGTTTACAGTGTTATTGTCAAGTGCCCGTTTCATGTCGCAATTACCCCAGACCGCTCCATCACTTATCCGGCCATTGGTACCTACATCAGCGTAGATGATTCTGAAATTGAGCACAGGTATGCTATGCACCTAATAGAAGCACATTTTTCACTTATTGACTCGGATCATCCCTAGACTAAACAAATATCCCATTTATTGAATGTGAATCTCATTTTACTCCAAACTATTTAAACTAGAAACAAATTACCAAACAATCTTCACCTCAATGATGGCGAACTGAATTGTCAAGTAAGAAGTAAAGTTAGGTACACCAAAGGGTACACCCACCACATTTTGGTCGATTGCTATTCACTTCGATATTCTCATATCGATTATCGAAGGCGCACCTTGTGATTGGTTGATTTGAATTTCGTGCATTTTCCAATCTTATTCGGTCGGCTGTCGTCTGAACTGGAAAATCGCGCACATCCAATGGAACTTATGGTAGAAGTATACCAATTAGTTGCGTGCAATCAACCGTGTGAATGGACCATTAGGCTCCTGCCGAGATTTATTCCCATTTATCGCATCTTGAAGTATGGAGTGCAACTCCTCTTTCCTGTCAAGAATGTTATCCGTTTGTTCAAGAAGCATTGTACAGCACATTTGCTGTATATGCGAGTATATGCATAGTAACTACCCTATGAACTACTTACAGATGCCTTTGCACTTGATTGGCGCAGATAACCTCGTTGTTGAGCGCCACAAATCATAATAACTATCTGTGTGAGAGAGTGTTTGCAATCTCACCCCAAATAAGGTTGTGTCTTGTGTTGCTTTCAAACCTCTTTGGAATCTTGACGCTTCCCCCCACAACTACAGTAATGTGAGGTCCTCGTCTGTGATTTTTTTTTTAGTGAATTTTGTTTTGATTTTTCTTCACTAATTTTCAGAATATTGTTCACGGAGGTTTAATAAAAATAAAGTTTACTGACTACCTCGACTACCTACTACTTCTTTCACTTTGAGGAGGTTGTGTCCACCAAGTTGATCAGAATTGGCAGGTAGAAAGAAATCTCGCCCAAAGGCGTCAAAATCTCATCACTTGCGTTAATTAAATACATAGATGAAGTTAATATTAAGTTGACCCATAATATATTTTAAAATTAAACAATTATTTAGGTTGGTTTACGTTATGGCAATATTACTCTGCCTTACCATGCACATTCACAATCAAACGAGCTCGTGGTTTGAGATCGTCCAGAGCAACCTTCGTCTTCAATGTCGAAGACAAATCCATTGTTTTCTCTCGAAGAATATCTGGATCATGGTTATTATTGTATATTCCAATATAGTTTTATTACAAGTTATTAAATACAGACGGATTTGAATTACAAATGATAACATACAAGTTACAATAAATGTTCATGACAGCTGGGTCGAAGTAATGGTCAGTCGCCAGAGCTGGTAGGCGTCCAGTCACGTCGCTGGTTGGAGACAGAGTGGCCGAGGCTGATGGCCGCTCGTAGCTGGGCAGAGAAGCGAGCTCCCTGGTGGCTGGTCGATGAACCAGTCTGACATTGACAGCTGTAAGACAGCTGTCACTGAATGACAGCTCAGTACACAACATCCCTCCACACTCGCTGGAACTAACGGTAGCGGTGGGGCGGTCTCCGGTTCCGAACTGGATGCTGTCGGGTGTCCTCCGCTGCTTTCGATGCTCCGGGGACAGCCGGTGACGCTCGTTCCTGGACATCTGCTTCTGCCTCCGGTTCCGGTGGCTGTAGTGGTTCTTGGGACTCTGTGACTGCTGCCTGGCTCTCCGTATAGCTTCTCCGCAGTTGGTCAGCGTGTCTCCGAAGAACCGTGTTGTCCTTGGTCAGTACCTTGTAGGATACTGGTCCTGTTGGTTCCACAATACTCGCTGGAATCCAACGCGCGCCCTGCTGCGTATAGTTTCGTGCAAGTACTAGGTCCCCCGTCTCGAAAGTCCTTACTGGCCGTGTTACTGCGACGCTGCTCGCGGCTGCTTCTTCTTGCTTACGCCGGACGTCGGCATGGAGGTCGGGATGGATGCAGTCCAGGATCGTGCGAAGACGCCTCTTCATCAAGAGCTCAGCTGGGCTTTTGCCGGTCGTCGAACTCGGAGTCGGAGTCGTAGGCATTTACAGTATGTTGAGTGACTGTGAGTGTACAGTTCGACTTGGCTGGGTGGAGCGACCGCTCACTAGATCATAATAATGTAGTCACTGTCAAATTTCACTTTATTTCTCCATACAGGGGATATATTATATATTTTCCAAGAATATTATTTCTGGGGGATATTTTTATCGGGATTTTTAAAGCTACCAGAGATTTATAAAAAAAAAAACTGAATTACTCCTAATTGTGTAACAATTACAATAATTGTCTTGTTGGGCCAAATATTTATATTCATATTCTATTTATTATATTATTTAAATCTACCTACATAAAATTGTCCAAAACAAATCAATATATTTTTAAATTGTGAGCATGACAATAGACACACACAAACATTTCAGCTCATGCTCCCCTCTCCCTCACTCACGTCAATCATTTACCCGCTACCAAGGCTAGTGAATGCCCGATAAGGAAGTTGTTTGACGGGATATTGTCGCCGAATAGCAATATTTATTTTTTATCATTTTAGGTAAATACTACATTATTAGCAAGGCAATAATTAAACTATTGTTTTTGTTGTTCACAATAAGTATACAATTTCATTAACTTGTAAATAATGAATGTTTAACATTGTGACCTCGTCATCCTGTCACATGTTTACAAATGCCGTTGTTATCTCGCACTCACATATTACATCCAAGCATCAAAACTCTCGCCGAGACAATCACCTTCATAGGGTGCAAAAGAAGATGCTCGTAATGACTCAACTCATTGAATGGAATCAACGACGTTTCAACACATCTCTGTCGGCAATGTCACGTGATTCTTGCTGCATCAAGATGTCTTCTAACGGACGAAGTGGCGGCCATCTTGTGAGTCGCACGGAACATCGCTTTAGTTGAAACCGAGCAGTGGGAGAAATGTCCACATCGCGTTGGTTCGAGGCCTGGAAATTAACATTGACACTGGATTGTTACTAATTTCATCAAATCGAAACGCGAAGAATTTTTCAGACAATCATACACTGTTAGAACATAGAGCTTGTGTGTTGGAGAAATAGAAGTTTCCTTGGAATACAAAGTGCGTGGTTTTTTAATAAATCTATCAATCATGTAGAAATTGCTAAGTAGACTTTGAGAATGAGCATGTGACATTTTTGCAACTTATTTAATTAACAGAGAAACCAGGCATATTGTCAAGGGCTGGATGGGTAGTTTTTAGTGTTATAATTGTTTATGATTCATTTTTTTTGTCAAACTTTTCATGAAGATTTTCTATGTTTGAAATACAAATAATTTTCACCTAAGGACAATGCACCGTAATTTATGTAGCAACAGTCATGCATTTTAGTGAGTTATTTGGAATTATAATGATTGGAAATTTAAACAGTTAAATACATATTATTTTAGTAAAGTTAGGCGTACAATATTACAAGTTTAAATCTTTAACCCAGTACCATTGGTCACAACAGGTGACACTTGAAATGTCAAGTTTAGCCGAAAAATGAAAAGCATATTAGTACATTTATTTTAAAAAAAGCATTTTCATATACTTACATTTACTATAGCCTATAGGTGTTGAAAATTATCATTTTCATATCTTACACTTGTTATTTATGTGTTTGTGAAGCATTGTTGACTACGTTTTAAACGTAGACGTTTTAGTTGATTATTGCTTTCCTTGTTCCATATTCTAGGGAACGTTGGTAACAGAGGCGAATGTAATATCACCGATCATAAACGACCATGAGTGTCAGTAGAATCTAGGATGTAAGTTGCTTCAGCCATTGGCAAGAGAGTAATTGATTGCTCCTTATTTGTAGAACCATATCAAGGAAAGAGACTACTTGGTATAATTTCTCATTTTTAAAAACATTTTTATGATCGTATAAAGTATGCAAATTGACGAACTGTATTAATTTTACATTGTAACATACAGTTATAAACTTTGAAATAATGTTAATTTGGAATATGTTGGTTTTAGTTACCTGAGGACTCTGTAGTCGTGGTCGACTGGTACTCGGCATGTCGGCAAAACGCAGGAAGCGGGGTGGACTTCTTTGTAATGGCCGTGGTTCTTCCTCACTGATGGAATCATCCACCTCCATCTTGATGGTTACAAGTGGATCAACAGCCGGCTCGGTCGATGAAAACAGTTCCAACTCCGCCTCAGTCTTGACTGTTACAAGTGGATCAACCTCGTTCGATGAAGAAGGTTCCAACTCCACCTCCATCTTGATGGTTACAAGTGGATCAACCGCTGACTCAGTCGAAGAAGCAGCCAACTCCGTCTCCAGTTCCACCTCCATCTTTATGGTTACAAGTGGATCAACCGCTGACTCAGTCGAAGAAGCAGCCAACTCCGTCTCCAGTTCCACCTCCATCTTGATGGTTACAAGTGGATCAACCGCTGACTCAGTCGAAGAAGCAGCCAACTCCGTCTCCAGTTCCACCTCCGTCTTGATGGTTACAAGTGGATCAACCGCTGACTCAGTCGAAGAAGCAGCCAACTCCGTCTCCAGTTCCACCTCCGTCTTGATGGTTACAAGTGGATCAACCGCTGACTCAGTCGAAGAAGCAGCCAACTCCGTCTCCAGTTCCACATCCGTCTTGATGGTTACAAGTGGATCAACCGCTGACTCAGTCGAAGAAGCAGCCAACTCCGTCTCCAGTTCCACCTCCGTCTTGATGGTTACAAGTGGATCAACCGCTGACTCAGTCGAAGAAGCAGCCAACTCCGTCTCCAGTTCCACATCCGTCTAGATGGTTACAAGTGGATCAACCGCTGACTCAGTCGAAGAAGCAGCCAACTCCGTCTCCAGTTCCACCTCCGTCTTGATGGTTACAAGTGGATCAACCGCTGACTCAGTCGAAGAAGCAGCCAACTGCGTCTCCAGTTCCACCTCCGTCTTGATGGTTACAAGTGGATCAACCGCTGACTCAGTCGAAGAAGCAGCCAACTCCGTCTCCAGTTCCACCTCCGTCTTGATGGTTACAAGTGGATCAACCGCTGACTCAGTCGAAGAAGCAGCCAACTCCGTCTCCAGTTCCACCTCCGTCTTGATGGTTACAAGTGGATCAACCGCTGACTCAGTCGAAGAAGCAGCCAACTCCGTCTCCAGTTCCACCTCCGTCTTGATGGTTACAAGTGGATCAACCGCTGACTCAGTCGAAGAAGCAGCCAACTCCGTCTCCAGTTCCACATCCGTCTTGATGGTTACAAGTGGATCAACCGCTGACTCAGTCGAAGAAGCAGCCAACTCCGTCTCCAGTTCCACCTCCATCTTGATGGTTACAAGTGGATCAACCGCTGACTCAGTCGAAGAAGCAGCCAACTCCGTCTCCAGTTCCACCTCCGTCTTGATTAGAATCGCAAGAAGATCCACAGCCGTCTCAGTCCAGGAGTCAAACACCTCATCTTTGACAGCCTGCTCCATGTCTGGTTTGAGATCAAACGCGAGAGGATCTGTGAGAGCCTCGGGTTCAGTTCCAGACTCCATGAATGTCGTCATCTCCAAGATGTCTCCTCCAGCATCTTGCTGAACTGTTGGATCCATTTGTACGCACTTGACTCTACAACAAAATAGAGAGTATTAATGATATCCATGTAGTAATTGACCCATAAAAAACACTCCGTGTAAAAAACCCAGCCAAGTCTCTTCAACTATAAAAAAAATATAAATGATCTAAAAATTCAGCACTAAAACGTTGTGATATCAAAAAATGGGCCAAGTCAAAACTTAATTTTAAAAACCAAAATATACTTGGCGCATCGTGTATATAAATAGTACAGAAGCATGCCAAAAGTTAAATATACCTAAATATATATAATATACCTATAATGCCTTTAAAAACGATGCGCCAAGTATATTTTGGTTTTTAAAATTAAGTTTTGACTTGGCCCATTTTTTGATATCACTACTTTTTAGTGCTGAATTTTTAGATTATTTATATTTTTTTTTATAGTTGAAGAGACTTGGCTGGGTTTTTTACACGGCGTGTTTTTTATGGGGATATCACTAATTTTTTTAGATTATTTACTAAACTTGTAACACATATCGGAGCAACAATGACTAATTCCTTTAAAAAAAATACGCCATTTCTGAATTGGTTACTACGAAAAATTGTGTTTGGTGCTAAATACACGCTTTAAGTGATATACCATGAAGAATTGCGAAAGCATCGTTCCCATCCGTCCAGCCGTTTTCGAGTTATGGCATCAATCCAGGTTTTCAAAATGGCGGCTGAAATTACTGCCACCTAGAATTTATTTCTATAAATGTTGTGTATCATTATAAGCCTTCTGAATAAGTATTTATAGTAGTAAGAAGTCATTTAAGTATGATTATTCATATTTATGACGTCATTTCCGGTTTCGGTAATAGTACATTTCTACTTCAGCTATTGGTATTCCATATAGATGACCGTCTGAATTATTTGGCTCTAGATTCATTCCAATCGGCCAAGCCGTTTTTGAGATATGACGTCACTTCCGGTTTCAAAATGGCGGCTGCCGGTTCTTTTATAAAAAGGCACCTCAGACGCCAAAAGTCTCTGCGTCTTGGGGCCAGACTGTCTTCAAGTTTTGCACGCATTCACTTGCGGTGTTTGTCCGTGTTGAGCTCGAAGATTCTCCAAGGGATTCGCCGACTGATAAAAGATACTTGTTCAGCATTTCTGCCACAAGCATGGGATCTTCTATCGTATCTTCTTCCTTTTTTAGAGTAATGGTGTCTGCTTCCTTCTTCTCTGTCCCAGTTAGCTTCCTGGCTAGCTTCCAGAGTGATCTTGGTTTGTTCTCTGATTGTTCAATTAGTTAGAGTGATGTATGATTTTCTCAGCTGAAATCTCAGTGTTGATCTTCCGCTTTAGAGCGTGTAAATCTGATTTGGCGTCTGCAGTGAACTTTCTCTTCAGTAGTAGACTGAGATTCCTCCTCTCTTTACATGCTGCCCTAATGGACGGTGTAATCCAGCCCTTCAGCGAACAATTTTTCCTAGCAATTGATGGTTTTCTAGGAAAGTGCTTTTCGAAGAGAAGCATAAATATGTGCAGAAATGCATCGTATTTTCCGTCTGTTGTAGCACCCATGAATACGTTCGACCAGTCTTCTGAAGCCAGCTCAAGGTTGAAATCTTGGATAGCCGCCGCCCGGAATGATCTTCTGAACGGGTTGTCTATGGGCTTCTTATGAGTTGATTTGAAAACCGTTTCCATCAATTGTCCATTATGATCTGAGAGACCGGGATCTAAGGTTCTTACACGCCCGAGGCCATCCCAGTTCGTGATTATCAGGTCAATAGTTAAGGTACAGGTCGGAGAAATTCTGGTTGGTCCCTCTGATCTAATTGAGAATCCATAAGCTTCAACTACTTCCTGTAGTTGAGAGCTCAGTTTGGGATCGAGGATATTAATGTTCATGTCCCCACATAACACTTCCTTTCTACCACCTCGGCTCATCTTGTCCAGGAATGCTTCCAGTCTCTCCAGGAAAGGTTTGAGAGTAGATTGGTCCGGAACTCTATAAACTGTGGCCAGGATGAAAGCGGGATCTAATTGGACCTCAACGGCAACAATTTCGAATATACGAGCTATTGGATTAACCGGAATATTTCTGAAAGGTACTTTTGAGGGATAGTTCCTCGCATATATGCAAGAACCTCCTCCACCTTGTTCCGATCTGGCGAAACTTGCTGCAATCTTAAAATCGTTGAAAACGACTAGATCTTCATTACTCTTATTGAGCCAATGCTCTGTCAAGCAAAGAAAGTCTACCTTACAATCCAAGGAATCAAGAAATACCTCTAGTTCCTCCACCTTTCGCTGAAGACTGCGAATATATAAGTGATACAACATTAGGCTGGCTACTTTTCTGCTGGATCTCTCCTCGGTTTGTGAAAAAACCGGCTAACCCGAACCCCGCCAGGCCAAGTGGCAGGATTGAGTAGAATTTCCGTTAATTTAAAGCTAGCGCCTACCTTGAACGAACTGTTCCAATCCCCTCGAGTAATTATATTTTCACATTCGAAGACTTCCCCTGGAAATTTCCTTTGAAGGTAGCTTGTGATGTCCGAGGTGGTGGTCTCCTTGCTCACGCGCCCCACGTAGATCCAGACTTTCTTGGGGGCAGCTCTGAAAGTTCCTGCATTGTCGCTGTCACTCCCATCTCCTGTGATGATTATCTTGTTCCTCGTCTTCTTGTTCTTGCCGCGCTTGTTACGTCGGGACACGATCGAAAATCCTTGGCCGTCCTCTTGCTCTCCAGTATCTGATTTGGCGTCTTCTGTGGGAACGGGAATTTTTGATTCCATTCCGGGTATCTTTGCTAGGTGGACGGAGGTTTCTCTGCTGAGATTCTCCAGGTCAACGTTGTCGACAGCATTTCTCTTGTCATAACTCATTTTAGCAGGTTGGCGATATATTAGTGCATGTCCTCCGATATTTGATGTAATTCCCAGGAATGGAGAGAATGGAGGGGGTGGGGAATTGAGTGTGAAGTTATTAATTGATTTCACTACTTCCGCAACAGATGGTGTATGTTGCACAGTTTGAATTTTCCCCCCATTGCTGGTCGCCTCCCGCAATGATAATTTCAACACTGTTTTATGACTTAACTGGCGCTAATAACCTCGCTGTTGAGCGCCATAAACCATAATATCTATCTATCGGTATTCGTTTCAGAGATGGTTGAAGCCATCAACATCTCAGAAAAGGGGAATGAAATAGTAATCGCTGATTCTTCATCAACGAACATGTATACAATGTCCTCCTGATCAACATGTTCACTTGCCATCGAGTGCATGCCTGGCTTCTTCTTCAACCTCAGCAGCGTGGTTTATTACATATTCCTGAACATCCTGTTCATTGTCCTCTTGATTTGTAGATGGGGACAGTTGCTGGCTAAACCCCCTATTTAACAATAAGTACATTAAATAAATACATAAATGCATATCTTTATGAATTTAATTGTAAAAGTCGCTATTTAAAATGATAAAATAATAAGTTTTAACATGGTTATATCATGGTAATAAAAAATATTGGTACCTAGTTATAATGCTGTACCGACATAAATTATGCCGGCATAAGGCTTAAAACCTTTTCTGAATCCAGACACAGAGTGGTATACTCTTAATTAATTGGCATTTGATTTCAATCCAATACGTTTCCGAGCTATGGAATCACTTCCGGTTCTCAAAATGGCGACTGAAAACAAGGCCACATAGATTTTTTTAAATAAATTCATATTATATTACATTTTAACAAGTCAGAATAATGTATTTATTGTTGAACAGGGGGTTTTAGAAGAATTTTGAATATTTGTGACGTCATTTCCGGTATTTGTTATTGGCAATTTCTGGTTTTACTATTGATCTGTTTTGTCATATGACCGTTGGAGTCAATTGCCACCAGTTCCGCTATTATCGGTTCAGCCGTTTTCAAGATGATGCCACTTCCGGTTTTAAAATGGCGTCCCAAATCTCTCTTTGGGCTAGGTTTTATCAGGCGCCAAAATTCTATAAGTGACAACATTTCCTGATCAAACAGTTCTGACATTATGCCGATAATTGCGTTATATTAATGTTTAATTTTTCATATAATTTGATTAAAATTTTGTTTGACAACAATTAGTAGATGCGTAGTGAACTTTTGATCATATTCATACCAAAAATATGAGGCTTTATTACCAACATTTTCCCGTAAAAACATTTATTCTAGCTCCTTTAGTTACGTCACTACGACTAATTATTTAAATGACGTCATTTTATTAAATAATTGAATAAATCCAAAAATAATTTATATTATCACCCAATTGTTTTTCGAGTATTGTATCCTAATATAATACATACTTTTTATTGAAAACAAATATCAAAATGTGTTCTGTGATTCTTAAAAAAAATATTTTATGTTCTCAAAGTTTGAACTTTACACGTAATTTTGGGCAATTTCCCTTCACATCTCTGCGTAAAACTTTTTTTTGTTGTAATCAGCGAATTTTTCTGAATAAGGTCTGATGAAAAAGACAAATCTTGCAATTTGTCCCGGGTTCGGCCTGTTTTTAGCCTTCGTTGCTTGGCCTACTGCTATCTCTCCTAAACTAGACGCCACGTTGGTCTCGTTGTCGCCGGTCTCCTTTCCACGTCGTTCCACGTCAGTCCACGTCAGGTTGTCGCCGCTTCTCGCTCCTTCCTTCACGTCGTTACTCGTTGTCGCTGTCGCCTCGTCTCGCTCCTTCCTTCACGTCGTTACTCGTTGTCGCTGTCGCCTCGTCTCGCTCCGTCCTTCACGTCGTTCTCGTTGTCGTTCTCTACCTTCTCGTTTACAACTCCTGGCTGTGGAGTGAGCAGGAAGTAGATTTTCAATTAAAAATTAAATATTACTTGGCACTAGCAAAACATAAGTAAAAATCGGTGTAAATTGTTAATACCTTTTTTATATTTCGTAAACTACAGCCTATACGATATGTCCTGTGGATTTGTAAATATATTTTCAATAATCATTAAAGTAAACAATTGCTTACATTTAAAGTTTCCTTCTTACTCTGCTTATACACTTAAAATAATCGATCTCCACCCACTTCTCTGTTCTAATGGTAATACTACAACAATTTGTGAATTAATTTGTTTTTGATATTGGACTTAAAATAAATTACTCAAAATTTCTAGTTGACCATACATAGTTCACTAGGCATATTTGTTTAAGCTGGATTCACAAACGTTATAATGTAATACTTATATTATTTGCTTACTTCACAATTTTTTTTTAAACAAAAATTAGAACATTTATATTCAAACATAATCAATTTAAAATGCTTCCACTGACACAGCATATTAATGTAAACATATTTAATTGAAATACGACTATTCCCAATGAATTGTCTAGAGATTGAATTCGTTATAGGTTATTGTTTTGTGAAGTTTAATTTTGAATTTTACATTCACTTTCATTAACCAATTTTTTAAATCGCTAATATCAATTCTAATGTCAATAGAAAGTCGCGTTTATCGCTGTTCAATGTTTTTGGACAAGTTGCAGTTTGAAAATTGTAGCTTTTCCATACATGTTTTTCCATACAATTTTGCTTTTCATGTAAGATCTCTCAAAATACTGGCAAACGTTTTTGAAACGGAGTTTATTCATAAATCAGTTCTGTACTTTTTTGTAATTTTTTATTTTTTGTGATTTTTTGATATTTTGTTACATTTTTTATTTTGGTAATTCTTCGATTTTTCGATATTTTTTTTTATTTCTTTTTGATTTTTTGGCATTTTTGTTTCGTGCGTGATTTTTTTAAATTTGATAGATCTTATTTTTTTATGATTTTTAGGTTTCCCCGAGTGATTTTTTTGATTCATTACCTATTTATATTGATTTTCAATTTTATTTAATTTTTTGATTTCTCTTTGATTTTTAGATTTTTCGGTTTCGTCCCGTGGCTTTTTTAAATTTGATATGAATATTTTTTTATTTTTTATTTTTATAATTTTTTTTATATTATTTATTTTTGTTTGTTTTCAAATTGTTATAAATTATTATTACATTGATGTTTTAGATTTTTTATGTTTTAGATTTTTAATGACTTTTATGTGATTTTTGGTTCCTTTTGATTTTTGATTTTTTTTACGGATGATTTATTTTTATTTTTATATATTTATTTTTTATTTTTATTTTTTATTTTTTTTAAGTGTACACTGATTTATTTTAGTTGTTCATCCCTCGCAAATAGTTTTAGACACAATTAGCAATGAAAGTCGGCCATTTTAAATACAATCAATTACAAATGTAGGACTTACGGACACCCGCATGCTAGAAAGTGTACAATTTATTAATAGCTACATTAACAATTGCCAAATTGCTCCAAGTTCATACCTAATGCTGTTTATTTATCTGATAATAAGTTACCTATATCAGATAAGCAATAAGTCCAAACCAGAATCAATTAAATTTTAAACAGAACTTATACAGAATGCCGAAATACCGCGAAACCATTGTAAATGAACATGTTTCTACAACTTTTTCTGTACAAACAATATCACGCGATCTAAACTGACCTAATACCTACTTCACTGTACATCGGTAAATATGCTGCAAGTTCAATAAGTATTCGAATAGTTAGTACCTACCTATACTTTTGTTTTATTTCATCTTAGGTAGTAAGTTTTTAGAACTAGCAGGTTTATTGGAAACACAAGAAAATACGTACCTTTATTTCCTATCACTTACACACTTTCCCAATCTAGTAACCTAAACAATTTCTTAAAACAAAGCAACAATTCCTACATACAACACACGATGACACTACGTTGCCAATAAGAATAATCATGAATGACAACACAATACATTCGAACAAATTTTCAAAGTGAGAGAAATGTTCTAAATTTTAAGATGGCTGTGTAATTCGTTTCGTCGGTGTGTCAAGGCGGTGAATTCAAAACAGCGAATAGTTCCACACATTTTCAAAGCAAGGTAATGTTCTAAATTTCAAGGTGATTATTTCAAAGGCGGTGTACGTAAATGCGAGGGAACTTGAAATCGAATAAATCATACAGGCATAATAATAGTTCGAAGAATTAAATTGCTACTTATCTAACAATTCAAAATAACATCCATAGAAAAGGATCTCTCGTAATATTTGTAAAATATACCGAATTCTTTTTATAACAACATGATTATCCATTCCTAAAGTAATAATAAAGTAACACAACACCTACCTTACTGATCGAAATCCTCCAAGAAGGATGGGTGTGTTCATTTTCGTAAAACTCTTCAGAGAGCGATCGGCGAATCTGTCCAAGCGCTCGTGCGCTAGCGCTCGCGCGAGCGGATGGCGCGAGATTTAAATATTCGTACTAATATTAAATATTAGTAAATATTCTTATTTTATAATTCTTATTCCTTTCCGAGCCGAGCGGCGGGACATGTGCATTGAGATTTTAAAATCCAAAGAGAACTTCAAATATGCAGTGGAAACACGAATTATTTAAGTAATTAAATGCATTACTATGTATTATTTTGTGTATTTTAATGTATTATTTTGTGGATGTGTTAGGTTATGTATTTTTAAATATACCTATAAGGGAGGAACTATTATAATAGTAAGTACTTTTAACGTATTTTGGACCAAGTCAACAAGTTCATTCAAAAATAATGTCAACAATAGGTATAATACCATATGGCGCATTGTGTATATACAACAATAGAAGGTAGGTACCTACAGACAAGAAATACAGGTTATTGACAATAAATAAGATCAAATTCATTTTTGAATAATTTTTTAATGAATATGTTGACTTAACATATTGGTCAATATCTCCAATTATCAAAGTGGATTTTTTTATATATTATTTTAATTTTTATTTGATATTTTATTTATATTTATTTTTCTTTTGGTAATTTTACGCCGAGTGTTTCTTAGGGATATAGCAATTATTTTTTTATTTATCTATACAATTATATTAATTTATTTATATTTAATTAAAATATTATGTATTCATTATTTATTGTTAATTATTATTGCTTATTGCTATTTGTATATATTTTTTCCAATTATATATTGATACCATCAATATTTTATTCCAATTGGTCCATCCGTTTAAGAATAACCATTCTTAAATTCTTAAGCCATTCTATGTCGTCGCATCCAGGTTTTAAAATGGCGGGCGAGACCACTGCTGCATCTTCAATTACTGTGTTTATGTTACATAATAAGTTTCCTAATTTTGTATTTAAAGTTTGATAAATTTAGTATTATTTTGCATGTTCATGAGATCATTTACGGTATGGGTTATAGAAATATTATAATTTTATTGTTGATATTTCTTATCGATGGCCTTCCTAACATGTGATTAACGAAAATTTCACTACCAATAATGCCGGTTTCAAATGACGTCACTTCCGGTATCATTCTAGGTGTCATGCTGCCATATCCGCTTCCACTATTATTAATATGTTATCTATTGACATTTCATATAGATGACAGACTGAATATATTATACTACTTTCATTTCAATCGCTACTGTCATTTTCGAGATATGACGTCACTTCTGGTTATAACATGGTTGCTGAGAACACTGACACTTTGAATGTCCGTGCATATGTATTACGTACATGTTTAAGTTCCCCACGTTTCTATTGAAAGTATAGAGTGGGGCTTTTAGTATTATTTCTCATATTCATGACGCCATTTCCGATTTGGGTAATACGGCAATTTTAGTTTTATGTTGATATTTCTTATTGTTGCCTGTCTGAATTCTTTGACTCTAAGTAATTTCGTTTCAATCGGTCAATCTGTTTTCGATATATGACGTTACTTCCGGTTTTGAAATGGCGGCCGAAAATAATGTCGTCTTGAATTCATAATTATAAGCCCTACATAATTACATAATTTAGTTGAAATCGGTACAGCCGTTTTCGATATATGACGTCACTTCCAGTTTTAACAATGGCGGCCAAAAATAATGTCGTCTTTAATTCATAATTATTATTCCTACACATTTCCAAAATTTGGTTGAAATCGTTACAGCCGTTTTCGATATATGACGTCACTTCCGGTTTTAAAAATGGCGGCCGAGAACACTGCAACCTTGAATTTATAATTATTTACCATGTACGTTTACTAAATATCTATTTCAAAGTATAAAGTGGTGAATTTAGTAACATTTAGCATATAAATGACGTCATTTAGCATATTTATGACGTCATTTCTGGTATAGGTATAGGAAAACAATCTAGTTTTATCTAGTTGATACTTTTTGAATGCCCTGAAATTATTAGCGCTAATTTCCGTTATATCGGTCATGCCTTTTGCAATATATGACGTCACTTCCGGTTTCATTTAGTGGTTCCGGCCGCCATTTCAGATACCGTTATTTTGTATATTCATTTATTCCAATTGATTTTTCAAATAGATTGCAGAATGAATACACAGGAGAGATAGTTCAGTTGCAATCGGTACAGGTGTTTTCGATATATGACGTCACTTCCGGTTTCAGGAATGGCGGCTGAGAACACTGTATATTGAAATTATAGTTTGTATTGGCTATGTTACAATGTTAGTTAAAAGTATAATTTGATGAAATAAGCTAAATATTGCGTATTTATGACGTCACTTCCGGTTTAGTTAATACGAAGATTATATTGTTCAGTAACATACTTCATAAAGTTGACCATCTAAATCGAATGGAGCTAATTTCGTTCAAATCGGCCCAGCCGTTTTTGATATATGACGTCACTTCCGGCTTAAAAATGGCGGCACAAAAAATTTATAAGAACAAAGGTATCATCAGACGCCAAAAGTGCATATGTGGTAAAAATTTCAGGTTGATCGGTTCAGCCGTTTAGGCTGTGGCGGTGATAGCAACTTTTTCGGGAATCATCATCATCATTATCATCTGAAGAAGAAGAAAGCGGTGTAATTTCACGATTTTCACGGCCCTCTAGGTCGTAAACGGCATGACTGATTGTTGTCGCGTGATGTATATGTTGTCAGGTGGGCCATAGCTCAAAATTAAGACATTTCACAACAATGTGAGATTTTCCATTGTTGAGATCCAGTAGGCCGAAAATGCTATGTTGTTGCTTACAGTAAAAGTATTGGTCTGCTCCTCAGTTTATATAGGCATTTACGGTATGTTGAGTGACTGTGAGTGTACGGTAAGACTTGGCTGGGTGGAGCGACCGCTCCACTAGATAATTGTTATTTTAGTAATATAATACATGTAAGAAGAAATGGGTAAATCTAAACTTAACAGATAACTGTTTACAAGTGGCTTGGCAGATGGCGGGCGGAGGGGGCCGAGGGACTTAAATACGCTCGCCGCCCCCCTGATGGCGTCCACGTCTCATCAAGAAGTCCTGGGGAATGACATGTCCAACAGGACGTATAGAAACATGCTAAACGAATCTGGAATCTACAACCACCGTGCTGCTTACGGAATCAAACATACGCAGGAGCACCGGGATCGTCGTCTGGATTTTGCGAGTCGATATGTTGACGAAGAACAAACCTTCTAAGACAGGGTCATATTTACAGACGAGAAGGTGTTTTGTTCAGATGAAGACCGGGTATTGAAACTCTGGAGGTCTCGCAATACTCGTAATGCCAGGGACACATTGCCCCCAGAAACCGCAGTGGGCGGATCAGTGTGGCGTTCTGGGTGGGATGTGTTCGGGGTTCCCGGGGGCGCTCACTCGTGTGGGTCCGCGGATGCACGCCGAAGAGTATTACGAGGTCCTGGAGAGTGTGATGGTCCCTTCTGTGCGGTTTTCGACCTGGACGAGAATGACCCCATACCCTTTGTGCAAGATAACAGCGGGGTGCACACAGCAAACTTCACGCGGCAGTGGTTTGCTGATAACAAAGAATTTCAATTGTGATCCAGTGGCCCGCAAAGTCTCCCCATCTGAACCCCATAAAAAATCTTTTGGCTCAGATGGTGCGAGACTGGGATCCTCCACAACAGCGAACAGTGGACACACTTATTCGCCACGTGGAGGATGTGTGGGCCAGCCTTCAGCGGAGGCCTGCTGGGTGTGGACGCCTAGTTGGGTCCATGATGCGCAGGCTCCAGCAGGTAATCCGAGCTGAAGGCAGCTGGACCAAATATTAACTTCACTTTTTAAAAACCTATAATATTTAAAATGTATAACTACAGTTTATTCCATTTCAAAAGGGGAAAGGACGTTCCAAGAAGTTCGCAAATCTCCCACAGATGGCATAGTTTGCAGTACCACTACCATAAAAATTTTGCTTTGGTGTTTATCAATCATGTGTTGAAACGACCACTAGATCTTTAAATCAGTCATAAAATAAATAATGTGTCACTAGTTGCCATATAAAATCGTCTATTTAATAGCCTGGGCTAACAAAGTACATTTAAAAAGTCATTTAAATCTGTTGTAATATGTTAGTACTTTCTCAGCTAAGTTGGCAGACATGTTTTTTCTCTTGTCTTCTCTGAATTTGTTTCCCTTCTCCAACCAACCAACCAACCAATAGCGTGGTAGATCTCATTCCCCTTTTGAAATGGAATAAACTGTAGCAACTGATTGTTCGCTACCTTGAGGTATTTCTGGACCAAAAGTTGACCTTTAACCAACACATAAAAAACAGTCACCAACAGAGCCTATGGCAAACTATCCTCACTTTACCTCTGTGCATCAAGAAAGGCATACTTTCATCAGACCCTGCCATTATGACCCTCTCGCCGGCGACATGTGGATCCCAATTATCCAAAACAAAGTTCTCCGAATAGTTACCAAAGCTCCGAGGTACACTAAAACAGCAATCTGAACAAAGATCTTCAAATAGAACCTATAAAAACATTAATTACAAAAACAGCTGCAAAACTGTATGCAAAGACTTCGGTTCCCGAAACTCCCCCATCAATAAGCTCGAAGACATTAGGGGAGACCACACACCGAATGCTTAAAGCCATTTTCTGGTCCTCATACCATCCCCTAAATTTCAAAAAGCTTTTAGCCCACAGAACAGCACCTACTCCTAGTGTAATCCTTGGACGACCCGGCTTCTCTCATTGACCTTGCACGGACATGGCCCCATATCCATCTAATTAATGCATTGATAATCCCTCGCAGACGTCGCCTGCGTCCATGATTGCAGAAAATGCATGATTCATGCATAAAAATGCACGTCCAAATGCATGATTCAGCAAAGTTTTTGTCACTGTATTTCTTTACAGTGGCTTTTTTTACTGTGGTTTACTCCCTAAATTCACTTATGGATTTGTCCAACTCAGATCGCATATTTTTTTTTTTTTTTTTATTATTGTTTTATTTTTACAATTTTACAATTGACATTTTCACACATCACATTTCATAAATCACAATTCTTAATTTACAATTCACAATTTCACAGTTTTTCAATTGATAAATCATACAATTTATAATTTTGCAATTCACGGATGACATTTCATAATTAACGTTCACAATTTTACAATTTACATTTCACAAAAACCATTTCACAATATTACAATTACATTCACATTTTTCACTCAAGTTCACAATCTCACAATAATCTTCTGTTCATCTAATGCAATTCATTCAGTTTCCCATGTTCCCAGTATTTTATCAATTTAATACACACATTTGAAACATTTGCCTTACACTTAAATTTTAAAAACAGAAAATATGTCTTGCAAAGTATTTGGTTCTACCTTGTTTTACCATTTCCAGTCTTTTCGTTCTTAACTCAGTTTTTAAAAATGCCATGCTTTTCACATTCTCTTCGTCAGCTACCGCTGAAGCTAAGATTAGATTGCAGTGTACAGTTCCAGACACCAGCCAAACCACTGCCCTCTGCACATCCCCACATTTTAACCTAAAATCTAAATTATATAGTTGTTCATCGGTTATTTTAGCCTGATTTGTGATTTTATTAACTTTTTCTTTTAGCCATAGCCAGTTATGTTTCCCTATACATTCTGTTAATCTGTGGTCAAGGGAGTCAATATTATTACAATGTTTGCAAATGGGGTCAGTATTGATATTATGGCAGTGTTGTTTATATTTTGTAGCTATGCAGTCGTTTATCGTTAAATACATTGACTGCTGCCAGTCAGACTGGATATTATTATTGAAGTTATTGCAGAAAATGCATGATTCATGCATAAAAATGCACGTCCAAATGCATGATTCAGCAAAGTTTTTGTCACTGTATTTCTTTACAGTGGCTTTTTTTACTGTGGTTTACTCCCTAAATTCACTTATGGATTTGTCCAACTCAGATCGCATATCACAGCCCCGGCTGAAAAATGCTAAATATCTGCTAATTACCTTCCCAAATGAACAGTTGCTCCCCTGCATGATTCCCATACGCACACCACTGAGCACTAGAGTCACCGACTCGTCACAGTGGTGTGCAAAAGGAGACGGTGCAGAGTGACTGGAACTGAACTGTCACTGAACACGGCAAAATAGGGGTCGTGTTAAAATATTTTGGTACACTCGACAATTCATAAAACGGTATTGGAAAAGTTTCTAAGTCCCAGAAATGCATACTTGATTCTAGTTGAGCCTGTACTACCGCCTTCTCACTCTCTCGCTAGCCAAGCTGCAACGGTCTCGCTTACACTAATGAGACAAGTAGATAGGAAACCAGTTTTCTCAGTGGGGTGAGGTGGGCTGGGAATAGATAACGTTGTCAATAAAGAAATATCGTCGATCGAATCAATGTTCGAGCTTTCCACACTGTGGTTTATCGTGATTTGAACGTTTGAACGGAAATCCACTTCTATTTCCAACATGCTCAAATGTAGTATTTCAAGCATTTAAATTTTTTAACAATTAAAAAGTAAAGATAAATTATAATCATTGTAGTAATGATCATTTATGTTAGAATATGATTAAATTAAATTGATAATAAACAAATATTGAAAATATTGAAAATATTGAAAATAATCAATCGTCAGCTAGACATCATTTCATAAAGCGACGGCCAGAAGTTAGTGGGTTAGTTAGTAGGGTTCCTCATATACAGGAACTGCAAACAGTCGCGTAGGAATAGGGGGGGGGGGGGGGAGGGGGAACGGACCCCCCCCCTGCCAGAGATCCTGACCCCCCTGCTAGAGATCCTGAACACATCCAGATATTCACAAATGTTGATTAAGAGTTGCACAGAATGCACAAATTTGCTATGAGGTTTATGAAAATTTATGAAATTTATGAAATTTATGAGGTTGAATTCTCAAAATTTGGCCATTAGTTTTGCAAAACTAATTGAACAGAGGTATTTTTCTATGAGAAAACTCATTTACTCATTTGTCCAACATGAACATCCTCATGAATAAAATTAAATATAATTACACGTTAAGCTATTTAATTCCAAAACACATACAGATTTGTTCTTATTGATTGCTTATTGCTGTTGCTCTTGCAACCTTTTTCAAAGGTCGATTTCAAAATCAATTCATAATCGATTCATAAATCGATTACAAATCACATACAGATTTGTTCTTATTGATTGCTTATTGCTGTTGCTCTTGCAACCTTTTTCAAAGGTCGATTTCAAAATCAATTCATAATCGATTCTCTTTCACTAGAATTCAATTATTCCCTGCGGGGCTATTTGGGATTTTGTAAAATAACAAAATTTTAATTATGTCTCTTGTTTCCCCAAGAATAAATTGGATACACACATTTTAAATTTCTTTAAAAAATATGCCAAAAAAGTGTCGAATTCGATTCTTTTTTATTAAGATGTAAAATAATTCCCTGCGGGGCCATTGGGGATTCTATGAAAACAATTTTTCTTAATTACCCACAGAATATTTTAAATTCTATTCTTTTGTATCAAAAATTCAAAAAAGGCCCTGCGGAGCTAAAGCTATGGGGCGAGTCCCCCAGACCCCTTGTAGCGGCGAACTACCTTTTCCTGACATCCATCGATCCCCGAAAATTTTGCCCCCCCCCCCCCCTCTCAAAAAAAAGTTCTTTTACGCGCCTGACTGCAAAACGCAGGTCAATAACAATCAAGATTTGTATACAGGTAGTAAGTAATTCAATGCTCAAAAATATTGAATATTCTGTTTATATTATTGCAAATTATCTATTAAAAAATGTTAAATTACATACTTGATATTGATGTATTGCCTAAAATCGTACTAACGAAACGATGCGAGTATTAATTTCATCGTTTTTCTAATTTGAATTTCTAATTTACAGCGACATTACTTCTCTAACTCTGTTACAAAAAATGTAAATCAGCGTGACGTCAGATTGCTTCGTATGCGTCAAAATGTATTATAAGGCGGAGTTAAGTCGATTTTGTTTTTATTCAAAATTTAGTTTGATGTATATTTCAGGGAAATTTTTAGAATTTGTATGTAAGAAAGACCTTAGGTGGAATGACTTTAGCACTAAACTGATTTTGTTGAAGTATTAATAGGTGGATGATGTTTTTATTAGACGTGTGGTACAGGGCTTCAGCGTGTGTCCAACGCGGCCCAAGATGCAGCCCTTGTGGTAATATGCACTATAGAGACGGGCATACCTCAATGAGTTAATTTTACCTATATCTTGACAATTACCTATAAGAGTGATTATTTTTACTCTCCGCTTACAACAGAGTAGTGTTGCTCCAGGTAACAACTTTTCAAATTACATACATCTATAATGTAGATGCATGTGAAGCTAAATATGAAATGCAAACTATGCTTTTAGATTATTTTTGTGATATGATCAATAAAAAAATTTAAAAAAATATTTTTGCAAGTAAAAGAGGCCAGAGGTTTGGCTCGGTTCAGAGGTTCGGTCAAATATTTAAAGTTCGGTTCGAGGCCCGATTCGGTTCAACAATATGACGTTCGCCCAACCCTAGCGACCAATACGTCCAACACCTCTAACCGATTTTCTACAACACCAAACTTTTCAATTCAAGAAATGTATTTTGCAGACTTTATTCAGGTCATAACTTAAACGAAACAGTGTCAAATTTCCGACCGTAGACGGCTGAACGTTAGTAATTTTAACTTTTTAAAAACCCATAATTTTTGGGTTTTTGTCGCCCTTTTTATTCGGATACAGCTGAAATTAGGGACAAAGAGAGAAACACCGAAGTCTTTTAGTGTCTTTAGTTTAGAGTCTCTTGGTTAGGGGCGAAACACACGGGGCTACTTTTAATCGCTCAGTCGCGCGATTTTGCGCCCTGGGGAGTTTTAGACGCGCGTCTTTTAGGTGCGTGAACCTGGCACCCCCCATGTCAAAATTTCAAAAAACAACGACGGATCGAATTAGTGCTTAATTAGTGCCAATTAGTGCCGTTGAATCCAGAATTAGTGCTCCAACCCTTAAAAAGTTACAGGGAAAAAACAGTGGGGGGTGCCAAGTTCACGCTGGCACCCCCCATGTCGAAAATTTAAAAAAAAACGACGGATCGAATTAGTGCTTAATTAGTGCCAATTAGTGCCGTCAAATCCAGAATTAGTGCTTCATCCCCTAAAAAGTTACAGGGAAAAAACTAATGGGGGGTGGCACACCCCATGTCAAAAATGAAAAAACAAACGACGGATCGAATTAGTGCTTAATTAGTGCCAATTAGTGCCGTCAAATCCAGAATTAGTGCTTCATCCCCTAAAAAGTTACAGGCAAAAAACTTATGGGGGGTAGCACACCCCATGTCGAAAATTCGAAAACAAACGACGGATCGAATTAGTGCTTAATTAGTGCCAATTAGTGCCGTTGAATCCAGAATTAGTGCTCCAACCCTTAAAAAGTTACAGGGAAAAAAATGTGGTGGGTAAGTTAATGCTGGCACACCCCATGTCGAAAATTCGAAAACAAACGACGGATCTAATTAGTGCTTAATTAGTGCCAATTAGTGCCGTCAAATCCAGAATTAGTGCTTCATCCCCTAAAAAGTTACAGGCAAAAAACTTATGGGGGGTGGCACACCCCATGTCGAAAATTCGAAAACAAACGACGGATCGAATTAGTGCTTAATTAGTGCCAATTAGTGCCGTTGAATCCAGAATTAGTGCTCCAACCCTTAAAAAGTTACAGTGAAAAAACTTATGGGGGGTGGCACACCCCATGTCGAAAATTCGAAAACAAACGACGGATCGAATTAGTGCTTAATTAGTGCCAATTAGTGCCGTCAAATCCAGAATTAGTGCTTCAACCCTTAAAAAGTTACAGGGAAAAACCTGGGTGGGTAAGTTAAAACTGGCACACCCCATGTCGAAAATTCGAAAACAAACGACGGATCGAATAAGTGCTTAATTAGTGCCAATTAGTGCCGTCAAATGCAGAATTAGTGCTTCATCCCCTAAAAAGTTACAGGGAAAAAACTTATGGGGGGGGGGTGGCACACCCCATGTCGAAAATTCAAAAAGAAACGACGGATCGAATTAGTGCTTAATTAGTGCCAATTAGTGCCGTTGAATCTAGAATTAGTGCTTTAACTCTTAAAAAGATACAGGGAAAAAACCGTGGTGGGTAAGTTAATGCTGGCACACCCCATGTCGAAAATTCGAAAACAAACGACGGATCGAATTAGTGCTTAATTAGTGCCAATTAGTGCCGTCAAATCCAGAATTAGTGCTTCATCCCCTAAAAAGTTACAGGCAAAAAACTTATGGGGGGTGGCACACCCCATGTCGAAAATTCGAAAACAAACGACGGATCAAATTAGTGCTTAATTAGTGCCAATTTGTGCCGTCAAATCCAGAATTAGTGCTTCATCCCCTAAAAAGTTACAGGGATAAAACTAATGGGGGGTGACACACCCCATGTCGAAAATTAAAAAACAAACGACGGATCGAATTAGTGTTTAATTAGTGCCAATTAGTGCCGTCAAATCCAGAATTAGTGCTTCAACCCTTTAAAAGTTGCAGGGAAAAACCTGGGTGGGTAAGTTAATGCTGGCACACCCCATGTCGAAAATTCGAAAACAAACGACGGATCGAATAAGTGCTTATTTAGTGCCAATTAGTGTCGTTGAATCCAGAATTAGTACTTTAACTCTTAAGAAGATACAGTGAAAAAACTGTGGTGGGTAAGTTAATGCTGGCACACCCAATGTCGAAAATGAAAAAACAAACGATGGATCGAATTAGTGCTTAATTAGTGCCAATTAGTGCCGTTGAATCCAGAATTAGTGCTTTAACCCTTAAAAAGTTACAGGGAAAAAACTGTGTTGGGTAAGTAATGCTGGCACACCCCATGACGAAAATGAAAAAACAAACTGTGGATTGAATTAGTGCTTAATTAGTGCCAATTAGTGCCGTCGAAACTAGAATTAGTGCTTCATCCCCTAAAACGTTACAGAGAAAAACCCATTTTAAGCTTACGTGACTAAATAATGCCGCACAAATTGCGGAGTACATTATGTGACCTTTGGTACGACCTCAAAGTGTTAAATATGATATTATCGTAAAATAATTTTATTTGACACTTTGTGGCCGAGCCAGTGGTCATAAAGTACTCCAGTGCTTAGTCTTCAGTGCTTATTACTTAGTCTTTTAACTTAGTATGGGTCACTTATTTGTAAAATTCTGTTTGTGTGAAGACAACATTAAAAAAGTAAGGACCGTGCGTGTGATGTTCCCTTACGCAGGCAGCTCTTAACGTGGCAGCTCTGATCGACCATTTTCTCAGATCGTTTTCATTTTGTCCAGTTTTGGGGATTGACGGATAATAAATAAGTATTTTCACAATATCATCTTATGGCAGGCATGAAAAATGGCCTACGATTGAAGATTCCAATCACAGTGCCGTAACTAGGAATTCAGCACAGCCTCCTTTTCCTTTTACAGTAACATATGTACAGAAGAAAAATACAGTATTTTAATAATGTTTCAATGAGGATTTTGTAATCGTCACTGTAATACACGTATTAAACTCTAATCAATAAAAAAAAATATTTAACCTTCAACCCAGCCATTCCCAGTTTATTATAATCCAAATAAAACACAATTTGACTTCGAAAGGAATTGACAGCTGGAACTAGAGGTGACCGCGTGAGTGGATTTCCACTCACGTCGGGTCACGTCACGAAATCATTTTATTTTTCACGCACACTCACGCACGCCAGTTCCCTTAATAATGCACGATCACGCACACTCACGCAGACAATTTCCTATTTAATGCACACTCACGCAGTGACAGCTCACGATTAATCACGCATATCAATTTATTTTACTCATTTTGAGGACTGGAGGAAGCTGAGATCAACAAAACTTTCATACCCACGCACAGTACTGCTGGCAGTGGCACACAACAATAACAAACACACACACACCCAAAGTCACAATTCTCAGATTGCAAATTAAATACATTTTTAAAATATTTTTCATGCTTGTCTTTGGAATATTAAAGAATTATTCAATACTGGCACAGCATTACTCGTGTCACGTACAATCACGCGTGACACGATTCACGGGTGAGTATTAACTTTGCACGCTCACGCACGGCATTTTCATAAAGATGCACACTCACGCACACTCAGGATAAAATTCGTGAGTCACGTCACGCGGTCACCTCTAGCTGGAACCATGTAACTAACACTTTTTTCGAAATAGTTTTTTTGTGGAATAACCATGTACATGTCCAGGTCTATCCACTGAGTAGTAGTAATTCTCTACATCCGATCAAAATAATAGTCACCTATGAGAACTCACTCCTAACATCGTTCATGTTGAGTTAAGACAATTATGAAGGACATTCACTGCATACTCGAGCTTTCAATATTTTCAGTCAATATTATAGTTGATTTTGCAGAGATTAATTAATTTATAAAACAAAAATTTCGTGTATTCATACACACGTGAAAACTGTCAAAACTCAGTGCTTTATTGGTAAATAATTCATTCATAATAGTGGAATAATTAATATCACAACATTTCGTTGGAATAAAGAAGAAGGAGCGCATGTTTTGCCGACAACATTGTGCCAGGTTTGTGATGCATATGCTAGCCCTTCCGTTTAAGAAAATTGAGAGAGATATTTTTTTCATAAAAGAGTGTAACTTTTACAGGATTTTCACATGATCAGTCTAATTGTATATTAGTAGAACTTTATAATTTTTGCTTATTGCACCATTAATTAGGCGCCGGTTTTTCAACAAAACTGCTCAAAACTGGATTGGAGACCAAACCCGTGAACCAAATGATCTCAAATTTAAATCATGATTAGTTATAAGACAAACTTAGGGTTATCACTTGGCACATTTTGCACCCAGGGAGACAAGAAAATAGCTAATTTTCCACCAAAAATCCCCTCATTATTAGTTACTAATTATTAACAAACAAACAATTTGAAATGTACCAAGGGATAACCCTAAGTTTGTCTTTTATCTAATCACGATTAAAATTTAAAATCATTTTGTCAACCCATTTCGTCTCCAATCGTATCCATAAAAAGTGTCAACAAAAAGCAGGAAAATCGCTCGCGCTTGCAGCACCTTAATTTGAGAATATTTAGGTGCAAGGATGTAATCTTTATAGTTATTTTGGCAGTTCGAATCTGCGTACATTAGTTCCATCAGATGTGTCCTAACTTATCTAATAAGGGACAATACGGACTAAACTGAACCCTTCCAAGAGAACATTTGTAGCATTTGCCTTAAAATGTTGATTATTAAATGTTGGCATTCTAAAAATTGAAGGTGAACGTTGGCAGCCATAGATTGGTAGAACCATGCATGAGATTCTAGATAATATATTTCTTCCCTGTAACTTTGTAGGGGATGGAGCGCTAATTCTGGATTTGACGGCACTATTTGGCACTAATTAAGCACTAATTCGATCCGTCGTTTGTTTTTTCATTTTCGACATGGGGTGTGCCAGCATTAACTAACCCACCACAGTTTTTTCCCTGTAACATTTTAAGGGTTGAACCACTAATTCTGGATTCAACGGCACTAATTGGCACTAAATAAGCACTAATTCGATCCGTCGTTTGTTTTTTCATTTTCGACATGGGGTGTGCCAGCATTAACTTACCCACCACAGTTTTTTCCCTGTAACATTTTAAGGGTTGGAGCACTAATTCTGGATTTAACGGCACTAATTGGCACTAATAAAGCACTAATTCGATCCGTCGTTTGTTTTCGAATTTTCGACATGGGGTGTGCCAGCATTAACTTACCCACCACAGTTTTTTCCCTGTAACTTTTTAAGGGTTGAAGCAAAAATTCTGGATTTGACGGCACTAATTGGCACTAAATAAGCACTAATTCGATCCGTCGTTTGTTTTTAATTTTCGACATGGGGTGTGCCAGCATTAACTTACCCACCCAGGTTTTTTCCCTGTAACTTTTTAAGGGTTGAAGCACAAATTCTGGATTTGACGGCACTAATTGGCACTAAATAAGCACTAATTCGATCCGTCGTTTGTTTTTTTGAATTTTTGACATGGGGTGTGCCACCACCCATAAGTTTTTTCCCTGTAACTTTTTAGGGGATGAAGCACTAATTCTGGATTTGACGGCACTAATTGGCACTAATTAAGCACTAATTCGATCCGTCGTTTGTTTTCGAATTTTCGACATGGGGTGTGCCAGCATTAACTTACCCACCCAGGTTTTTCCCTGTAACTTTTTAAGGGTTGAAGCACTAATTCTGGATTTGACGGCACTAATTGGCACTAATTAAGCACTAATTCGATCCGTCGTTTGTTTTCGAATTTTCGACATGGGGTGTGCCACCCCCCATAAGTTTTTTCACTGCAACTTTTTAGGGGATGAAGCACTAATTCTGGATTTGACGGCACTAATTGGCACTAATTAAGCACTAATTCGATCCGTCGTTTGTTTTCGAATTTTCGACATGGGGTGTGCCAGCATTAACTTACCCACCACATTTTTTTCCCTGTAACTTTTTAAGGGCAGGAGCACTAATTCTGGATTCAACGGCACTAATTGGCACTAATTTAGCACTAATTCGATCCGTCGTTTGTTTTCGAATTTTCGACATGGGGTGTGCCACCCCCCATAAGTTTTTTGCCTGTAACTTTTTAAGGGATGAAGCACTAATTCTGGATTTGACGGCACTAATTGGCACTAATTAAGCACTAATTCGATCCATCGTTTGTTTTTTCATTTTCGACATGGGGTGTGCTACCCCCCATAAGTTTTTTCCCAGTAACTTTTTAGGGGATGAAGCACTAATTCTGGATTTGACGGCACTAATTGGCACTAATTAAGCACTAATTTAATCCGTCGTTTGTTTTCGAATTTTCGACATGGGGTGTGCCAGCATTAACGTACCCACCACAGTTTTTTCCCTGTAACTTTTTAAGGGTTGGAGCACTAATTCTGGATTCAACGGCACTAATTGGCACTTATTAAGCACTAATTCGATCCGTCGTTTGTTTTCAAATTTTCGACATGGGGTGTGCCAGCATTAACTTACCCACCACAGTTTTTTCCCTGTAACTTTTTAAGGGATGAAGCACCAATTCTGGATTTGACGGCACTTATTGGCACTAATTAAGCACTAATTCGATCCGTCGTTTGTTTTCGAATTTTCGACATGGGGTGTGCCACCCCCCATAAGTTTTTTCACTGTAACTTTTTAGGGGATGAAGCACTAATTCTGGATTTGACGGCACTAATTGGCACTAATTAAGCACTAATTCGATCCGTCGTTTGTTTTCGAATTTTCGACATGGGGTGTGCCAGCATTAACTTACCCACCCAGGTTTTTTCCCTGTAACTGTTTAAGGGTTGTAGCACTAATTCTGGATTTGACGGCACTAATTGGCACTAATTAAGCACTAATTCGATCCGTCGTTTGTTTTCGAATTTTCGACATGGGGTGTGCCACCCCCCATAAGTTTTTTCACTGTAACTTTTTAGGGGATGAAGCACTAATTCTGGATTTGACGGCACTAATTGGCACTAATTAAGCACTAATTCGATCCGTCGTTTGTTTTCGAATTTTTGATATGGGGTGTGCCAGCATTAACTTACCCACCACATTTTTTTCCCTGTAACTTTTTAAGGGTTGGAGCACTAATTCTGGATTCAACGGCACTAATTGGCACTAATTAAGCACTAATTCGATCCGTCGTTTGTTTTCGAATTTTCGACATGGGGTGTGCCACCCCCCATAAGTTTTTTGCCTGTAACTTTTTAGGGGATGAAGCACTAATTCTGGATTTGACGGCACTAATTGGCACTAATTAAGCACTAATTCGATCCGTCGTTTGTTTTTTCATTTTCGACATGGGGTGTGCCACCCCCCATAAGTTTTTTCCCTGTAACTTTTTAGGGGATGAAGCACTAATTCTGGATTTGACGGCACTAATTGGCACTAATTAAGCACTAATTCGATCCGTCATTTTTTTTTAAATTTTCGACATGGGGGGTGCCAGCGTGAACTTGGCACCCCCCACAGTTTTTCCCCTGTAACTTTTTAAGGGTTGGAGCACTAATTCTGGATTCAACGGCACTAATTGGCACTAATTAAGCACTAATTCGATCCGTCGTTGTTTTTTGAAATTTTGACATGGGGGGTGCCAGGTTCACGCACCTGCGTCTTTTGCGCGTCTCGTGTGTTCGCTCCCATAAGACTCACTCAATGCTACCTAACTGCAGCGTCTTTTTGTCGCCGCGACTGAGCGACTGAAAATCGCCCCGTGTGTTTGCAGCCTTACTCTACCAAGTTTCATCGAAATCTGAATGGGTCGTGTAGGTAACTGAGATCTTTGCAAACGAGTCCAATGTCATTGCAATGCATTGCTGGCATTGGAGAAATGCTTGACAGAAACTTAACAAAACATTTCCAGAATGTCATAATATACGATGAATTTGACGAGTTGACAAGGGTTATTTTGTTAAAAAAATAACAGTGTTGTAAATTATGTGCATTGCAGTTAAAAATCATTGCAGTTAAAAATGTATCTAATTGGCAAATCTAAGATAAATAAACAAAAACAACAATTCTTAGACGGCTCACATACTTTATTATTTTATATGCAATCTCTCAATATTTCGGTCGAAAATCGAAAACAAAAATACAATATTACATCGGTTTCTAAGTTACTTCACTGTAAAATATCTGTGATACAGATACCATAGGAAGGCTATACTGTGTCTATGCAGATACTAAGTAACTTTTGTATCTCAAGAAGATACGTAGCTATCTCAGATAATGCCCCTCCCTGAATGCATCTGGGCCTGGCGAAGCCTACTAGAAACTCTTTGCTCTGGATGTCTCTACATGTGTAAAACATAACGATCAGAACGATTAGAACGATCGGAGAAACGGTGTGACATTTATCGCTCCTGTAACCGACAAAGAAAACAGAAAGAACACAGGCTCGTGACGAAAGAGTATAGAATAGTTGCTCTCTTCACTCGTTCAACAAAAGCAGTATTTAAGAAATTTCCGGCGAAATTTCTTTCGCCGGAGTTGATCTCGAAACAATGGACCAATATTTTAATTTCGCATATTCAAATAGTTAAAAAACATAATGACGTAAAATAACATATATATTATTGTGAGTATTTTACAGCACAGGCCGTTTCTCACACCCCAATCGCCACCTCTCCTTGTCCACCCAATCATCGCATTAGTGCAAGAGCAAATAATATAAATTTTATGGGACCCTACAGCATCCATCTTTCATAAAAAAACGAGTCTTCCAAGACATAATTATTTTTGTATTAGTAATTGTATTTGATAAAATCTGAATTAGAATGTTTTGTGCACATATTTATTGTAATTTAAAATCATAGTATAATAATAAAGGTGCATTACTTCATTGATTATAACATTGACAATCAATTATTATAAATTATAATATTTATTTTTGTATAATTGCTTATAAATTAAAATGTTCGAAATAATACCTACAATAGAGCAGGTTGGAAATAGAAATGAATTTTCGTTCAAACGTTAAAATCACGATAAACCACGGTTAGGACAGCTCGAAAGATTCGATCGAGGATATTCTGTTATTGACAACGTTATCTATTACCAGTCTTCCCCCACCCCATTGACGAACAAACTGGTTACCTATCTATTTGGCTGTATAGTGGAAGCGAGACCGCTGCAGCTTGCCTAGCGAGAGAGTGAGAAGGCGGTAGTACAGGCTCAACTAGGATCAAGTATGCATTTCAGGGACTTAGAAAATATTCCAATACCGTTTTATGAATTGTCGAGTGTACCTACCTGTCAACAAGTTTTTACGATGTTATGTTCAAGGCTTTTACAGTGACTATGAAATTTAAAAAAAAAAAAAAAAAAAAAAAAAAACGTAACAGACGTTTATAGAGTAATGACGGAAATGTAGGTATCGATAGACTTCATATCAAATCAATATGACCAAATATAGAAGGACACGGTTCTGATTAGTACTCTTGTCGTTCAGGTTCATTCTTTGAAGAAAGAGAATCAGAAACTGAAGACTGATTTGACGGAACTTGAGATGAAGGTAGATGGAGCAATGTTCGAAAAATTTCATTATAGAAATCGAAGGGGTACCGGAAAGTAATTATGAAAATACTAATACATACAACATCGTTTTGAGCATAGCACGAGCTCTAAACTGTGACCTGGTCTTAGGTGACATTGAAAGTTGTCAGACTCAAAAAATCGGTAGTTGCTACGGTAAATAACAAACCGGCCCCCAATTGTCTGTAACTACTCGCGACAAGCCAAGGCTCGTCTGATCAAAGGAAAAGGAAATATGAAATCATTGGAAGCGAAAGACATTGGGAACGCTGACTCAAGAAACAAGAATTTTGTCAATGAACATAAATGTTAATTGACAAACAACTCGAAATAAGAATTTGTACTGGATGGCAAGAAACACGCGTCCGATTGGCCGGTTTATCGAATTCCAGCTACACCTGTTATAAGTCAGCAGCCGGAAACATCTCTTCCGAGTCAACAAGTGCCATAAAGGTTATCGTTTGCTTACATATTATTATCATCGAGTGAATAAGCATCTCAAATGGCGTTCAATAAAAATTCCATAGCGGGGCATTGCCCAGAAGATACTGATTCTTACGATAATAATGTTACATAAAAAAACACTCCGTGTAAAAATACCAGCCAAGTCTCTTCAGCTATAAAAAATAGAAGAAATCTAAAAATTCAGCACTGAAAAGTAGTGATATCAAAAAATGTGCCAAGTCAAGACTTAATTTTAAAAAACAAAATATACTTGGCGCATCGTTTTTAAAAGCATTATAGGTATATTATAAATATTTATTAAGGTACATTTGATTTTTGGCATATACTTCTAGGTATACTATTTGTATACACGATGCGCCTAGTATATTTTGTTTTTTAAAATTAAGTTTTGACTTGGCCCATTTTTTGATATCACTACTTTTCAGTGCTGAATTTTTAGATTTCTTCTATTTTTTTATAGCTGAAGAGACTTGGCTGGTATTTTTACACCTAGTGTTTTTTTAAGGGGATATCACTCCTTTTTTTAGATTATTCTCACAACCTGTAAGACATATCGGAGCAACAATGACTAATTCCTTTAAAAAAATAAGCCATTTCCGTTTTGGTGACTAAGAAAAGTTGCGTTTGGTACAAAATAATGCTATACATATTACATGAAGAAAAGCGAAAGCTTCATTCCAATCGGTTCAGCCGTTTTCGAGACATGGCATCACTTCCGGTTTTAAAAATGGCGGCTGAAATTACTGCCACACAGAATTTATTTCTATAAATGTTATGTATCATTACAAGCCTTCTGAATATGTAGTTATTGTAGTAAGAGATGATGAAAGTCTGATTCTTCATTTTTCTGACGTCATTTCCGGTTTCGGTAATAGTACATTTCACCTTCAACTATTGATATTCCATAAAGATGACCGTCTGAATCATTTGGCGCTAGTTTCAATCCGATCGGACTAGCCGTTTTTGAGATATGACGTCACTTCCGGTTTTAAAATGGCTGCTTCTGGTTGGTTTTATAAAAAGGCACATCAGACGCCAAAAGTGCACATGTGGTAAAAATTTCAAATCGATCTGTTTAGCCGTTTAGGCTGTGGCGGTCATAGCGGCGATTCATGACCAGAAGCTACCTTTTAAAAGGGGTGTAATTTCACTGTTTTCACGGCCATCTAGCTCGCAAATGGAATAACCTAATGTTCCCAAATTTGGTATTTGTTGTCGAGTGGGCCATAGCTCGAAATTAAGATATTTCGCAACAATATGAGATTTTCCAATTTTGTGATCAAGTAGGCCGAAAATGCCACTTTGATGCTTACAGTAAAAGTGCGTTTGCTCCAGCCTTTATATGAGATTGTGCGCGCGCCGTACGACTTGGCTGGCGTGGAGCGACCGCTCCCACTAGATAAGGTATATTATGTATTTATATTACCGTAGATGTATTGTTTATTTCTGGTGATATGTGAACATGCCATGTATGAAATGTGATTAGATTAGTTTGGTTTAATGCCGCGTCAACGACGAGGTTATATTGCGCACATTAATTTTTATATTTAACTTTGTTGATCATAATTGGAGGGCAAGGGGAGGGGTCGACCTAACGGGCCCGATCCGGAGGAGTCCAGCACTGGTGGAAGGGCCAGGCAGGAATGGAGACGGACCGGGGGGTGTGAGGATTCAGGCCGGCGGAACCCGATTTCAGGGGGATCACCATCTCGAGGGGGGAGGCCGGCCCGAGGGGACCACAAATTCAAGGGAGGGCATGGTTAGGCCGACCCTGGCTGCTCTTTGTCTGGACCTCACCACTGATCTGTCCGGCATGGGTAGCCCTTACACATGAGCATATGCTCGCCGGCTTAGCTGCAATGGATCATTGGCCAACACAAACCCCACCACCGCGATAAGGTGGCAGCCGTCGGGGGGATGAAATGTGATAATAAAAAGAGATAATAATTACTTCTAAGTATTCTTTATTTATACATTTATTATATTTTAACTAGATTTATTAAGTATGCTGGATCCTTGTAGTCAACCTATGTTTTCGACAGCTGTCGTTAATAAAATGGAGGGCCCAGTGTAAAAAACACCTAAGTCCAATTTTTACATTTTTGAGTTAGCCGCGCTTTCTTTAAAAGTTTTTCTCCTCTATTTTATGGTGAATTCGGTTTTGACCTGAAAAATACCTAAGTCACATATTTCGTATCCCGAATTTAGTCTGATCTTTCGATTCCAGTGTAAGAAACACTTATCCCAGAAAAAAACACTCCGTGTAAAAAAGGCAGCCAAGTCTCTTTACTTTAAAAAAATTCAACACCGAAAAGGAGTGATATCAAAAAAGAAGCCAAGTCAATGACATTTCCAAATATTTAATCGTATCTTTGAAATAAAAGTATAAACACCGAGAAATACTTTACAAAAGGACTTGGCGCATCGTTTTTTTAAAGACATCATTCTATCCTATAAGTGGAAAGAAATTTACAATTAGGTACATTTTCCTCTTTTTTTTAGAGCCAGTATCTATGAATCAAGCTACTTTTAGTAATGGCTATTTTATAGTTTTGTCAATGGCGATAGAAGAAAGATTTCATGTTGTAATAGATAAGTAATGTAAGGGTGGAAGAATTAAATAACAATTGGAAGTGGGCTCATTTATATTTTTATAGCACTGTTAATATGGTGATATTAGAAGGGTATGTTTTCATAATTTGATCTTGATTGAGGGAAATCATGAAACGTTGTAAAATAATTACTAACTATCTATGGAACACTATTATATATTTTTGAAGTGTCAAGTGTATAAAGTTAAAAAATTTAAAGAAATTCCATGTGCCGTCTCTGTGTACTTTGTGAAATGTATTGTTATAAAATGCGGATTAATAGAAATGTATTTCATGATGCGAAGGTATAACGCATGAGACTTAATTATGTTGACCACGAAACAATATTACGAAGATAACTATTGTGTATTTATAGAAAACATAGGCAACAAGTTTCATAGCGTATATATTCAAATAGAAAATATTTTACAGTAGGTATGTATAATATGTAATTGAAAGATGTGTCCCTATTATTCTAAAAATTCTAAATGACGGTTGTATATAAATGGCATATGCTTATGAGTAGAAAAATGTCTTTAAAAAAACGATGCGCCAAGTCCTTTTGTAAAGTATTTCTCGGTGTTTATACTTTTATTTCAAAGATACGATTAAATATTTGGAAATGTCATTGACTTGGCTTCTTTTTTGATATCACTCCTTTTCGGTGTTGAATTTTTTTAAAGTAAAGAGACTTGGCTGCCTTTTTTACACGGAGTGTTTTTTTCTGGGATATCACTTTTTTTGTTAGTTTATTCATACAGCTTGTAGCACATGTCCTTCCAAGGACTTATTTCTTTAAAAAAATACGCCTCAACCGATTTGGTTAGTAAGAAAAGTTGCATTTGGTACAAGCTTAAAATGATTATCCAAGAAGAATAGTCTAAGTTTCGTTACAATCTGTCCAGACGTTTTCGATATCTGACTTCACTTCCAGTTTAAAAAATGGCGCTCAATAATACTGCCGCCTTGAATTCATAAAAGTGCAACATTATTGCATAATTAAGCTGCAATCTCGGCAGTTGTTTCGATATATGACGTCACTTCCGGTTTTGAAATAGCGGCCGAAAATAATGTCATCTTGAATCCATAAATATAAGGGCTATATAATTACATAATTTAGTTGCAATCGGTACATCCGTTTTCTATAAATGACGTCACTTCCTGTTTTAAATATGGCGGCCAGAAATAATGTTGTCTTGAATTCATAATTATAAGTCCAACATAATTAGATAATTTAGTTGCAATCGGTACAGCCGTTTTCGACATATGACGTCACTTTCGGTTTTAACAATGGCGGTCGAAAATAATTTCGTCTTTAATTCAAAAATATAAGTCCTATATAATTACATAATTAAGTTGCAATCGGTACAGCCGTTTTCAATATATGACGTCACTTCCGGTTTTAACAATGGCGGTCAAAAATAATGTCGTCTTTAATTCAAAAATATAAGTCCTACATAATTACATAATTTAGTTGCAATCGGTACATCCGTTTTTGATATATGACGTCACTTCCGGTTTAAACAATAGCGGCCAAAAATAATGTCGTCTTGAATTCATAATTATTAGTCCTACACAATTCCAAAATTTGGTTACAATCGATACAGCCGTTTTCGATATATGACGTCACTTCCGGTTTTTGCAAATGGCGGCCGAGTACACCGCAATCTTGAATTTATAATTATTCACAATGTATGTTTACTAAATATCTATTTAAAAGTATAGATTGGGGAATTTAGTGTCATTTAGCATATTAATGGCGTCATTTAGCATATTTATGACGTCATTTCCGGTATAGGTAATAAGAAAACAATCTAGTTCTATCTAGTTGATACTTCATGAATGACCTTCTGAATTCTTTAGCGCTAATTTCCGTCAAATCGGTCATGCCGTTTTCAATATATGACGTCACTTCCGGTTTCATTTAGTGGTTCCTGCCGCCATTTCCGGTACCGTTTATTTGTATATTCATTTATCCCAATTGATTTTTCAAAAAGATTGCAGAATGCATAGACAGGAGCTAGTTCAGTGGCAATCGGTACAGGTGTTTTCGATATATGACGTCACTTCCGGTTTCAGGAATGGCGACCGAGAACACTGTATTGAAATTATAATTATTTTGTATTGTCTATGTTACAATGTAAGCTAATTATATGTGTATTTAAAGTATAATTTGATGAAATAAGCTAAATATTGTGAATTTATGACGTCACTTCCGGTTTAGAAAATAATAAAATAATGTTTTTTAGTATCATACTTCATATAGATGACCATCTAAATCGAATGGCGCTAATTTCGTTCTAATCGGTCCAGCCGTTTTTTATATATGACGTCACTTCCGGTTTAAAAATGGCGGCACAAAAAATTTATAAGAGGCAAGGTATCATCAGACGCCAAAAGTGCATGTGTGGTAAAAATTTCAGGTTGATCGGTTCAGCCGTTTAGGCTGTGGCGGTGATAGCAACTTTTTCGGGAATCATATGAAGAAGAAGAAGAAGAAGAAGAAGAAGAAGAAGAAGAAGAAGAAGAAGCAGATGAAAGCGGTGTAATTTCACGATTTTCACTGCCCTCTAGGTCGTAAACGGCATGACTGGTTGTTGTCGCGTGATGTATATGTTGTTAGGTGGGCCATAGCTCAAAATTAAGACATTTCACAACAATGAGAGATTTTCCATTGTTGAGATCCAGTAGGCCGAAAATGCTATGTTGTTGCTTACAGTAAAAGTAGTTGGTCTGCTCCTCAGTTTATATAGGCATTTACGGTATGTTGAGTGACTGTGAGTGTACGGTAAGACTTGGCTGAGTGGAGCGACCGCTCCACTAGATGTCCAAGAAACACCTTAGTCCACCGCCTTCCTTTGCAAGAAACATCTAGGTCCATGATTCTGTCAACTTCAGTAGGTGGATGTCAGACTTGCAAACCTTTGCAAAAACAATGAATAATATTAATATAAGGGGCGATGACAATGTAAGTTAAAACATTTTATGTTATTATACACGTAGAGATATTTGTTTACTTTTTACACGTTAATTTGAATGCCTATATAACGAGTTTAGTTTGATTTTGATCTGACCAATAACCTTACACCTTAGCGCGGTGGTGGGGTTTGCGTTGGCCAATGATCCATTGCAGCTACGCCGGCGAGCATATGCTCATGTGTAAGGGTTACCTATGCCGGACAGGTAGGTGGTGAGGCCCAGACCAAGAGCAGCCAGGGTCGGCCTAACCATGCCCTCCCTTGAATTTGCGGTCCCTCGGGCCGGCCTTCCCCCTCGAGATGGTGATCCCCCTGAAATCGGGTTCAGCCGGCCCGAATCCTCACACCCCCCGGTCCGGCTCCATTCCGGCCTGGCCTTCCCACCAGTGTTGGACTCCCTCGGATCGGGCCCGTTAGGTCGACCCCTTCCCATGTCCACCACTTATATCAACAAAGTTAAATGCAAAAATGCAAAAATTAATGTGCGCAATATAACCTCGTCGTTGACGCGCCGTTAAACCCCAATAATCTAATCTAATCTAATCAATAACCTTACTTTTCTAGGCTATTTTGAACAGATTACTTCTCGACGATGAACTTCTAGAAGATTCGTCTGACGATGACGAAGGAACACCTCAAGTAGAGCCAATTACTGCTGTCATTAGCACCAATGAAGTTGCTACTAATATTGAGATTTTTGGAGATAACGGCGATGAAAATTTGCAACTATATGATGAAGTTCCTATGGTGACCGAAATAGTTGAAGGAGCAGATGTCATCATAGAATTTATTGAAACTGAGCAAGTGGCAAATAAAGGTGCTCCTGAGCATATTGTGTCAGATGTGACAAAGAAGCAAGGTAAGAAGAGGAAACGTTACACAGAAACTTGGCCGAGAAATGAGAAATCTAATAAAGCCATTCACAATAATGTAAGGAAAAGCATCCCAAATTGCAGGTGCAAATGCTCTGAAAAGTTAAGTGAGAGAAAGCAAATAAAAATTCACAAGAAATTTAATTCCTTAGAAACCCACCCAGAGCAGAATGTGTACCTTCAAGGATGCATTCAATCAACATTGGTACAACGCCGTCGGATCCGAGGCATAGCGCAAACGCGAAAGCCCAGAAGACGTTTTTGTACAACATAGGAGACGACGTGCTTCTTTGCCTTCCAGCATTTATTGCTCTTCATGGCATTAAACGTGGTCGTTTAACTGCAAAGGTGCAGCAACCAGATAAATACATCGGTGACGGCAGAGGTATGCATAACGCTAGACCGCGTTCTATGCCGGAGAATACTATGAAGTCGATTCATGACTTTATAGAATGTTTTCCGAGTCGTGAGTCCCATTACAGTCGCACAGATAATAAACTTACAAAAGTACCTGGGAGGACACTTGTCTATTTCAGAAATGCACATGATGTTCACACAGAAACATCCTGATCATATTGTGAAATACGAAGTATTTAGAAAAGTGTTCAACGAAGATTTCAATTTATCTTTTGGCATTCCGCGGAAAGACATTTGTAACAAGTATAAAAAGTACAGCATCGACATTGAAGCTGCGAAACTGACGGGTGATGAAACTGTAACTAGAGATTTAAAAGTGATTCAAGAATTGCACCACCGACAAGCAAAATCCTTCTTGAAACATATGCAAGATGTAGAGAACGTAGGGAACATAAACGTTTTATCAATTTGTTTTGATTTTGAGAAAAATCTACCACTGCCAGCCAGTTACCAATGTCCAAGATGAGTATTACCGCAGGCAATTACATTTCCATAATTTTGGAATTCGTGATATAAACACGAAGAAGGCAACAATATGTGTTTTTAGATAGAACTGTGCTGCGAAAGGCCCCAACGAAGTGATTTCTTGTCTGGACCACTTTCTTACCACTAAGAAGACTGACTCACACTGAGATGATAATATTCTGTGATAATTGTTTTAGTCAAAACAAAACCCTTTATCTTTTTACTTATTTAGACCAACTAGCTTCAACAAATGTGTCTAAAAAGATCGCAGTCGTTTATTCTATTCCCGGTCACTCCATGATGCCCGTGGACAGAGATTTTGCCACAATTGAAAAGAAAAGATTGCGTCAGGAAAAGGTTTATATTTATAATCCCGAGTTCTATGTTGAACTCATAAAAACTTGTAATGGAAAAGATCCTTTCGAAGTTGTGTTCCTGGAAACAAGCTTGTGTTCTTGTGTTCAGCTTCTCGAGGGAGATACAGTCATACGCGTTAGGGATTTTAAAACGTTGTATGCGGATAAAATCAAGACTACGGTAACAGGAATATCAAAATGTCGGCAAGTTGAGTTCGCTGCAAAATCCCGTCCAAAATCCCGAACCACTGCGACCGGGTTGTTTAGCGCAATGTCGCTGTAGCGCGTCGGAACCCGTCGTATCATTCAAGGAAATCCGGAACTTTGCTACAATGAATTCGGCATTGAGACGAAACCGGCCAAGATCAGGGATGTTAAGCACCTGCTTCAATTCGTACCAGCCACCAGAAAAGGCTTTCTACGCTTGGCTTGATAATCCTCCTCCCACTCGGCCCGCAGAAGAAGATGCTCACGGCAGAGAAGAAGATGAAGAGCCCATTGAATACGAATGATTACATTATAAGTCTTTGCTGATATTTAAAAAAAATTGCTCTGTACAAAATAATGTATACATAATTTATTTTCATAAAATAATTGCCATCAAGTTCCTGCTTAAATTCAATTACTACCCTAAAAACACATATGTCCACATTTTGTTTATTTAATTATATATTCAAATTAAGCGGTAGCAAATATAACATTATTTACCAATTAGGCATATCGATGGTTAAGAAGCAACACCTCCTAAGTCAAAAATGACTACTTTTCAGGAGAGGATAAAAACCAGTTTTAAAATTGAGCTTAAGTGCAAAAATGAAATAAATGTGCTACCTAATATTTGTTAGTATAGTTAATTATAATTATTTGAGAATTTTTGACTTAAATTAATTATTTTCATTAGAAATTGACTTACGAGTTATTGCCTCATTTAATTTTTATGAAATCTTGACATATGTGGTATTGCCATATTGTTTTGGGTATACTATTATTACAATTCAAAGACATTTTTTTCTGTTCATACAAATTTATTAGAAGTATGGATCTTTGCATTTACTATTTTATTTATTTAGGTACCTAGTACTGATTTTTGTTGAAAACTTAATGCATACATCTCTGATAATAAAAAGCACTGATCAATCAAGAAATTTATTAGAAGTCTGAATCTTTACATTTACTATTTTATTAATTTAGGAACCTATTACTGATTTTTGTTGAAAACTTAATGCATACATCTCTGATAATATAAAGCACTGATCAATCAAGAAATTTATTAGAAGTATGGATCTTTACCTTAATACTATTTTATTTATTTAGGTACCTAGTACTGATTTTTGTTGAAAACTTAATGCATACATCTCTGATAATATAAAGCACTGATCAATCAAGAAACCTTCTATTGATGTGGCAAATTATCATAGAAAGAATGGCAGTCTTGTGGCAGAACACACTTCAACATCTGCAGATGTTGATACTTCGTAGCTGTTATGGGCAATTGAGCGAGATTAAGTGGCGAATATCCAATTGGGGCGATCTTTTTAGCTCGACGAGGCAGAACGCGATATTCATCATCAAATTTCAATTTGAATTCAATTGTGCTATTTAGGTTGTACCTGAGACAATGCATTTCAGTCACAGTAGGATCCCCAGTCTTCATACCAGGCCGAATTGAAGAGAAGCGCAAGACATCAGCATTTGCGTAGTCTTTAAAGAATTTGTACGTTACGTACTTGGTCTCGTATGGCTCTGGCTTCTGCCGAGCTTCCTTTGTAGCAGACACGTAATCGGATGGGAGGTTGATGATTCGGTTCTTCAGCTTTCGCTCGATTGCCGCATGGACCGAGTCACACTCCATTTGAGTGTGACCCTTTTCTAATATCTTTTGCTCAATGACGATGTTATTTTTAACTGAAAATTCAAGGAGAGCATTGGATAGAATCGCATTTCTGTTCTGATACGTGCATCCATCACTCCATATTATTATTGGAATATCAGAGTCAGTGTGTCGTCTTTCGAGATAATCAAGCAAACAGGTTGTGAAAGTTGATGCACTCAAATCCGCTTCTGTCTCGGCCCACCAGTAGCAAGTGGTATGAGCATCAGCTAAATTGTACACAGTGTAATTATGCATGCATAATTTAGTTTTGAAGAAAAGTGCACTGGCATTAACGTGAATCAACCGGCTGTAGAGTCTATTAAACGACTATAGAAAGCGCCAGCAGTCACTCTGTGCGCCTCCCCTTCAAGAATAATTGTACGCCCTGGACCAACATTATTGGCTGAAACCACTTGTGTTTACCTAAATATCACAACCAATCACTAATCAAAATCGACAAGGTTCTCTCTCAGATAAATCGAAGAGTTCCTTGTCTAACACTAGGCAATATTGACAATTTGGAAACCTGTTCCCATCCCTCATGAGGTCAACGTAGTAATTGCCCGGCAGATTGTTTCGTACTGATAACAACTACACGTTCAGGGAGCGATCGTGTAAAATGACAACTTCCTTGTCGCAGCGAGAAGGCCGTGAATAACATTGAAATGAGAAAATTGTCGCTGCGACAAGTAAGTTGTCATTTTACACGATCCCACCCGTTTGAAATTAAATACCTACTTTGATATTTATAAAACGATTATTGCCAAAAAAATGAAAAGTTACATATTATTTTTAAGATCCATCAAATCCTTTCTTTTCTTCTAAAGAAACAGGAATTCCAACATAAAATATGTATGAAAAATCTCTATGCAAGAGATGCTACTTGAATAAATTTATCTCTATTGAATTAAACGATGAAATTTAAAAACGAAATGTGAATAAGGATGTTAAGGATGTTAATGGATACATTATTATTATAACTTGTTTAGGCCTTTTTATATATCACTTTATTTCATAGAAATCACGTATTGAAAATTATCTATACTTCTAAGTTAAAAAATAAGTACATATACCATAGTATAAAGATCAGCCCGGTTCACTTCTTTTCTCATATATAACTTGTCATTATTATATTATAAACATACCACACATTGTCCATAATACAATATATTTAGTTTTGTAATCTAAATGCTTTACATTGATAACATTCGAACGAGCCTTCTCATCAAGAATACTTATTTTATTATTTTACAAATAACACATTCCTCAAATTAAGACACTACGTCTTGACATAGCCGGAATAGAAATAATTGAGAAATGTGTTGCACTGAAACTTTTGAAAGACAAAATGACTGTATTGTTTTCGCACTATACACTTCATATAACTTGTCATACACAACTTCACAAGTCGCATTTGCACAAAACGTGGGCATACCTATCAAATACAAGTTTAGAAAATACAGTAGGTACCTACACTCGAACAAATAATAAACGGTACCTCGTTTGTAGTGTCATTTGTAGTCATTTTTGTCATTTGTATCATTGTGTCATTTGTAGTGTCGTCAACTAGATTGATGAACGTAAGATATCAGTCATTGCCCATTGGTAATAAATTGATATTGTCCATCAAACTGGCGAATGCCATGTTAGAAGAGAAGAAGAAAATTTGATTGTAAAATTTTATAATTGATGTATTCGATTGTATATTTGATTATTTGTATGTTTGCCACTGAATTGCATTATTCTAAGCAAATAAAATAATAAATAATAAAGAAAAGGTTTGTCTGATAAAGATTTGATGACATCATCCCATGAAGTCTGTGCTAATGCATTATCTAACTTTAGTAGGTGCAAAGCTCTGATTTCATTGATAATAACAAGAATTGATTGTCAATGTACATAACCAGCAGCCAATTCGTTTTGTGCAAAGTACCGTTTTTTATTGGTTTGAGTGTAGGTACATACATTGTGAGATATAATTGAAACGATAACATTTCAATCTACCATAGGAATCGATAGCTAAATTAGACTTGCAATTGAAATTGTTATAGGTTTTTCTTGCAAATTGAATGTCTATTTTCTATTAAATTAATTCTTACCTATTGTCGTATTATTATTTATCATAGGTATAGAATTAGAATGCATAATGAACAATTAATGGTCAGACATTGTTTCATTTACGTATTTTCTTCAAACCAGACTTACAAATGCCATCAGGGTAAGGCGAAAGCCCATAAGAAATCACATAGTTAATCCTTACGTAATATGTAAGACATGTAATATGGTGACAGGGGGATGAAGCAAAAAGGCTGATAAACTGATCCAAATTTTAATGTATATAATATAATATGTTATATGCTGCTTGCTTTTACCCAAGAAATATAGTATTGAAATAACATATTACAGGTAAAGTTTTCATAAGCAGATGGCCTCCACTCCAACCCGGTATACGAAGGAGGGGGGGGGGGGGGGGTTGATTATATTCGCGGACTCAAAGGGTTATAGTACAGGTGTGAGTATCAAATTGAGTGTCGCGCAGTCATCAAATTCATTCAAAATCAAGGAAAAACACCTCAAACCATCTCGAACCATTTTGGAAGAGATTTAAGTGTTTACGGGGAGTGTGGCATGGTTTTCCATAGAAAAATCTTTTCCAATAATGTTTAGAGGTGATTTTCAAATTGATTTTGAATAAACTTGATGACGGGGCAGCACTCAATTTTGTCAATTCAAATGTTCTTCGAGGTTGGCTTACATATTTGGCGATATCTTATACAATAATGACGCAATTATACTAAACTTGTTAGAAAAGGACACTCAATTGTACTTTGTGCTCTAGAAACTCACGTCTCTACTATAAACCTTTGAGTCCGCAAATATAATTACCCCCCTCCCCCCCTCGTAGCTATGCAAACAGAATATTTTGAAACAACGAATCATGAATAAATAACCCCTTATTGAATGAAGAAGAAATAAAGAACGTCTAGGTAATAAATAACATTTATACAAAGTTAGTTGATATGTTCTTGATAGATATGAGAGCTGGAAGAAGATACCTTTTCTTCACACTCATCCATGTTACGTTAGTTTGTTCTGTTGATGGCGCTTGGTTATCCAATGACCATGTTATTGTTCAAGTTGAAATTTGGCTCGTAAGGTATCAGTTCGAAGGATTAGTCAAACGCCTAACAAATTATAACATGCTGCCTGCCTGTTATAAACGTAGCTTATAGTTAGCGCCTAGATAGTTATAATAGTTGCCTGGTTTGGCCTAGATGACATACGTATGTGCCGCACAAGGTGTTATACTTGAACAGTCAAAAGTTCCTACACAATAAGCTGTCAAAAAAGGGTTGTAACAAGTACCTTATGACAAGGAGCTGTGACTTGTTGCTGCATCAAGGAGCTGTCATTGTCTATAAGACAAGGAGCTGTGACAAAAGGTGTTGTTACAACGATCTGTGACAATTATCTGAGACAAGGAGCTGTGACAAGTTGTTACACAAGTAGTTGTGACAGGGAGCTGTGACAAGCAGCTGTAACAAAAAGTGATGTTCAAGGAGCAGTGACAAGTTTCTGTGACAAAGAGCTTCACCAGTTGCTGTGACAAGGAGATGTGACTAGTAGTTGTGTGACAAGGAGCTTCACGAGTAGCTGTGACAAGTAGCTGTAGCAAGTTGCTTTGACAAGGAGATGTGACTAGTAGTTGTGTGACAAGGAGCTTCACGAGTAGCTGTGACAAGTAGCTGTAGCAAGTTGCTGTGACAAGGAGATGTGACTAGTACTTGTGTGACAAGGAGCTTCACGAGTAGCTGTGACAAGTAGCTGTAGCAAGTTGCTGTGACAAGGAGATGTGACTAGTACTTGTGTGACAAGGAGCTTCACGAGTAGCTGTGACAAGTAGCTGTAGCAAGTTGCTGTGACAAGGAGATGTGACTAGTAGTTGTGTGACAAGGAGCTTCATGAGTAGCTGTGACAAGTAGCTGTGTGACAAGGAGTTTCACGAGTAGCTGTGACAATTAGCTGTGTGACAAGGAGCTTCACGAGTAGCTGTGACAAGTAGCTGTGTGACAAGGGGCTGTGACAAGTAGCTGTGGCAAGTTGCTGTGACAAGGAGATGTGACAGTTGCTGAGACAAAGCGTTGTATGTTAAATGTGCTGCGGTATAAAAAGGTTGAATGTATATATAAACAAACAGTAAATTGTCTTGTCTCTTTCGTTCACAGCCGAGAAGTGTAAAACATAATTCCTGCCCACTACTTGTACCACTTTACTTGGCAGCCTTCGCTTCCTTCTTCTTCCGAGAAGCCTCCTTGCGAGCTAGGACTGCGGCCTTCTTGTCTTCCTTGATTCTTATCGCCTCCACGACGTAACTCGGGTCGCGGATTTGCATCTTCCTGTGGTGTCGACTGTTTGCGAGCTCAGGTAACATGCACTCTAAATAAAATCTGGACAATTTATGAAGCATTTCTGCCCAGAGATCATTGTCAGGCAGAATCCTCTCGACAAAGAAGTCGTTGTCTGAATACACAATCAGATCACAATACTTCCTACCAGTAATGTGGATTTGTCCAATTATCTGGTAGTAGTACTTGTGAGTCCGTTTGAGACTTACAACACCGTCAACTTTGACAAGAGGTACGTTCTTCTTGGTATCAATGGCTTCCAAGATCGTCAGAGATTTTATTGAGGGCAAGCATTTCACCTCCACCAAGCCGTCGTCCCCGATCATGCCATCGGGGGAGGCGGCAAGGAATGGGTAGTCGCAGTCGACAAACAGACCACAGTCCTCGACGACGATATTGCGCTGCTGCTGGTACTAAGCTATGGCAGTCTTTTCGTGCACCCTGCCATACACGATGTTGCGGTTGTTGTCGAGGTTGGTGATCTTGTGGACGAGTTTGTGCACGGGCGTGGTGTCTTTGCGCCGGAACACCTGCAACAATTATAATTGTAAATACAATGTGGTATGACGTGATGGAGCCGAGTTGCGCAGTAGCTCCAAGTTCAGTCATGCAGAAGTCAGGCCAAGTATTCAACTCACATCTCCGAATCGAGACGAGGTAAGGCGGTTTTTCCTAGCTAAGCGCCATTTTGCGTTCTCGATTTGTCCCTGCAATCAACAAAGATCACATGTGTTCATCAGTATATTTATAATTATGTAGGTATAGCTTATGAATCAAGTAAGAGTAAAATTTAATATGCACGAATTATATTTATTACCTTTGTGTCTTCCTGGAGTTTTGCCTGCATCTCCTTGGTAGGCACTTGGCTCCTGAGCCGGGCTATCTCGCGATCCATCTCGATCTTCAACTCATCGTCGGGCATGTCCGGCTCTTGCACAATAGTGGCGCCGTAGTCCTGGTCTGGTGCAGCTCCTTTACCCTTTCTCGTCTTCTTCTTGGAAGGACCAGCCTCCAATGCCCGTTGTAAGAGGCTTTGGTGGCGCTTCTTCTTCCGCGCGAACTCATTCGCTGCAACCACCCCCGGACTATGCCCTGTGTGGACCGTGTACGTGGCATCGGCCCACCCCGGCCCACCGCCGTGAGACAGTCCAGCTCCATAAGCTCGTCCCTCGTAACCCCCTCTCTTTGAATGGTCAACTCTCTTGGCCCCAATGAACTTTGAAACAAGGCTGTTATACCTTTCGGCCTGGTTGTTGGTCATGTTTTTGGTAAGCCGATCGGCTTTCATGATCATTGGGTCCAGAAACTTGTAAATGTCAACGAACATGTTGGCATCGTCAAGGAGGTGGGTGTAGTCGACCTCTTCGGGATCATCCTTCCTGTCGCAGAATGAATTGTCTCTGCAGCGAGAATGGTTCCCAAACACATGGCTGAAAGATGCAATTGTGATGTAATTGTGTTGCCTTACAAGTATTAGATTTTCAGGGAAAGTCTTTCTTGTTACTTACCGAGGTCCATTAGCAAGGTCTTGTCTCAGGATGGCCACATCATGGTGGTCACCTGCTTGCCTTATGGCCGCTCGAGCGCCATCGCTGAGGCGAGGGATCCTCATTGAATCTTTTCGTATCGGCCTTGAGTGTGTGCAGCTTGTTGGTGTAGCACTTGACAATGTGGTTGGCGCATTCCACCTTCTCCACCCAACGGCCGTACGACACCTCGTCGACTATGCGCGCGTAGACACTCGAGTCTCCGTCGGCTGCGGGATACCAGGATTATTAAGTTTTAGAGTAAAGCATCGCCCTAATGAAGTGGTATTCAATAAAACTCAAATAAATTACCTATGAGGTATTTGTAGCGGAGTCCGTGGTCTTCCTCGCTTCTCTTGAACCCCTCCACAATCACCGCCTGCTCCATTGAAGTCGAGGAACCATGGTGATTCAGGAAGCACTCGTGTGATGGTGTCTGTGTCTTGTCTCGTTGGCTCTTTGCGCAGACGTAACAATACTTATTTCTCACACCCAAGTGCAGCAACTTCTTGGTGTGGACTCCAATCAAGCAAGCCTGTAAGAATATTCCCTTCATCATTGATAACGACTAGAAGTTATTTAGTTTTTTCAATGAAATACTAAAGCATACAACTATTGATGGAGATGGCATATTATGTTTTTGTTTTGGGGTCGATGTACTATTAAAATACAGTTGCAATACTCAAAAGAATTGATTTATTTCTAAGCACTTACTTATGTACTAATTGAGCACTAAATACAAAGTATGGAATAGTGCTCAGTGCTGGGGGGGGGGGGGGGGGGTGAACTTAGCCCCCCCCCCCCCCCACCATATAATGATTGATTTGTGCTTTATAACGAGCATTTATTGTGAGCGTTTTAATTTTGGTGGTTAGCAGTGGAAACTTGCCCCCCTCCACCCCCCTCCCCCTCCCACCACCAAAGTGGGACCTGTTGAGCACTAATATTGAAATAGTTTTCTATAGAACACCCACTAATCACTAAATATTGGTCAAGCTTGGAGATTAGTGTTCACGGAGGCTAGTGTGAACTTGCTCCCCCCCCCCCCCCTCCCCCCAAAGAAAAACGTTAATTAGTAAATAACCCTTAGAGGACTTATTTTCCATTTTCTAGGGAAGAACACTAATTGAGCACTAAATATTGGCAAACTGTGGGAATATGTGATGGAAGTTGGGGGGCGGGCAAGTTCACGAACCCAAGTTGGGTAAGAAGATTGACTTATTCTACATTACTTACCACTCCGGAGTTAGCGTCATAGCTATGGCCATACGTTCTCATGCACCAACTCCCATCGGCGATGACACTGGTAAATACTACTCCGTCATCGTCAACATCTCCCTTCTCCAGAGCGATCTTCCTCTCCTCTCGTCCAGCTTCCGCCATTTGATGAATGAGATGAGCCTTCCAAGTCTGAAAAAAAAAATCAAAATTAAAAATGGCATTACAATATCTGAAGAGAAGCGTCTACTAATCTCACAAAACTTATTTAAAGTTCCGGGAAGGGATTATAGTAATCTTAGAATTTATGCCCCCGAATGTACACACCTTGAAAATAGACGCCTCGTGTTTTGTATATTTCTTCTCGCTCATCATTGGCACATTTGCAGTCGTCATCTGCTCTCTCAACTGGGAGTATCCGTTGCCAACAGATATGGCTCCCCACACCATGTCGTCATTGATCTCTTCCCTTCTGTTGGGATCTTCAGTTGTGATTATCTTGACGTCGTCGCATTGGCCGCACTTGTATTTCAGTGCGCTGGAGAAACCCGATTTGTTCTCCCCTATAAGGACGTATCGTCCTCCGGTGCATTTCATGGGATGTTCTCCTAGTTTCAGGAGCGCGTCGCTCAGCACACTGATTGTCACGACTCGGCGTCCTGCCACGACCTCGGAAGACGGTTTGTTAGGGTTGTAGGGCACAGGATCTATGATCAGAGGTGGGATTAGATTAGTTTTGTTTAATGGCGCGTCAACGACGAGGTTATATTGCGCACATTATTTGTTATATTTAACTTTGTTGATCATAATTGGAGGGCAATGGGAGGGGGTCGACCTAACGGGCCCGATCCGGGGGAGTCCAGCACTGGTGGGAATGCCAGGCCGGAATGGGGACGGACCGGGAGGTGTGAGGATTCGGGCCGGCTGAACCCGATTTCAGGGAGATCACCATCTCGAGGGGGAAGGCCGGCCCGAGGGGACCGCAAATTCAAGGGAGGGCATGGTTAGGCCGACCCTGGCTGCTCTTGGTCTGGGCCTCACCACTGATCTGTCCGGCATGGGTAACCCTTACACATGAGCATATGCTCGCCGGCGTAGCTGCAATGGATCATTGGCCAACGCAAACCCCACCACCGCGATAAGGTTACAGCCGTCGGTGGGGTCAGAGGTGGGTAGTCAGACGATTGTGAAGACCTGAAATCAACATATGGAGTGTTGATCAATCGATGCTATATGTGTATTGTCTAATACAAGAATATAAATGTTAACGTTTGTATAAGATAAGCAAAACATTTTTTTTTTTATATTGTCATTACCTAATGCTACAAACCAAATTTTTTATTTCATTTCTGACAACCATAATTTTGTGGATACCTACGTGTAGTAATAGGGAGACACTCTGTGTATAAGGCGTTGATAAGCGAGCCTTTGTATTGAGTATACGAATTACTGTGCTTGTAAAATGGCTGCTCTATACAGACCTTGGAAAAAGATCAATCAAAACTTCAATAAGCCGTGAAAAATTCTTTACTTTATGACACCTAGTACGACCTCGAAGTGTTAACAATAGACCAATTCAGAATTTATCTGGATGGCTCTGGGTTCTAATGAATTTCACATGCAGTATGATTTTCCAAGTGTGTATTCATATAGAGTACTAGAGTGCCACGCCCACTAGGCACTTCCGGAGTTTTTTTCAAAATCCTCTTATGGAAAATAACATGGGGACTTACTTTGATTGCTGGTCAATTGTAAACAAAACAGAGTTAAGAAAATCCCAATACACCACCATTAACTTCAATCTTTCATTTATAATATTATGTCGACACATCTCTTCAAATATATACTAAATTTAAACTGTTACAAGTTAAACAACACACTACACAGGGTATGACGTCACGAAAGTGTACACCGGTGCAAGATGTAAATTCAATGAACTGTCAGTCTACATTTCAACAGCTCATTACATCTCGTTTTATGGTATCCTGAAATTAAAATAACTATAATATGAACTTGATTCAGTGTATAAACTCGAGGAACACAGAAATACTTCAGTTTTGTTTACTTTTCGTCAACAATCGAAAATTGACGTGCAAGGTCTGGCATCATTGTTGAAAATTGTTTCATTTGTTTTTCATTTTTGTAAAGTCGCAGTTGCCAACTTGCTTCCCAGGACATCGCGCTGCGCCGTGTTACAATTTATTATTGATGTAGATTGCAACGTCGCACTTTGGAGCTGTTTAATAACTTAAAGAGATTAACTATGGTATATATTTAAATACATGTGTCGACATAATATTATAAATGAAAGATTGAAATTAATGGTGGTGTATTGGGATTTTCTTAACTCTGTTTTGTTTACAAATGACCAGCAATCAAAGTAAGTCCCCATGTTATTTTCCATAAGAGGGTTTTGAAAAAGACTCCGGAAGTACCTAGTGGGCGTGGCACTCTAGTACTATATTGTAACCCATTGTTGTAAAACTCTAATAGATATTTGGAAACCAAACTGCATGTGAATTTATCTAGAAACCAGAGCCACCCAGATATTTTCTGAATTGGTCTATTATATTACTGTAAATGTCGTATTTAACACTTTGAGGTCGTCCCAGATGTCATAGTGTACAGTCATGGAAATATATTCGGTAAACGCTCCCATCACCCCCCCCCCCCCCCCCCACAACATTCAAACAACTTTGCCAGTGTTAAAGGTCCAGGGGGATGAGCCTAAACTAACGCAAATGCATGGAAAGGGAGAAGGATCGTTTACCGAATATATTTCCTTGACTGTACTCCAGTGTGTGGCAATATCTAGTCTACTAGGAAAACGCTCAGTGTATGAGGAGCGAGCACAGGTACGTGCAACATCCCCAACCAAACAAGATACACGATACGACACGATTTTCTTTGCAAATTTTCAATTTCCTATACACTCCGGTTCAGTGGTTCTGGAAGAACTGAATCCATGTGGCGTGACTTAGGAACTTTTCCAAACATCTCTTTGAAAACTCTCTCTAAACTCTTAAAATAGCAATAAGCTGTAAACACTTGACTTGCCCGATTGAGTTGAAAATGTGTAAAATTCGAGATAATGTTGGTCTTGATCACCATTCCAAATTTGAACTTTATAGGAGCAATTATTTGATTTTCGTCCAGTCGGAAGATTTTTTTATAATTTTAACCAATTTGAGTATTTGGCTGAAACTTTGTAAGATTTGAGACAATGTTGGTTGCAATGACTTTGTAAAATTTAAAATTGATTGGATCTACCAATAGGAAGATATGTTTTTAAAAATTGAACCCATAAAAGGATTTAAAAAAACAATTAGGGTCTGCAACGCCCAGAGATGCATGGTCTGTACATGTATTCAAAATTTTAGCTCGATCGGGGAAAAGTTGTGACCTGTACGTCGAACAACGTTGAAAACAAGAAAAAAACAGAGGTTGTGCCGAAAGTAAAAAGGAGTCACTCGCTTCGCTCTCTTATTTCAGTTCATGTATTTCAATTGATCAATTCCATAACGTGTGGATTTCAGTACTCGATGCATTTTGTGGCCCTCCACCTCCCCCTCATTAGTGCATTTAAGGTAGAACCACCATAACCTCAATGTTTCCGATTTACTTGAAATTTTGGTGACTTATTAATAATCATGCAATACACAATCCATGAAAAAATGAAACCCTTCTCGTGTCCAGTTTCTGAGATAAATTGATTTGTCTCCCCCATGTTATCTTATGGCGGAAAAAGAAAATCGTGTCATTTTTAGGCTAAAATGAAGATCTATTTTTTTTGTCTCGATAGATTTGAGCAAAAAACTTTTTTTATGGTAGACATATGGACATACTATCAGGAAAAAAATTGAAAACAATACCAACGTGTGCTATTTTAAAAGTTATATACCAAATTCGAAATGATTTTCCTATACCTCCTATGTTAAAGTTTTGTTCATCCTCTGATAACATAAAATTGAAAACTCATTGTTGGACTGGAGTTGCAAACTACAGAACATTAAATGAGTCTGTTGTACTTAAATATAGTTGAAATGTAGGAAAACGTTTTTTGAACTTGTAATTTCAAGAATAATTTTTTTTTGTATATGTCGATCGATTGCTCCCCCTTAAAAACATCCATGTCACCATTCCATGGTGTCAAAATCAAGTTAGTAGAGCTAATTAGCCTAAGAATCGCACACTTATTGATAAAAGCACAAAAATTGGCACTCACAAATAATCTAGATTTGGTGGAAATAGTTGCACTAGGGTGCCTAAATTTTGGAATCGAAACCACAAATACGAAAATATTCGACTACTCGAAAGCAAGAAAAGTATCTTGATTTTACAATGCAAAATTAGGTAAATCAATTGTGCAGTAGCGCAATTACGCATGTCGAAATCTGTCGAAATGTGCAACGAACTCGAGAATGGCCCGCAGGAACAATTTTGCAAGACTTTTATTCAGGATACAAACATTACTATTTCAAATGTGTGTGTGTGGCGGGGGGGGGGGGGGGGGGGGGGGGGCAGAATAAATATTCAAGGACATATGGATGTGACGAAAAGATAGTGTGTCGGCACGCGGGGACATAAATTTGTATTCTAGAACTATAGCATTGTATTCATCGTGGTTTGTCGTGGTTTTACTGACAGTAGTTCAAATGAGAAATAACTACATAGTTTCCAAGTATAATTTTAAATACGCATATCATTCCAAACACATTCGAATTTGTCATTAAATTGCGGATAACATTATCTATAATATAGTTAGTGCATAATAATTACGTAACTATACTTATTAGTTACTTACCTCGGTTTTTGTGGGAGACTACTGGAGTCAGTTGAGCCCATGTCGACGTCAGCTGGAGGTGAACACCTTGCCCTGGATTATACAGGAAGAAAAAGTAATGTTTATTAGTAATTTGTAGTAATGTTTGTTGCTATATTGAATTTACAATGTCAAAGATTTATGTTGAGTTGTCTTATTTCTAAAATTTCACAATATCCAAATATACAACATTGAAGAAAATCTAGTCCAAACTTTGTACGTTTGGTCCTTGTATATTTTTTAGAATACCTATCAAATATACAGTAGGTAAAGTATCAGTAAAACTATATGCTAATTGTATGTGAGGTGTATTACAGGTAATAACTTACCGAAGAATTTCTTCGTGTTGTATTACATTCTCTTGAAGATCATTTGTTTGTTTTTCGTGTCGTTTTCTAGCTGCGAATGATTTTTTTGAACGTTTTCTTCCTTTTGATAGAAACCGTCGAGATTTAGGCATTTTGAATTCACTTTTTATAAGAGTCAGGAAATAATAATTAGCAGATACGCGCTTTCAAACGTCTTTCCCTCACGAGTACAAAACACTGACTGGTAAATGCAAGCAAGCCTCGCTGTCACACGTGCACCTGTGTTATTGTTGTGGTGGCTCGCAATAATACCTTATCACTCAGCCGCCGCCGCGCATACATACACACACAGGTGCTGTCGCGGAAATAATATTATGTTACGAGAGACATAGGCTTGACCATTACGAGTTAGGGGTGAATGTCCAGTAACTTAGTATTATTAATTCGACCGTATGGCTTATCGCAAACGGGGTAAAATAAAAATACCATTATGACTTGTTTCCGAGGGTCAACATTGCACGTATTACATCTATTGTATGGTTTCATCCAACCAGGTTCTAATAAATTAGAACTGCCTCGTTTCCATTATTTTCGAGCATACTGGAAAACCCTATTAGCCAATCACAGTAGAGCAAGATTGTAGGTCAATTAGCAACAGATTTGTGACCTCAGAGACATCTACCAGAAAATCAATCAATCAATTTTAACAAGGTGCTCATACTTAGAAACGTTAGTTCCTTCGCTTTGGCGTCCACGGAATGACCACAGCATTGTACACAAAAGGAATATTTACTCCATAATGTGATCATTGGTATAAGGACAATTTGAAAGCAATAATTTCAAAGGGGACGTAAAAATTATTTAAAAATAATATTTAAAAATACAACAAAAATACAAAAAAACTTAGGTCAAGCAGGGTATCTATATACACACAACATAAAAGTTTCAAATCTCTAAGTCAAAGGAATCGGGTGAAATTTGGGAAATAAGAATGGGATATAGAAGTATCAAAGAACGATAAAAAAAATTAAAAAAAAATATAATAACGGTGTCAATCATATTAAAATTGTCACTCTTATATCTAATATCAAAATTTAGAAGTTTGTATATCTGGCATGAATGGCCTTAAGGCAAGGAACTATTTTTACGGCCTGCAAATCGACAGTTAATACATGGCATTTACCGTCTTGAGCCGCTTTTTTGTCAATACTTTTTGCATCCCTGGCTTCATTTTTACGTTCAATATGAGCATCGTAGTCCGATTGAGGAAGGTTTCCAGCTTCAAACTCGCAACACACATCGCATGCGTCTTTTTTCGGTTCAAACAAAGAAATGTTTTTCATTTTCATAGCATCATCAAAAGCGCAACGACTGAGCTTGGATGTGCCGCCTTCAACACAATAAGTGGTGTATGCTCGGTACACATCAGAAATTGTTTTATATACTGTCTCCACATACAGTTTTCGAGTATCACGGCGACAGTAGTGCGATGGTAATTTTGGCAAATCATCCAAAAATTTATTTAAAAGATCTTTCTTGACTTTCTGTTGCGTGCCCACCGTAACCGGACGATTTGCATGAGAAAAATCGCTGCAAGGATTCATCCCGTAAGAACTTTTACGTACCCAAGATTGTACACTCCATATTCCCATGCTTAAAGTATGTAAAAACATATTTTGGCACACCTGTAGCATACCTTGTTGATCGTTTAACTTTAGGTGGTAAGTTAATGTGCTTGAACGTCGTGACGGAAGCGCAGCTGTTCTTTGTTTTACAGAGTTCGATGAAACAAGGGCTGAAACATAAGTTTTCCGCTGATTCCTAGTCAATTCATTCCAAAATTAAGAATGAATTTGGCGGCGATCTTCATCGGTGAAAGCATCACAATGTCGCTTGGTCGACTTTTTACATGCAGCTGGTGAGCATCTTGCACCCATTTCTCTTTCCGGCCTAATCTCGTCTTGAACCGTGTTTCGTGAACCGGCTTCTCTACGAAAACCCAAATATTGCTTCCCAGCCATCCGAAGACGCTTGTTAGAAACACGTTTCCACAACTTTGGATTTTGTTTGACACCTCTGATTCTATTTTCATTAAAATCCGGATCAGATTCGGTTTCGGATTCGTTCATCTCCTCCTCAACTTGTACGTCGGCGCCTTGATTAGTGCCTGAAGGTCCAGGTACAGCCAAATCTTCGATCATCTCCTCCTCAACTTGTACGTCGGCGCCTTGGTTAGTGCCTGAAGGTCCAGGTACAGCCAAATCTTCGATCATCTCCTCCTCAACTTGTACGTCGGCGCCTTGGTTTGTGCCTGAAGATCCTGGTACCTTGGCCTGGTGATGATCCTGAATATCTTCATTGTTCACCGACCGAGTTACCAAAGATTTAGAGCCTGCACAAAGAAATAAAATTTGTCAATGAAAGTTCCTATCGAATTACCTACGAAAGACGTGCACTTGATCTAAGCTTCGTTTACCTCGCGTGTGGACAAATCCCATCTGTGCAAGTAGTTCCTCCTCGGTGAAGAGTTCATCATCTATGTCTTCCTCACCCTCCACATCCTCTTCCATACTACAATCTAGGAAGAAAATGAAAAAAAATAATGGTTAAAACACATCCATAACCTCCAAATATTGTAGGAGGTAAAATGCAAGTTTATTGCGTTGTTTTCATTTATTTATATTTATTTATTCATAGCTGGTTACACACAAATATCAATTTGTAGAAGCATTGTCAGTGGAGGTAACATTGGTTGGTAATGTAAAAAACAATAGTAATAATAATAATAATAAAAATAATAATAATAATACAATAAAACAATAAATATACATCAGTATCAGCATACATTTCAATTTGTTGAAACATTGTCAGTGGTAGCAGTGTTGGTAGGTATTATATAATGAGCACAGTACCAACATTAGATCAGTACAGGACATTTATAAATATGAACTCGTGTAAAACCATAAAACACATTAAAATCTAGTGTCAGGATTAAATAATTATTAAGAATTTAAAAATTCAGCTACTGAATAGTACTGCTCCTGGAGGAGCATCTTTTTTGTAGCCCTTTTGAAAGATTGAAAATCATTTTCAGATTTAATGGACTGGGGCAATTTATTGTAAAACCTCCGCCCCTCCTGGTACAGCCCCTTGTACGCCACTTGAAGCTTGCAAAAGTCATGGCTGAGCGCAGCGGATCCTCTTGTATTGTAGTGGGAGCCACCTGTCTTGTAGAGGTGAAGGTTTTCATGTGTGAAGAGACAGACTTGGAGAATGTATAGACACGGCACTGTCAAGATGTTAAGGTCTTTAAAGAGTTCTCTACAAGGCTCTCTCGACGCTCGCCGTGCTATGAACCGGATTATTCGCTTTTGGGCGATAAAAACTCTTTTACTCTCAACTGCTCCACCCCAAAACAGTATGCCATATTGAAGGATGGACTGCACCATGGCAAAGTAAGCTGTGCGTACGCTGGGAGTGTCACACTGTCTGGCCAGCGTTCTAATGGCAAACCCAGTTTTCGACAGCTTCCCCACCAGTTCTTTAATATGGGGTACCCACTTTAATTGATAATCAACGGTTAACCCCAAAAACCTCGTGCTCGAAGTAACAGCAATACTGGAGTTCGGTAATTCTCTTGCCGCACGGGGAGAGAATACCATAACTTGCGTCTTGTCCGGGTTAAGTGAAAGCTTATTGAAGCCGAACCAGTCCGAAAGATCATCGATAAGTTTGTGGAGGTCCCCTTCCAACTCCCCTAGACTGCTAGACTCCACTGCTGCCGTGGTGTCATCTGCAAATTGGATGATTTCCCTGCCAGCAGCATGCGAGGTATTAGCCGGTCCCAGATCATTCACAAGTAGAGAAAATAGCAAAGGGCCCAAAATCGATCCTTGCGGTACACCACACTTTATCGTTTCCCAGTTCGAGACACCTTGGTTGACAACCTCAACACGCTGCGTTCTACCTGAGAGGTAGGAGGAGAACCAGTCCAAGGAGACACCAGAAACACCATAACGTTCGAGCTTGGCAAGCAGCAGTTCATGATTCATTGTATCGAACGCTTTCGATAAATCACAAAACACCGCGCCTACCTGCTTGTCGCTGTTCAGTGCCCTCGCAACCTTCAAGACAAGCTGGATGGTAGCTGTCGATGTAGAACGTCCCGTTCGGAATCCGTGTTGTGCATTGGAGAGCATACTGGATTTTTCAAGATGTTCGAGCAGTGTAGTGTGAACTACTCTCTCCAGAACCTTAGAAAAGGAAGGAAGTATAGCAATTGGCCTGTAGTTCGAGCAAACCTGCTTATCTCCTTTCTTATGGATAGGTTTAATGATCGCATTCTTCATTCTAGTTGGAAATATTCCCTGATTCAAAGAACAGTTTATGATGTGCGCTAGGGGGGCGGCAATCCATGGAGCACACTTCTTCAGTAGGCTCATGGGGACATCATCCCATCCGGATGATAGCTTCGGTTCAAAAGACTTGATAACCTTCATAACACACGAATCCGTCAACACGGGAAGTTCGAAGATCGGAGCTCTTTCAGGCCAAGCCTGCTCTAACTTCTCAAGACATTCGGTGGTAGTGTCTGATGCCGAGTTGACTAGACATTCCCCAACTGATAGGAAGTATTTGTTTAACAATTCAGCAACCTTATCTGGCTTGGTAGTAAGAACGCCATCACGTTGAATCTCGATCGGGGCAGCTTTACTACTACCTGTTCCCGTCAGATTCTTGATGAGCTTCCAGACAGCCGCAATTTTATTGTCTGATTTCTGTATTATTTCTGAATGGAACTTTCTCTTAGCACTTGCTATCTCCACTCGAATCTGTCTTCTCAATTCACGTAACTCAACTTGAGCTGGTATGATTCCCATCTTGGCTCTAAAGCTGAGGTCCCGCCTTCTTTGGCAGGAATTCCTAATGGAATCAGTTATCCAGCCTTTTTGTCTGCTACATTTTCTGGTTGAAGATTTTTTCTTTGGGAAGTGCTTTTCGAAAAGCAATAGGAAGATGCGTAGAAATGTGTTGTACGTTTCATCCACTGAAGAGCAATTGAAGACTGCACTCCAATCCTGATGACCAAGGTCTTGAACGAAATCCTGCACTTGTTCGTTGTGGAATCGCCTCGTCATGCGGAGAGTCGCTTGACCGCTAGAGACTGCCCCTTTAGCAGGTGCCAAGGATGTGCCTGGGACCTCTCGTGGGTACGTAGTGATGGGTATCTTCAATAGTTGGCCAACATGGTCAGACAATCCTGGATCAACTGTTTCTACCTCTACCAGGTCTACCCAGTTGGTTACAACAAGATCGAGTATGGACTCACAAGAAACAGTTACTCGAGTTGGCCCTCCCTTCATGATACTGAAACCATATGCTGAGAATACCTCTTCCATTGTATGGCTCAATTTAAGATCTTGATAATTCATGTTGATATTCATGTCACCACACAGTAGTACTTTCTTACCATCCCTGCTGTGAATGTCCAGAAATTCCTCAAGCCGATGGAAAAATTGCTCGAGGTTGGATGGATCAGGAGATCTGTAGACTACCGCCAGCACGAACCGTGGTTCAGTCATAACTTTAATCGCGCTGATTTCAAAGACGCTTTCGACAGGGTGGACATTTAATATGGGTTTGAAGGGAACAGGTTTGGGGTAATCTCTGACATAGATACAAGAGCCACCGCCCCTCTTGGATTCTCTAGAGAAGACACTGGCCAGAGCAAAGTCGCTGATGACAATGCCACGTTCATTAACTCGAGGTATCCAGTGTTCTGTTAAACATAGAAAGCTAACTTGCTCTTTGAGCGAATCTAAAAATATTTCAATTTCTTCTACCTTCTTGTCCAGACTCCTGATGTTGAGGTGGAACAAGTATGGTGCTAACTCTTTCTCACACTTCTGCGGGCTATAAGACGCCGAGAGGTCGTGGCCTTCCTGGCGTCACATACGACCATTCCTGTTCCGGGTTCTCAAGACTCTAGCTGGGGCTGGGGTTGGCACACGTAAGAGTGGCGAGTTGGCCTCAATAGCCTCAATAGCCGCGACGCGGCTGCTGACAGGAGATAGTGGTGGTACTGGTACAGCTGTCGATGAGAGGGCAACTAGCGCACGAGGCTTGGCATAAGATGGTAATGCCACTTGGGCCACGGGCATGACGGGAGATGATATTGCCACGCGTGCAGCAAGCATAGCAAGAGATGGGATAGCTACCTGCGCAAAAGTGTCAGGACTTGGAAGTGCTACTTTCGCAACATGAGTGGTAGTGGATGAAGAGCATACTGGTTCAACTGGCATCCTGCTAACAGGAGTGGCGACGCGCGCGGGATGCATAGCAGCAAACATAGCAAGAGATGGGATAGCTACCTGCGCAAAAGTGTCAGGACTTGGAAGTGCTACTTGCGCAACATGAGTGGTAGTGGATGAAGAGCATACTGGTTCAACTGGCATCCTGCTAACAGGAGTGGCGACGCGCGCGGGATGAATCCTGGATGTAGATGAAGATATGAACATTCTGGACCGCGATCCTCTCGAGCTGCGTCTGCCTGAATAGTTATCGTAGTTCGAATTGCGACTAGTTCTATTAATCTGGGATATTGTAGAATACCTGTTGATGCCTGCGTTGTTGTTGTTGTTGTTCATGATGATGTCGTTGTTGTCAATGTCATCATTATCATTGGCGTCGATGTTCCTGTTACCATTCATAGTATTTCCACCGCCGAGGTATGTTCTGTCGTTTCTGGCGTTGTCATTGGGGCTGATGTTGTTGTTGTTGTTGTAGTTGATTCTTCCGCTGTTTCTGCTGAGGCCGTTGTCGGTGGCCCCAATGTTGCCGATGTTGTTGTTGTAGTTGCTGTTTCTTCCGCTGCTGCTGCTACTGCTGGGGTCGCAGCTGCTGGAACCGGAGTTGCCGATAGTGCTGTTGCCATTGTTATTGTTGTTTCCACTGTTATGAACGTGCGGGCTGAAGTACCCGGTTGTTGGGCTGTTGTTGTTGATGTTGTGTACGCCGGCTACATTGACTCCATTTAGACGAGTGTTTATCACTGGAGCTACGACGCGCATACCGGGAGCGTTATTATTGTTATTTGCCATTGACATCGTCGTCCAGTAATGACGCAGTTGCAGGTCAAGTGTAACAATCTTGTCCCTTTGCAATTGAATAATATAATTTAAGTCGTTCACACGGCTCTGAAGGAGATTATTCTCCCTCAGTAGTGAATCGTTAGTCGCCATAGCAGAGAATGTTATACACTTACACACGCTGTAAGTAATAAGACATTGTCATGTAAACATGGGTATTGCACAATACTTAATAATAAAAAGTTAATAAGTTAAACTTCGGACATAACACGGGAAAATATTTAAGACACTTCGGTTGTGTTGTAACTGCCAAATGATTTATGTAACAGAGTAATGTTGCACTGATTGTTCGCGAACCGCTCATGCAGTAAGCACAACACAACACGCGCGGAGCGCCACAAAAACACGTCCACCTCGAACGACTACCGACTACCTATCCATAATAATAATACCTATCATTATCAATAATAACTTGGATTGAGCTCAAATTAATATAAAAGAGTAATTAATCATTTGTTTTTGTCATAATATGCAAAATATAATTGACAATACTTGTTTTTAAACAAATAAACGTTCTTACCTTGCACTCCTGTCATTCTTGACATTGAAACTTCCAGGATATCAACAACAGTGCACTCTGTGGAGATACGAGGTATTGCCATCACATAATTTATCTTTTAGTTACAAGGTGGCGCTGCAGTTCAGTTTTCGCGCCTTTCGGAATTGAATTGAGATACGAGCTTTTGCCATAACATTCGTTTTTTTTTTTTTTAATTTTTAACATTAAAATGTCATTTTGGTAAAAATTGAGATACGAGGTATTGCTTCTTAACCATCGATATCAAAATCCTCGTGGAAAACAAGTGACACCATTTCAATATATTGCATAGTAATATTTCAGTGATTTTTTTGAACATTCAACATCGATTATCTCAGAACAGTGATTTGGGACATAGCAGTTTTTTTACACTGGGCCCTCAAAATGAACTTCTTTTTAATGTACAGTGAGATTCAAAACAAGCCGGTCGGAGTGGCCCTTGACCCGCAATACACGGGTGTCATATAAGTGGCCTACCCTCGTGCATTAGATACCAAGCCGAGATTATTTCACGTTTTTTATTGTCGATAATTGTCACTGATGCTCTGCTTGATATCTAATGCAGGAGTATGAGGGTAATGACGTAACTGTAACCGGTCTCGCTGCAAGTACTCAACAGTGACTCACTGATGTTGTTCTTGATACTGTCAGCGCCGAGCCGGCGCTTGTGTTTACTGCGTGACTCATCGCTCTTAGTTTATCATGGAACTAGTTTCTTTCCCCTTTCCACCTCTGTTGATGGGCGTATTGCATCTGATTCACATGTGGTTCAGTTGCAAGCCTGACTTTTCATCCATTCATTTTATTAACATCTTACAAATTGGTAATGGAATTACCAAGGTGGCAAGGAATTTCTACAAATACAATATAATTTCAATAAATACTATTACTAAGAAGAAGGGAACAATAATGAAAATAGGTATATAAGAAAAATAAAATTAATTAGGTAATTAGTGTCCAACAAAATTAAGAAGGTTCCTAAAATTCTTCACTTGACACTTAGCAATATTTTCGATGGTCATAATGCTGGCTGGCAATTTGTTCCAGTCTTGTATAGTTTTATTAAGAAAACCATGCTTCAACAGATCAGTCTTGAATGAGCAGGATTTCAAAACCCATCGATGACAGTCTCGCCCATCTCTTATCTTCCTCTCCAACTTCTCCTGAAACACTTTCCACCCTCCTATACCATTCCAAATCCGCCACATGTTACAAAGCCTTGATGTTTTCCTTCTTTCTTCCATCGATTCCCAATTTAAATCATCCAGCAATTTCTTCACACTAACCCTCTCCTTGACAACCCGCTCCTGTTCATTTCTTCTCGTTTCCCATTTCCTGACTTTATTAGTTACTCTTCTGGCTGCAACTCTCTGAACCTTTTCTATTAACTCTACTTCTTGTTTACAATGTACATCCCAAACAGTTCCCCCATAATCAAGTATGGGTCTTACAATGGTCTTATACGCCTGATTCTTTATTGCTGTATTTGCTCCCTTTAATGATCTCATTACGAAATTTAGACTGGTCATGGCCTTGGTCGTAACACTGGTTACTTGCTTGGACCATCCTAGATTTTTATTCAACCAAACACCTAGGTATTTGTAATCCGTAGTTTCATTAACAGTTTCACTTCCAATCTTATATAGAGTATCTCGTTTCTTCTTTTTCCTCGAAAAATGCATAACTTTGCATTTATTAATGTTCAAAGACATTTCGTATCGACAACATCGCAGCGCTCCGAGTCATCGCCACTCTACAGCGCCTACGATCCTACAGTGTCACAGTGCATTTTTAATATTGTTACCCACAGTCAAGACCGTTTTAGACATGGCTGTGGACTTGGAGAAATGCGCGAACAAATTCAACGAAGTGGTTAATAGAGGACGCATCATCGGCATGTGGGAGGCCGGACGCCCGCGGGATGAAATTGTCAATACCATCGGTAAGTCTGATTATTTGCTAGATTTGCTAGATTATTTCCTATATGCACCTTGGTTTGGGCCTTGTTTATATTTTAACGCACTAGGGGAGGGCGTGGAAAACAAAATGTTGATATAAATGTATTTTATTGTCTACAGGATGCGCGAAAACGACGGTAAACAAATGGATACGGCGCTGGCAAATGGAGGGAGCGGAGGGCCTCAAAGATAAGCCAAGGTCGGGCACGCCACGGGTCACGACAGAAGAAGAGGATCTGACTATCGTGGCCGCTGCATTCGCGACGCCATTGACAACGGCAACATCCAGACAGGCTGAATTAGGCGTAGCTGTGTCCCGGTCAACTTACAGAAGGCGGCATCACGAAGCAGGCGTTTTCCATCATCGTCCAGCGTCGTCACTCAACCTGACAGCACGCCACCGTCGCGATCGACTCGCATTTGCAAATCGCTACGTGAATAATCCCCAAGAATTCTGGGACCGTGTTGTCTTCTCCGACGAGAAGGTCTTCTCGTCGGATGAAGACGGGCCAAGCCACCTCTGGCGTCCTCGCAACACTAGGTATTCAGCGGAACACGTTACCTCCAGAGACCGAAGTGGCCGGATCAGCGTGGCGTTCTGGGGGTGGATGTGTTCAGCTTTCCCCGGAGAAGTACGAGTATTGTGGGGTGCTAGAGGAGGTCTTGCTTCCATCCGTCCGTGCGGCTTTCCGGTCCCGAGTCCGGTTTGTTCAGGACAACAGCCCTGTTCACACGGCGAACATTACGCGCGACTGGTTCGCTCTCCACGATCGGAGGTTAAAACTGATTCAGTGGCCCGCAAAGTCTCCCGATCTGAACCCCATCGAGAACCTGTGGGCTCAGATGGTGCAAGACTGGGATGTTCAACAACGGCGGACAGTCGCCGAGCTCGTTCGCCACGTGGAGGATGTGTGGGGCAGCCTTCAGCGGAGGCCTGCGGGCTGTGGACGATTAGTTGGGTCGATGCAGCGCAGGCTCCAGCAGGTGGTCCGTGCCGAAGGCGGCTGGACTAAGTATTGACTCAATTCTATGTTTTCTAACCAATGTAAATGTAAATGAACCAATGTAAATGTCAACCAAAGAATAAAGAATACATTTAAAGAATAAATTCGAAGAAACTTTAATTTCTCGATCACTTTCCCCATTCCCAATCCCATTTTCTTACAAGTCTTTTAAAGAGTAAAAATGTCGAACAGTGCATCCGTTCTCTACTGATTGGAATGCAAATTTGATGACAAGAAAGAAATTGAATTTCATCTTAGTATTCATCAATTCACTTGTATCAAATGCACGAGGGTAGGCTATCCATGTGACGCCTGTGACGACCGGCTTGTTTTGAATCTCACTGTACAATTATTGATGAATAATCTGCGATTGCGCAATCTACTTTACAATACGGAATTCTGGGTTGTGGAGTGCAAGCTTTCTAGGATATCTTGGATTTCTCTGGTATGTCAAAAAGCAATAATTGTTAGGAAGCCTTTACAATACTCATCAAATCACATTTTTGAAGAATCAAAAGTGCTGGACTTTAAGCGATTATATGTTAAGGCCGTGTTATTATACATTCATAAGAACATTTAAATTTGAATAAGTCTAATTCATGGTTATCTTCAGTAAGCATGCGAAACGCAAATCAGTTATGTTGGATCCAAAATGATTTAAACATAAAAGGTAACAACATCTAGACTTCTTAGGTCCTCGCTTCTTTAACAAACTACCATTTAAAATTATAAAATTTAAAAAATAAAATATATTAAATACGAAGTTAAATCTTGGATTCTGCCACTGCTAGAAATTGGATTGCGCTTCTATAACACCAGTCTATAACGCCAGTTTCTCTTACATTATTTTTTATTCCCATTCTAATAATTCAGTACCTAGTTTTCATGTGATTTTAGTAATACTTACAATAATTCAGCCATCTTCATACACCCTGCTTATTTTATCTTGAACTGGGTCAGCCCACACTCCTCTACGTGGGCTACCCGTTACATTACCCACATTACCCACTTGTATTTATTACTTAACTTTTTTGATGTTTGATTGTTTTTCATGTAAACTGTGACTGGAATAAAATTATTTAGATTATATAAGATTATTAGTGTTTTATAAAATAAAATAAAAAATAAACAAAATAAGAGCCATATCTGGAGCAGAGTAGCATCACTGAAGCAGAAATTTTGGAAACACACTTCCATTCAGATAATTCTACATATGTGTACAGAGAGGTTGAATAGTAGTCATTCATTACCTAATTGGCTCTCTTTTCCTTGACATTAGTAGCTAAAAAACATGTACACTCAACAGACTACTCAAGTTATACATGAATATGTATCATCGATTATAAGTTCTACTGTGAAGCCCCCCGATGGCTGCCACCTTAACGCAGTGGTGGGGTTTGTGTTGGTCAATGATCCACTACAGCTAAGCCGGCGAGCATATGATTATGTGTAAGGGCTACCCATGTCGGGCAGGTCAGTGCTGAGGTCCATACAAAGAGCAGGGTCGACGTACCCATGCCCTCCTCTGGTTTTGTGGTCCCCTCGGGCCTCCCCCCGAATCGGATCCCACCGGTCCGTCTCCAATCTGGCCAGGACTTTCCACCGGAGTCGGACTCCCCCGGGCCGGGCCCCATAGGTCGACTCCTCCCAAAGACCTCCCCTAATATTCAAAAATGTTAAAAAAATATGAGCGCAAAATGACCTCGCTGTCGACGTGCCATTAAACAATACTAATCTATAATCTAATCAATCCATTATGAACTTAATCTCATTAATATCATTAAACACCAGTATCATTTATAATAATATCATTTATCTCATTAAACTTAACCAGATTTCTTCTCCTTTTATAACAGTCCATGCTTCAACAGAATTTAAGAGTCTCTTTTGTAACATATATCTCTAATCTGTATGAACTCTTAACACTTCATCACTTATCTTTGGCTTCCTTGTACTATTTGCCTGAATCCCATTATTTTCACATTTTATAACATTGTCAATAATAGTTTCACTCTCTCCATTACCATCATGCAATTGATTTTCCCATTCACAACATTTGAAATCATTTTGAAATAAATTAACAACAAAACTGGAACAGTTTTCAATAAGTTTGGTTTTGCCACTGAGCTTACTGTTTCCATCCTTTTTATTTAACTCGGGGGCTGGATTCACAAAAGGTATCATCTTCTAATACGTATTATCTTTTGATTTAATACCAATAACACCATGTTAAATGAAAGATAATACAAAAAATAATACGTATTAGGAGATAATACTGCTTTGTGAATCTAGCCCCAGGGCTGTACCTTCTTATACAAATAAACAACATTTCATGATCAGAGACTCCGTACCTTCAACTACCACAGTCACACATTCCTTTTTGTTTGTTATTACTAGATCTATTTATGTCTTTGAATCATTAGTAACCATAGTGAGTACATTAACTAGTTGTTCTAACCCACATTCAACACTTAAGTTTTCCATAGTTTTTCCTTCTTTATGATTAATCCAGTTGATATTGAAGTATCCTACATAAAGCTTCAAGGTTCTGTTTTACACATCCAATTCCAGCATACTCTCAAAGTACTCAATGAAATCTTTAGATTTCCCATCATCTGTACACAACTTTTATACTGCACTCTACGGTCGGTGACAGGCAAAGATGAACTCACTCTAGCATTGTCAGGTATAGCGGGTTGCCTGTCCCCGACTACACCAGCTATTACTACTACAACACCCAGTAGCCAGAATTACCATGACGCGCTTCGCTTCTCTTTATACTAAATTTTAAGTCACATCTCATATTCACAACAACCCCCCTGTACATATTCTATCTGAATAACACCTAATAATGGTGTATCCCTCCACTTCAATCTCCTTGTCGTATATCTCTGCCGTTACATGAGTTTCAGTAACCCCCAAGATTTTTGGATGGAGCCTCGCTATTTCCTGACCAACTAATTTGAAGTTCTTTACCAAACTTTGAGAATTTATATGAATTAGATCACCCCATAAAATTCCCCATCTTGATATTACTGCACACACTCATCTGTAATTGCTACTCATCTTCCACAATATTTGTACTGTCTTTCTTATTAATTGAATGAACATGTGCACTAACCACAATACTAGTGTCACCATCATTCACACTCACAGTAGGACTCACTGTATGCTTTGACCCAATGTCAATTTTGTAGTTTACTTTTTCTTTAATTGGCTTTAAAATCTACAATTTATGTCCCTTGATTCGGGGAAGCTGAATAGCGCCAACAGGAATAACGCCAACACAATATTAAATAACTCACAAATGGACTGCCACCTTGACGCGGTGGTGGGGCTTAAGGGGCCGGCTCACATAACGAGTTGGCCCCAACCAAGTGCAGTCCAGGGTCGACCTAGTCCCATGCCCTCCCCAAATTCGCGGGCCCCTCGGGCCGGCCTCCCCCCTCGAGATGGTGATCCCCCTGAAATCGGGTCCCACCGGCCCGAAGCCTCCCCCCCCCCCCGGTCTGTCCCATTCTGACCTGGATTTCCCACCAGTTTCAGACTCCCCCGGATCGGGCTCGTTACGTCAATCCCTTCCGATGTCCTCCACTTAGATCAACAAAGCTAAAAGTAAAAATTAATGTGCGCAATATAACCTCGTCGTTGACCCGCCGTTAAACCCTAATAATTCAATCTAATCAATGTTAAATAAAAGTGCTGGAATAACACCAACTTTTCTGTTGGCGTTGTTCCAGTGGAATACAGCCAACTTTTTGTTGGCGTTCGTCCAGTGGAACCACGCTAACGTATTGTACGCGTTATTCCGGGGACGACAAAATCGACAAAACGTCGACAAAATTACATCTTACCACTGGTATAACGCCAACGTTTAGTAGGCGTTATTCCGGGGACGACAGAATTACATGTTACCACTGGAATAACACCTACAAAACTTGGGCGTTGTTCCAGTGGAAAAACGTCAACTTAATGTTAGCGTTCTTCAAGTGGAACAACGCCAAAGTTTTGTAGGCGTTATTCCGAGGACGAAAAAATTACATCTTACCCCTGGAATAACGCCAACATTTTGCTGGCGTTGTTCCACTGGAAGAACGCCAACATAAAGTTGACGTCATTTCACTGAAACAACACCTAATCATATAAGATTTTAAAATTAGCACATTCACTGTAGTCAGCATTGCACATATCATACATATTGCATATTGCATCATACACATCTATGTTTGCCTGCACAAAAGCTGCTTGCCATTTCATTTCTACAGTTGGTACTTTTATGGCCGTACCCACAACACTTGTATTGACAGAATCCACAACCGGACATATCTGCCATCCAATTTTAATACCGTCTTCCATTAACATAACATTTTCACTGCTATCTACTTCAAGCACTACATTAACTTGACCATAGTAATTCTCCTTCTGTCCGCTCACCACACACGTCATTCTCATTTGTTTGTTTATTTATGCTGTCGTGTACTAAGTTTAGTAAAGTATTACCAACCGACGAATCATTTATCTAGTGCGAAGGGTGCTGTTCGGAGCTACATTTCGACAAATGCTCTGGAATAAAAAAAAGACGTCGTATTCTTCAAAATCGAGCGAGGTCAAGAAAGAGTGGCGTTGCCCACTCTGTCGCAAAAAGCCGACAACTCCGTTAGAAGTGCAGGTTGCTGGGTAGCAAGTATTCAACTTTACTGACGCTACCCGTCTGGCAGCATTTGAAGATTTGAAAAAAGAGTTCCGTGAAAGCTTCAAGGGCCTGACAAGTGAGTTGGTAGTTTTTAAAGAGCTGTTGACCACAGAGGTCAATGAACTAAGAGACACAGTGTAGACTTTGCAAAACCAAGTGCAAGAGAAAGACGCTGTAATCGAGAGCCTTTCTGATAAGATTAACCATCTTGATCAATACTCTTCTTCTTGTAGTGCCATGTCCGATTATCGAACGTCGGCGATCATGTCGGCTATCTTTTTCTTGTCCACTGCTACTCTGAACAGTGTCTCAGTTGTTTGACCAAACCACTGTCGCAGGTTCTTCAGCCATGATGTTCTTCGTCTACCAGGTCCTCGCTTTCTTATGATTTTCCCTTGAATGATAAGGTGCATAATGTTGTACGTCTCTGGATGCCTCATGACATGGCCGAAGTAGGACAATTTTCGTATCTTGATGGTCGATATTCCTTCCTTACTCTTCTTCATTCGAACCATGACATCTTTGTTTCGTACCCGATCCATCCAGCTAATACGGTGCATTCTCCTATACACCCACATTTCAAAGGCCTCGATCTTCTTATGGACAGTTTCAGTGAGTGTCCAGGTTTCTACACCATAAAGGAGAACCGAAAAGACGTAACACCGTACCATTCTCATACGCAGGTTTAAGCTAAGGTCATGAGCACACAATACTTTTCTAAAACGAATAAAAGCTGCTCTTCATATAACGATCGTTCTTCAACGATCATATATTTAGTTTTCTTGGTATTCAGTTTGAAGCCGTAGATTCCGGAAACCTCAGTCACGCGATCAAGCAACATCTGTAATCCATCTAAACTATCCGCAATTAGCACCGTGTCATCTGCATATCGCAAGTTATTTAGCGGGACACCATTTACATTGATTCCTTCCTCTATTCCCTGTAGAGACTCCTGGAATATTTGCTCCGAGTAAATGTTGAAGATCAATGGGGACAGAATGCAACCCTGTATCACCCCTCTTCGTATATCAATATCTTCGGTTGTTCTGTCGCCTACTCTAACACTAGCCTTTCGTTGCCAGTATAAATTGGATATCAGTCGGAGGTCCTTGTCGTCAATACCAGTGGATTTCAGTACCTCTACCATTTTATTATGTCGAACTTTGTCGAAAGCTTTTTCGAAATCTATGAAACACAAGAAGACATCACAATTTACATCTTTGCACCGCTGCACAAGAACTTGTATACTGAACAGAGCTTCCCTCGTTCCCATACCATTACGAAAACCAAACTGAGTCGCACCGATTCGTTCCTCAATTTTACGATAAATTCTTTCGTGAATTACCCTCAGAAATATCTTCAAGACATGACTCATCAGGCTTATGGTGCGATGATCGCTACACTCACTTGCATTTGGCTTCTTGGGTATGGTGACGAACGTTGACTTCAGCCAGTCTGATGGAATAATGCCTTGATCATAAATTAAGTTAAACAATCTCACCAAAACTTGTATTCCATTTTCACGCAGTAGTTTCAGCAATTCGGTTGATATTTCATCCGGGCCTAAAGCTTTCCTATTCTTCGCTTTGTTAATCGCCCTCTCCACCTCGTCGGTAGTGATGGATGGTCCCCTCGATGCATTCTGAATACCATGATCCAGCTCTCTATCATCGGCAAATAGCTCCTCCACATACTGCTTCCACCTGGCCAGCTTTTGGTCAATATTAAGAATTAAATTCCCATCCATATCCGTTAGTCTTCCACCCACATTACGCCGATGCAAACCAGCGGCTTCCTTAACTCTCTTATGTAAATGGAACATGTCGTTCCTCTTGATACATTCCTCAATCTCTGTACATTCTTGTGAATACCACTCAGCTTTTGCATCTCTTATCTTCCTTCTTAATTCCTTATTTAGCATATTGTATTTATCCCTATTTCGATTCTTGTACTGTCTTCTCTCCTGCATGAGATCTAAAAGCTCTCCCGTCATCCACACTTTCTTCTTCCTCCGTTGATCATGCTTTAACCTCAGTGTGGTTACATCATCTGTAGTTGTTTTAAACTTAATCCACGTATCTTCTATTGAACCATTCTCACATTCTTGTATCTCCACCATGCCTTTTTCTAACAATTCACTAACTTCCTTCCTTACTTGTGTAACGTTCAACTTATCCATGTCTAATTTTGCAGCATGCTAAGGGTTTGGGATTTTCTTAGATTAGATTAGATTAGTTTGGTTTAATGGCGCGTCAACGACGAGGTTATATTGCGCACATTAATTGTTATATTTAACTTTGTTGATCATAATTGGAGGGCAAGGGGAGGGGGTCGACCTAACGGGCCCGATCCGGGGGAGTCCAGCACTGGTGGGAAGGCCAGGCCGGAATGGGGACGGACCGGGGGGTGTGAGGATTCGGGCCGGCGGAACCCGATTTCAGGGGGATCACCATCTCGAGGGGGGAGGCCGGCCCGAGGGGACCGCAAATTCAAGGGAGGGCATGGTTAGGCCGACCCTGGCTGTTCTTGGTCTGGGCCTCACCACTGATCTGTCCGGCATGGGTAACCCTTACACGTGAGCATATGCTCGCCGGCGTAGCTGCAATGGATCATTGGCCAACACAAACCCCACCACCGCGATAAGGTGACAGCCGTCGGGGGGGGGGGGGGGGGGGGGGGGATTTTCTTCAAACGTATGCGAATCTGAGCTAGTAAGAGGTTATGGTCCTAAGGAACATCAGCACCAGGATATGTTTTAACAGATTTCACAATATTCCTATTCCTGTGCTTTACGGCAATGAAGTCAATTTGATTGCGGATAATGTTACACTGAGTATCTCCAGGAGCTTTCCAAGTATACAGACGACGCTTAGGAAGCTTGAAGAACGTGTTCATAATGGACAGCTCATTCTCCACACAAATCAATACATTGATCAATAAATCAATACATTGATCAATACTACAGGAATAAAAACCTGGAAATTGATAACGTAGAGTGTAAGGGAGACAAGTGTGTGGAGGACTTAGTATTGAAATTGGCTAAAGAGTTGGAAGTAGACATTGTACGGTCAGATTTTGATGTGCAGCACACCGTTTACCGAACAGGAGCGACAACGGGCGACAACCGAAGATTTTGGTTCAATTCTTGTCTAGAAAGAGAAGAGACACGTTTCTAGATAAGAGGAAAGTTGCTGTTTCTAGTGACAAGATAGTCACTGGCGGGGTGCTGAAGCAAAGAGTTTAGGTAAATGAAAATCTGAACGTGTTTAACAGAGAGCTGCTGTGGACAACAAAGCAGCGATCTAAAGTAGTGAAGTTTAATTTGATTGATTGATTGATTAGTTTGGTTTAATGGCGCGTCAACGACGAGGTTATATTGCGCACATTAATTTATATATTTAACTTTGTTGATCATAATTGGAAGGCAAGGGGAGGGGGTCGACCTAACGGGCCTGATCCGGGGGAGTCCAGCACTGGTGGGAAGGCCAGGCCGGAATGGGGACGGACCGGGGGGTGTGCGGATTCGGGCCGGCTTAACCCGATTTCAGGGGGATCACCATCTCGAGGGGGGAGGCCGGCCCGAGGGGACCGCAAATTCAAGGGAGGGCATGGTTAGGCCGACCCTGGCTGCTCTTGGTCTGGGCCTCACCACTGATATGTCCGGCATGGGTAACCCTTACACATGAGCATATGCTCGCCGGCGTAGCTGCAATGGATCATTGGCCAACACAAACCCCACCACCGCGATAAGGTGACAGCCGTCGGGGGGTGTGAAGTTTAAGTTTGTATGGTGTAGACAGGGTAAGATTTTTGCAAGAAAAGACGAGGGTAGTAAATTGGTTAAAATATTCTCATTTGACGACGTTTCTAAGTTCATTGCCTAGTGAATCAAGTAGTGTATGTTTTGTTTTGATGATAACAGTGCAGATGATAGTGTTGATAATGACCGCTTGGTTGTTAGTAAACTTAAGGGCAAGGATCGGCTGACTGATCCCAGAGAATCAGCTCTAATTGCTATTGTAGGCGGGGTTTTTATAGGTAAATAAGGCGGGACCAGATTTGGGGACAAATTTGTTGTCATTACTGTGATTGGTCTAGCTGGGAACAATGTTTGATATGAATGTTTTCTTCCGACTTGAGTTCCCATGCAAAAAATGTAAACAGAAGTGAGATCGGATACCCCGAGTATTGTTGTTATGATCGCTGGGTCCAGACTGGTTACCAAGTCAAATGACATAATTAGAATCACTTTCACAACACGAACAAAATCATCGTGGATCAAGAATAATCACACACTCAATAAAGTGTTCAACTCCTTATCTAATAGATTGCAAATCCTTTCATTGATTTTTATTTTAACCATTATCGGCGATATATTACACTGATCTTATTTCACCACCTGAGAGTATAAAGGCCATTGGACAAATTTGTTTACGAATAGGTATAGGTGGCGGCGACTGCCGCCAATAGGTACAAGATGATTTAGACAACTCGGAGGTCCGTCTGTCTCCAGTCGTCGATGATTGCGTAAATGCCGGGGAAACTGATGATTATTGTTGACATACAAACTCCCGCTATCAGTGCACTATGAAAAATTATCCGTGATGTCTTTTAGGACCCTCCCATCATCCCCTTCCACACCGTTATTGGAACTTCCAGATGTTTACTTGCAACTTCAGTCGATTTCAGTGCCCCTGGTTTTAGGCAAAATACATACAATTGATGGTGTTTAGAAAAAAAGTTTCAAGAGCAAAGTAGCTTGAAATTAAATCTAGTTTGTGCGTCGTTGAGCCAAATATTAAAATTATTAGTTTTATTTACTCAATAATTACGCAACATATAACTACTTATAACTTTAAGGTGATTACAAATTTCAAATAAGTGGTCAACGCTGCATAATCTGCAATTCATTCTCCACAACTTTGTCGCTTTAACATCTAGTCTATCTTCAACGAGACGGGGCGATAACTGCTTTCCAGCCGAGGCCCTCATTCAGAGGCTCTTCCTTCCCCTTAATGTCTGGCGTAGTAGTATACGGAGGATAACGTACATTCAATACAATGTAAGATCGTACAAAATATCGATCGTTAGATCGTGTAATGTTACAGTACAAAAGTGCAAGTAATACAATAATAAAGTAATAATAATTACATGGCAATACTTACACACATAGCACTAAACACTGGATGATATGCAAGCCCGCATAAGAAATTAATCTCGTGTGCGGGCTGGCAAATACAAATTAACAAATACAATATATTAGAGTAGCATCGTCATCAAGTACGAAATATGTTACAAAATAAATAAACAAATAAACACGTGAGCTGAGTCACTAACTCCTATATATCATTTTAATAATGGTGTGACGGTCTAATGTACTAAGCCATTTATTGATATAATGTTTAAAAATTAATACAGACTCTGCTTTTCTAATGTCTAACGGAATGGTGTTGTATATTAGGGGCCCAATGTTCTCAATGAACTGTTGTCCCATTTTTGTTTTCCTTAAGGGAATTTTAAAATCAAATAATATACTTCCGACTGCTAATATTTGCAGTACTTGTAGTACCGTGACCATCATTATAGGCGACATATTTTCTTTTAAGCGCACTCCTATGTGTATACAAATAAATCAGGCTGGTCTTTATGTATAGCTGTCGAATATCCAAAAGATTAGTAAGTGCAAATGTCTCTTTCGAAGAGAGTTGAATGGGTTTTTTAAAAATTATTTTAATAATGCACTTTTGAATCGTTATTAGTTGCTCGATAAATGTTTTCCCCGCTCCACCCCACACAATTATTTAATGTTTAGTTTATAAGAATGAAATGTGACAGGCTTGGCCAGCCGGCATTGTGGTATATTTATTTGTGTGGCCTATAATAATGTTTAGCAATTTATCCTACTCCATAAAATGTTTGGAAAGGTGCTTTATATATAATAAAGTATGCTGTGATAAAAAAAAATGTATAATCAGATTGGTGTATTTCATGTATTGTTATTGTGCGAAGTATCAGTGAGCAATGTTTATGATGTTAGATTTGTGTACAATATTGACGGATATAACTTGTTTTATAAAGCCAGGGGAGGCTAGAAAAGGGAGGTAGATTATTTCTTTATGTAAAGAAATCTATTTGTGTTGTTGAATTGCAAGAAGATATTTTCTTTTTTGAGGGTTTGCATTGTTTATTAACTTTGGAAAATAATTTAAAATTCAACTTGTTAGCTATATACAGACCCCCTGACCTCCGTCGAGTGAGTTTCCTTAAAGAACTTGAAGAGATTGTTGATGGTTGTCGCAGAAAGAGTTTTGTTGTCCTGATTGTGGTGTTTTGGGAACACAACACCAAGATATTGTTTCATATTGTTAGGTTAGGTTTGTAACGAAGAATGCAGTCGCTCATTTGAGTTGACTTCCGGTAAAGAAATAACGGAACCTAGGCAGAGAGACATGGCCAATCTCGTCTTAGCAGTCACGGAGCATGCACGTGATTGTTTAGTGTATCTTTTGTCATCACCGTATTGAAGTACAATACATCTATTCATTGCAATCCGTATTACCTTAATGAATGGAATGGTCAATTTTTCCACTACAAGATATCACAAGTGGCGACGAGGATAGTAACGAATTAACGAAGGCAAATTCATTTCACGGACAAGATGGCCGCCATAACTGCGATCGGGAACATGGAAGAAAAGAACGCTGAAATCGAAACATGAACGTCATACGTAGAAAGATTTGAAAAATTTTGCACGGCAAATCAGATCGCGGATGGCAGAAAACGACCGGCGCTACTTACGGTAATTGGCATTTCAACATACTAATTATTGAAGAGCCTATGCTCACCGATCAGTCCTACAACCAAGACTTTCGACCAGTTAGTAGCCATCTTGAAGACATATCTTCAACCCGATCCAACAATTATTTCGGAGAGATACAAGTTTAATCGATTTTCACAGCTTAAAACCGAAACAGTAAGGGACTTCATTGCAAGAATAAAGCATTCTTGAATAGAATAAATATACTGAAGAAAAAATAATAAATATACTGCCAGTTTGGTGTTTACCTACAGGTATGTGGATTATGGTTCGGGACTTCTAAACCAGTCTTGAATACATTTCTACGGCCCTTTGTAAATTATCTTCAAGAATTAGGCACGTATGGGCTCAATGGGTTCATCATATCACAAAAAAACAGATTTCATCACAGGTAATAGCTCCAGTTATTAGTGTTGACGCACCGGCAAAAGCTGCCATACAAAACATTGTCCAATTTAACGGAGAATTTGGATGCTCACTCTGTGAGCACGAAGGTTAAGTGGTTACTAGTGGTAGAGGACATTGTCGTGTCTACGTGGCTCAAGATCCCACTCCACCAAAGAGAGATCATGATACTATGCTAGTTTAAAACGAGCAAGCCTTGTTAACAACAACTGTATGTGTTGTTAAAGGTCCTACCATAGTCTCCCCAATTCCACATATTAATATTGGACATTCTTTTATACCTGAGTATCAACACTCACTGGCCTGGGATTGTGTCCGCCAATTTCTTTACTTGTGGTTGAATTCCAAACATCACTCTAAGCAATGTATTTAGAAAGAAACATTAATGAGTTGGATTCTGTCTTGCTTGGGTTGAAGCCTCCCGAGCACCAAGAGGTTGATCGCTAAGGCGATTTTGGAAAGGATCCGAATGCCGTTCATGGCTTCTGTATTATTCTGCACCAACTCTTAGAGGCATGCTGCCAGATGAGTACTATCAGCATTGGATACTTCTAGTTATTGGCAGCTACATACTTTTAGGCGATTGCACTTCTGAGGAAAGAATTGATTTCGCTGAATCGAAACTCTTGCAATTTGTGAAGGAAGTCCCTACACTGTACAGACAACATGACTGTTCGTATAATGTTCATCAGCTTGTTCATTTGGCACAGTGTGTTCGAAATTGTGGTCCCCTGTGGGCAACATCTGCCTTTGGGTTTGAAAATATTTATGGGAGGTTAAAAAATATTATTATGGAACTCAGCAAATATCGGCACAGTTTTAACCAAAACATTGGGCATGATTATTGGTCTTAGACTACTATCAAATTATGTTTTAGGTCAGATTATTAATCAAAATAACGGTATTTATACAGTTGGCTGCAAAATTAACGTCGCAATTGAAAACCTAGGTCGGTGTGCATTGCAAAGCTTTTTGGGCCAGAGATTACAATTAAAAGATATCACTGTGTTTAGTCGATGCTCCATTAACGGGGAAGTTTACAAATCAAAAGCATATCTACTCACAGGATAACGTAAGAAACAGTTATACTTTTAGTTCTTCTTCTTCTTCTTTCCCGACTTTCTTGGTCTCGCCTCCGTAAGGCATACGACTAGTTTTACTTCCTTTTTGTCTTGATTGTATGATTCGTCTCAGTTTATGACTCTTAGAGCTTTGTGTTCTCTTTTAATCTTTTTTCACGGCGCCCTTAGGACTAGCTATTACCTAAAAGGAATCCACAGTGATACATTTGGGACCAATTGCCTCGGCCTACAAGGCCTAATACACAACAAGATTTAGACATCGGAAAGGTTAGCCGCGAGCCAGGGAAATTGGATACATATATCTGCACCATTACCGATGATTTCTTGCTTTAATCTAGGCATTTTACAACGAATATTCTACAGTTTAATATGACATGCTTTAAGGAATTCACATAAAATTTTAGCTATTTTTATCTTTGTACTTAAAGTAAGTTAGTTGAGGAAATTGAATGGTTTTTGGATACCTTTGTCTTTATACAATTTATTTAGGATAAGATTTTTGCTGTATTGAAGGAATGTTGGACACTCAAGGAAGATATGGTTGAGAGTCTGCAGCTCTCCCAGGTTGCACCAATCACAAATTGGACTATCTATCCCCCTTATTCTGTTCAAATGTACCCTTGATCCACAGTGACCTGTTCTAATTCTTACTATAGTAGTAATTGGTATTCTTTCCAATCTTTCCCCCTTGTACCAGGGTACTTTGCTAATATTTGTATTGATTGAGTTATATTGAGAGTTATGAATTTTGGTCCAATTAATCCAATTTTCGCACCACTCCGTCCACAATTCTTTTTTAAATTGAGGTAAAAAATCTTGATGAGGAATAAGAATTTTAGACAAAGTGTTGTTACTTGCATTTTTTGCTATCTGGTCAGCTTTTTCGTTGCCATCAATGCCTATATGACCGGGAATCCACAAAAGTCTTATTACATGGCCCCGATCCAATACTTCCTCTATCCTATCCATAATTTAGTTTATCAAGGGGTGAGAACAATATTTAGAATAAAAATTATTAATAGAAGTGAGAACGCTCCTTGAATCTGATATGATCAAGGAGTGTTTAGGAGGTACCCGGAGATTTCTACGAATCTCCAAGGCTTGAAGTATAGCGAACGCTTCAGCAGTAAAAATACCAGCATCAGGGGGTAGTTTCCAGCTTTGACTTACATTTATCCCTGGAATCCAAACCCCAGCAGCTGTGTAGTTTGATTCCAGGTTTTTGGATCCGTCAGTATAGAAGCATGCGAACCTAGGCCACTCTTCTTTAATATATTTGTTGAAATTATTTTGGACCCCATTGCCAGATTCTAGGATCGTCCTCATGTTACTTTTTATGCTGGCAATATCTTGTAAATTGCTATTTAATCTAAGTTTATTTTTAATGATTGCAGAACCACTGTTCCTGGTAATTTTGTTCTCCAGATTTTGAAACTTTTCGTAAATTGCCCTTAAACTGTGGTTCTTCAAATTAATTTTGGTATTTTGATATAGGTACATGTTATTTAGTAATTATAATTTTGGAATTAATGGGCGTGATCTATTAGATAAAGCTCTTAGAAAGAACTTGCTGCCCAGCCACTGTCTTCTAGATGCCAGGGGTGGAAGAGAAGCTTCCACCTCCATGGCCCCAGTAGGAGTGGAGGACATACATCCCAAGGCTATTCTTAATGCTTGGAATTGAATTTTATCTAATTTGTTCAGGTTGGACCTGGCAGCCGAGTTATAAAGCTGGCATCCGTATTCCATCTTGGATCTTATTATAGATTTATAAAGGGTGATGAGCATTATAGGGTCCGCACCCCACCAAGTACCGCATAATGCTCTGGGAATATTCAGAAGGAGTCTACACTGATCCCTCACATTGATAATGTAAGGGACCCATGTGGATTTCGAGTCAAGGATCAGTCCCAAAATTTTGATATGAGGTTTAGCTGTAATGCAGTGTCCGTGTAGGTTAATTACTTTGTTCGGAGGAATCCTTCTTTTAGTAAAAATTGTAAAGTTAGTTTTTTCTGGTGACAACTGAAGACCTAGATCATTTAACTGTTCATCTAGATCATTAAGACCATCCTCCAAATTTCTAATGCATGTGTCTAAGTTATAGTCTGTTGAGTATGCTGAGATATCGTCTGCATTTTGTAATAATCTGATATTGTGCGTTAAATTTTTACCCAGATCAGAAGTATATATCGAGTATAACAAGGGACTGAGGACAGATCCCTGAGGTAGCCCTATATTGACAGCCCTAGGACCACAAACAACATCCTGATAATAAGTTGAGATTTGTCTATTAGACAAATAATACAACAGCCATTTGCAGATTTTGTGGGTGAAGCCCTTTAAATTGAGTTGATTAATCAGAATTGGAATAATTACAGAGTCATAGGCTCCTTATATGTCTAGTGCGACTGCCGCCATATATTGTCCTCTGGCATAGGTCAGCTGAATATCTGTGTTTAAAATCTCTAGGTAATCTTTAGTCGATCTTCCCTTCCTAAATCCATATTGCGAATTATGAATTAACTTTTCTTTATCGCAAAACCATTCTAATCTTCTTTTAAGAACCCTCTCTAGGACTTTACTTATACAGGGGATAAGGGCAATGGGCCTGTAAGAAGTGGCTAGATCCTTAGGTTTACCGGGCTTAAGTATGGGAATGATTTTGTGTTGGAGTAATGAAATGGGAGTTATTCCAAGTTCTAGGATTTTATCAAAGAATTGAACTAATATTTTTTTGCTTTCCCTACCCATATTTTGGATCATGGAGTATGTGATTTTGTCTAGGCCAGGGGAAGAATCCTTTAAATTTTTGATAACGTTTTCTATTTCCCAGACCGAAAGTTTTAAATCAAGTATTTCCTGTCCCTCTCCCACCATCCTGACATTCGTGATAGAGTCTTCATAAATGGGATTATGAGAAGGCATGAGGGGCGCTAGCTGGTTAGTGAAAGTTTCAACCCAAGATGAATCTATACTTCTAGGCGATCTTGGGGACATCGAACCCCTAAATCTTCTAATCATTTGCCACACTTCACTACTTTGAGTTTCTCTGTTAATATCTGAACAAAATGAATGCCAGCTTAATTTCTTTTTTTCTTTACGTATGAATTTGGCAGCCGCCTGAGCGTGTTTGAAGTTAATAAAGTTCTCTAGAGTCATGTCTTTTCTGTATTTGGTCAAACTTAATCTCCGTCTGGCTACCATCCGGGAGCATTCCTCGTCCCACCACGGAGAGGGAGGGTAAACTTTCTTACTATTCCTCTTAATTTGATCTAGATTTATTGTAGGAATACTCGCATCAGCAGCTTTATTAATTGAATCTGCTATGTTATCATACCATTTATCTATGTTTTTATCAAAATTCAAGTTGTTTAACGGCATTTCATGGTCAATGATTTCTCTGTATTTGGTCCAATTCGCTTTTGCCAAGATTCTTTTCTTAATAGTGTTTCCTCTATGTGGATTATCATCAAAAGTACCTATCGAGAGGAAAAAAGGAAGGTGGTCACTTCCCATGGGGTCGTGACCCACACTCCACACCGCATCGAGGGCAAGGTCAGGAGAACACAATGTAAGGTCAACTGCCGAGCTGAATCTATTTGGGTAGTTTACAAGAGTAGGGGACTGATCGTTTAGGATAATGAGATCCTGGTCTTCAATAAGATCCGCAATCACATTTCCTGCTCTATCTTCATTATGGCAACCCCACATACGGTGATGGGCGTTGAAATCACCAGCCAAAATGAACCGGGGTCCAAGTTGGTAAATAATTGTCTGCCATTGATTATTTGAAATGTGATTATTGGGTTTACAATAAATTGAGGCCACATTAAGAATTCTACCCTTATACAAGAAGCGGATGGCTATTATTTCTAGGTCTTGACAAATTGAATTTAACTTAACAGATTGCACAGGAATTCCGTTTTGGGTTAATATAGCTACACCTCCCTTGCCATCTGCTCGATCCGCTCTGTGGAGATGATATCCAGGAAATCTGATTTGAATATAAGGCCTAAACCAAGTTTCTGATAAAAAAGCAATTTGAATATTTTTAGTAGATAAAGTGTGTTAAAGATCTAGTCTATTATGGAAGACACTTCTCCCATTCCATTGAATAATTTTAATAAATTCTAATCTATTGCCACCTGCCATTTCAAAACTATTGCTCACATCTCTCCCTATCCTGTTGGGAGAGCTGCAAGACTTCCAGAACAGTCTGGATCTGCTCAGTGGATATTGGGAAGGAGTGAGAAACATCTAATAATAGCTTTTTGATATACCCGATCACCTGTTGTCTAGTGTTATCCTGAGGAAGGTTGGAATGCCCGTCCGTTTGAGAATTTGAAGGAGTAGCTAATATACTACTGGTCCTAGGAGTGCTATTTCTAGCCCCTCCCAAATTTATGGGAGACTGGGGGCCATAGGAACCTACCCAAGGTTCCATCCTGGGGAAGGTATAACGCGGGGTCTTTTTCTTCTCCTTTTCTTGTCTCCCTATACGTGTATAAGAACGGGGAGTGGTGGGATTTCCTGGTGAAACACACTCCTCCTCCTCTGTAGAAGTATCCCAATTTTCCTCATAATCTGGTTTCTTGTTGTTAGGGGATGGATTTCGATGCGATGGTTTATATGGATTGGCTGCTTGGGCATAAGTCTGTCTAGCCACAGTGTGAGTGTGGCCGCTACGCAGGTTAGCAGCTTCGTGGTATGTGACGTTTCTGAAGGCCATGGTCTCTTTTATGTTTCTCTGTCGACCCCATTCGGGGCAGTCTCTGTCATTGGCTCGATGATTTCCACTACAGTTAAGACAATGGAAGTTCCTATCAGTTACGTCACAATCATTACCCTTATGCTGATATCCACACTTGAAACATCGGGGGCTACTGGAACGGCATTGTCTGCCAGAGTGCCCAAATCTGGAGCAATAGGGAAGTCTCATGAAATTTTATTCTAGTAAATTTCTATAAATAAACACAAATAATAATGACAAATACACTTATTACCTGTGAAATCTTAAATTTTCATTCATAAAAATCGAGTTCAAATATCATATGATTTTTGGCGGGAAAAACGGCCATTAACAAGAATCAGAACTGTGATGTCATTTCCAAGTCTTGAACATTGTGTTGACATGGGGATTCCCTTGTTGCCATGGCAATATAGCAAACTGTGATGTCATTGCCAATTTTCCTGTTTTTAAATGAGAGGAGATCTATCAAACTTTGTAAATTAATTACATGAGAACTATTCGTCCAAGAACAAAAATAATACCACATATGTGTTCAGCAACATCTCAACTTTCATAAAATAAATATTATTCTGAATTCTAATCTTCACGAGACTTCCCTATTGGTACAGAACATGACATTATAAATGTATGGCGATATATCTAGGACATTATAAAAGAGATAAGCATTTTCAGGAACTCTCTGTCCTTCAACCGTAATTACCACATTTCTGGTATCAATCAGTGTAAGATCCTTTTGAGTCACGTCCTGTTTCTTAATCCTCGAGACACTAAGGACCCTAGCGTCCGTCTTAATGTTCTTCAGAATATCCTCTTCAGAAATGGAGACATCAATATTTTTTAACAAACATTTTCTTTGAGTAGCATTACTAGGGATATAGGCTTTAAGACCAATTTCCTCGAGTTTCTTAAGATCTGCGAAAGCGTTAGCTGATGAGTAGGAAGGGAGGTCCACCAATATCCTATTCCTGCCCAGTGGTTTGATCGATTTACAGGGAATGTTATTCTTATGCAAGAATTTGCCTACCACCAGTGGGTCCAGTTTCTTATCTGGGTGCAATCTCTCTACATAAACAATAAATGGACCTAGGTCCCTACAATTATATGCAAATTTCTGAAAAATGCGTGGTGTTGAATTGCTCTTCTCCTCAGAGGGCTGTTTGAGATTATTGGAGCAGGATGGAATCTGCGAGTCATTCTTCTTTAACCCCTGGTCTGCTCCAGGTGAGTCCTTAGATGATTCTCTTTTCTGGGAAGAGCTTAGATCTGAGGGAGTCCTAGTCGATTTGAGAATTGTCTTATTTTCAGGGTTTCTTTTATTGGGCTCGTATGATACCTCCTCATTATCCGAATAGGCTCTTTTATTAGTACTAGGATCAGAGGATATAATCTCCTCGTATTGTACGTTGTCCATATCTACATCATCATAATTAGGAACATGTTGGCTGGTAATGGACTGAACGGCAGCCATTGTGTTTTCTATGGATAAGCTGGAGTTTATATCGAGTAGGGGATCCGATCCCCCACCCGGGTCTGATTCCATTCTACAGAATAAATATATCAAAATCTACTTACAGTTATAATCAGGATATGTACTAGGAATAAACCTAATCTCTATATTCCACCACCTCTACCTTGACCACCACACCTGGTTAGCCGGGTCGCCGTGAAGATGAATAGCTCTGTTCTTTCCTGCTCGGAGATACTTTTAGTTACTACTTGCCAAACTTACTACTTGCTAAGATGGCGGCAACTAGATAGATACGTACGTGAGTGCTGCTCCACCAAGTGTACAAATACTTGCTTTAATTGCCGGGGCTGGTGGTTTGTGTGTAGTACTCCAATTGGACCGTTATTAACACTAGTTTTCGTGTATTTTATTTTCTTTGCGAAAGGAGTTATAGTTATTTGCTGATACGGCTTGAAACTTTTGGTTTTTCTCACGCAGTGTGACCTTGTATGACCGCTGACCGCGCAGTGCACCTTGCTGAGGCTGTTTTTCACAGGTCAAGAGCACAGTCTCACTGGACGGGTACTCAGTGTAAACACTACGAGTTGTCACTGTCATTGTCAAGAAATCATGGGAGGTCAAGATAAGCCAGAGACTCGAGCCAGCAAAGAGGTAACAATTATGAACAATAAAATTGAAGAATATGAATTAGATTAGATTAGTTTGGTTTAATGGCGCGTCAACGACTAGGTTATATTGCGCACATTAATTGTTATATTTAACTTTGTTGAACATAATTGGAGGGCAAGGGGAGGGGGTCGACCTAACGGACCCGATCCGGGGGAGTCCAGCACTGGTGTGAAGGCCAGGCCGGAATGGGGACGGACCAGGGGGTGTGAGGATTCGGGCCGGCTGAACCCGATTTCAGGGGGATCACCGTCTCGAGGGGGGAGGCCGGCCCGAGGGGACCGCAAATTCAAGGGAGGGCATGGTTAGGCCGACCCTGGCTGCTCTTGGTCTGGGCCTCACCACTGATCTGTCCGGCATGGGTAACCCTTACACATGAGCATATGCTCGCCGGCGTAGCTGCAATGGATCATTGGCCAACACAAACCCCACCACCGCGATAAGGTGACAGCCGTCGGGGGGGAAGAATATGAAGCTACTATCAACGGGAAGATAGAAGATTTCAGGAAACTATTGGAAGAGAAAACACCTGACTTACTTCTGCAAGAAAAGTTCAATGTCATGGAGGTAACAGTCCGGAAGCAGTTAGAGGAAATGAAAGCCAAGTTCGAGCAGATGAGGTCTGTAATTACTAATTTAGAATTAAAGGTGGAATTAAATTAAGATAAGATTGATCAATTAGAACAATACAGTCGCCGCAACTGTCTTATAATACATGGTCTACCCGAGTCAGATAAGGAAGACCCACATTCATTAGCTCTAAACCTATTTAGAAACATTCTTCAGATTTACTTATTTTTTTTAATGTTTAAAGACGCGTCGACGTCGTGGTCATTTTGCGTCTATTATAACATAATACTATAACATTATATTGTGTCAAAGTAGTTTGATGAACGGAGGAACCTCAGGACCAGATCTTTTTCTTTAGAACTATTTCCTAAGACTTCTGGCAATTGGACGCCCATAATGAGATGTCGTCTTATATTTGCAGTTTGACATTCAATCAGGATGTGTTTGACGATAAGAATTTCATCGCAATGATCGCATCTAGGCGGTGTCTTGTGGACTGAAAATAAATAACTGTGGGTGACCCTTGTATGTCCAATGCGGAGTCTGGTGATAATCACTTCTTCCCTGCGGGATTCACGACTTGATGATTCCCATGGTTCAACGGTCTACTTGACTTCATACAGTTTGTTATTTACTACTTGGTCCCATTGTCTGTTGAATATAACTTGAAAGACATGCTTGATGTTGGCTTTAATGTCTTTCGTGGGCACTCGAGGGTCATCAAGCGAGTTCTTTTCTATGGCTTGTTTGGCTGCCTTGTCAGCCAACTCGTTGCCTCGAATTCCCACGTGTCCCGGTATCCAGCAGAAAACTACTTGAACGTTAGTCGCATTCAGGGATGCTAGCAATGTCTGAATTTGTTGCACAATGAAGTCAGTAGGGAAGAGTTTTGTGATGGCTTGGATGGCCGATAGGGAGTCCGAGCATACCATGAACTTCTTCTCTCTGCGTGTCTCGATATGTTGGAGACATTTGTGCAGAGCATAGAGTTCGGCGGTGAATGCGGCGGTTCGGCGGCGGGAGTTCGGCACATGTCAGCTAGTTTGAAGTTATAGGATGTGGTATTATCCGAGATAAATGCGCTTCCTACTTCGTTCTCTGTTTTGGACCCGTCCGTATAGTACCATACGTATCTTGGTCCCCCCGACGGCTGTCACCTTTTCGCGGTGGTGGGGTTTGTGTTGGCAAATGATCCATTGCAGCTACGCCGGCGAGCATATGCTCATGTGTAAGGGTTACCCATGCCGGACAGATCAGTGGTGAGGCCCAGACCAAGAGCAGCCAGGGTCGGCCTAACCAGCCCTCCCTTGAATTTGCGGTCCCCTCGGGCCGGCCTTCCCCCTCGAGATGGTGATCCCCCTGAAATCGGGTTCAGCCGGCCCGAATCCTCACACCCCCCGGTCCGTCCCCATTCCGGCCTGGCCTTCCCACTAGTGCTGGACTCCCCCGGATCGGGCCCGTTAGGTCGACCCTCTCCCCTTGCCCTCCAATTATGTTCAACAAAGTTAAATATAACAATTAATGTGCGCAATATAACCTCGTCGTTGACGCGCCATTAAACCAAACTAATCTAAATCTAATCGTATCTTGGTATGACGACTTGAGTTCGTTGAATTTCTGTCTATATACCAGCGGGTTGGTACTGGATTTGTCATCATTCGTAAGTTGGGTCAAACTCGTTGGTCTGGGTACTAGCCATGGTGGATACGAAGAAAACTGAACAGGGTACACTCTTGAATAGTGGTAGTTGTGATCGCTAAGGAATCTGGCTAGGCGTATCCCTGCAGGCAATGTCGCCGATGGCTTTGCGCCGTAAAGTGGCTCAAATCTGGGTTGGAAGAGTTGCTGATAGGTCGGATGTTTCTTCATGCACAGTACTTTTGATGCATATGCGTTAAACAGATACATACGACGGTTCTTGAGACTAGGTTCACTTGCTTCACAATATAAACTCTCCACACGGCTCGTGCGCAGAGCTCCAATCGACAGTCTAATGCCAGCGTTATGGATTGTGTCTAGGGACTTTACGTAGCTCTCTCGTGCCGAATCGTATATTATTGATCCGTAATCCAGCTTGGACCTCACGAGAGCTCGGTAGATACGTAGTAATGCTACACGATCTGCTCCCCAATTAGATCCACTTAGGTATCTCATTAGCGTCAGAGACTTCACACATTTCTTCTTCAGTTCTTCGATATGTGGTTTCCAATTTAGTTTTGAGTCGAATCTCAGTCCTAAGAACTTGGTGGATGGCGAGTATAGTAATATTTCACCTCCGAGGTATAAATCTGGGTCAGGAAAAAGACCGCGTATGCGGGAGAAGTGCATACATGTAGTTTTGGTCGTTGCAAATTGAAATCCTGTTTCCTGCGCCCATTTTCCTAGCTTGTTGATTGTTAGTTGTACCTGCCTGGAGGCATTTGCTAGTTTAGAAGATTTGCAGCATATTGCTAAATCATCCACAAAAGGGAGGAGAATACATTCGGCGGTACACATTCTGTTATTCCATTGATGGCTATGGCAAATAGAGTTACGCTTAAGACAGAACCCTGTGGTATGCCATTTTCTTGAACAAAGGTCTCCGACACTGTGTTCCGATTGCGATTTTTCCTAAAACCAGACTGAACATTACATAACAGGTTTTTTCTTTCCAGAAACCAGACCAATCGATTATTAATCATTTTCTCCATTGTTTTACACAAACAGCTTGTGAGGAAGATTGGTAGATAGCTTGATGGGTTCTTTTTGTCCTTGCCTGGCTTATAGAACGGTATCTGTAGTGCTTTCCTCCATTGATCAGGAAATGTGTCTGTCAACCAGATATGGTTAAACATGTTTAGCAAATGTTCGAGAGCACCCGGAAGAAGATGTTTGAGGAATGAATTGTGGATTCTGTCCTCCCCAGGGCAGGAGTTCCTCAGCCTTTCGATGGCGTTTTCTAATTCCCATCGACTAAATGGTGCATTGATGTCCTCCGTGTTTGAAGAACTAAAATCAATGCGTTTGGTTTCTTCAATACGCTTCAGTCTTTAAAACGTTTCTGGATAGTGTTTGTTTCTAGAAACTAACTGAAAGTGTTCTCCAATGACATTGGCTATTTCCTCCTTGGATGTGATAATATCCCCATCCTTGTTCAGTACCGAGATGGAGTTGGACTTAAAATTGCCATCAATTTTCTTAATGCGTCTCCACACTTTCGCCGAGGAAGTGTATTGAGTGATACCGGAGATATAAGATCTCCAGGATTCTTGCTTCGACTGTTTTATTGTACGCCGTGCTATCGCCCTCATGATTTTGATATTTGAGAGGTTGTTTTCCGTCGGGTGCCGGCAAAATTTCTTCAAGGCTTTTTTCCTGTTTTTAATTGCTACTTTGCACTCTTCATTCCACCAAAGCACCGGGATGTGCCGGGAGTTGGGTGATGTCTGAGGGAAACTTTTTTCAGCTGCTTCAATTATGGCACGAGTCACTAGATTTACTTTCTCATCTGTGTCATCCACAAGAGCAGAATCTTGCAGGTCTGCTAGTCCCGAAAACAGTTTCCAGTGTGCTTTACGGATGTTCCAGTTGACACACCTGGTTTCTTCATCAAGATGAGTTGTGAGATTTATGATAAGTGGGAAATGGTCATTTCCACATAAATCTGTGTGAGCAGAGATATTTAAAAATGGAGTAAATGAGGGAGTGCAAACGCATAGGTCTATTGCAGAGAACTCACCACTATATGCGTTGAACCTGGTTTTGAATCCATTATTGATCAATATTAGATCGTTTATGTCTAAAATATCTTCTATTAACCTACCCCTACAATCATCTGTAGAATTACCCCACAATTTGTTATGGGCATTGAAATCTCCCTTGGCAATTGGCAATTGATCAATGAGATTCTGCAGATTGGTTTTGTTTACCGGAGCCCATTCTGGGAGGTATATGTTGCAGAAAGTTACAGGCTGCGAACGTGCATGCAAACAGCCACAGCCTGGAATGGAGTTGTAAGTGTTATGGGATAAGAGTACGTATTTTCAGAGACAGCTGTGAGAACACCACCCCGGGCCCTGTTTCCCGTTGTGTCGTCGTACCTATAATGATTGTAATTACGTAATACAGGACTATCAGTTATCTTCAGGTGGGTCTCTTGCAAGAAAATACAAATTGGCTTTAATTCTGATGAAAGCACTTTCAACTCCTCTCTGTGTATAGAGAGGCCTTTACAGTTCCACTGAAGTAGAGAAGCCATGACTTAATCGAGAGTTTTATCTGTAATGTCCTCATCGGGACTCAAACTCTCCGGTGCATCCTCATCATCTGTTCTCATATCAGAGTAAGACAGCTCCATTCCAGTTGCGAGGTAAATGTTGTATTGCCGTTTGATTTTCTTGATCACCCTTTTAACCCTTTCGTTAATAGCTCTTTCAGATTTTAAAGTCGGTCGTATGGCCTCAAGCATGTCTAGAAGGTGGGGTGTATGTTCAGTGTATCTTAGAGATACGCTTAGTGGGTGTGAATCACCTTTGACTTCGGTTAGAAATTCAACCAGAGCTTCCCTTGGGATAATGTTATCTGTTCCTCTGCTCTCGAGTACTTCGAGTGCCTCAGGCGGAAGGGTCACTGAGCAATCTTGGCTGTCATTATCCTCATCTCTTCGATGTCTCTTATGAGGATTTGTAGAGGTCTTAGTCGGGTTATCTGTATTTTCCACAAGTGCTGTTTCTCCCTGATTTGGCAAAGAAGCGATCGAATCATTTGAAGACTATCCACTACTGTTAGGGCACTTCCTCTTATCAACATTATTTTCATGGATTTGACTGACCTGAATTGGGTTAGGCGCTTTGGCGGTGCAGTTGCGGGCTAAGTGCCCATTACCGCGGCATTTAAAGCACTTCAGGTCATCAAACGTGACAAAAATCCTGTATTTGTCTCCATCGTAGTCTACTAGTATGGAGTCCGGCAACTGACGGTTCTTTACTGGAACAACGAAGATCTGCCAGCATGTTTTCCAGGATAGCGTGTGGAATGTGAGGTGCAACGTTAGAGAGAACCAGCCGTTCTGATTTGGTTATGAGTCTACGTGCTGAAAGAAATTGTTCATCGATAGTGATTCCTCCGTGTTTTTCCATAAACTGATTTACAATTCCGACGCTAGAAAGATAAAAACAAACACGACCTTGAGACATACGAGATGCAAAGATTATATTATTCCCACCAATTACGTTCGCAAGCGACCTCGTATATTGATGGATAGAAACCCCTTCAATAGCTTGCATATTGATAGCCTGTTCCTTGCTAGGGACAGTGGTTGATGCATGGCGAGGGGTTGCTCTACCCGGAGTTGGTCGCGTCGAATCTTGAGATGAGGCTTGACTTAGAGTCTGAGCCATAGTCATCTGTGAGGGTCCTCACTTATAATGTACTGGTGGCCCAATAGGTATCTGTCGTTGTGTGTGGAGTATGCAAAACAGCGTCCGCATTTGGGCGCTCAGTGTTGTCCGGCTGATTCGTTGCGGATACACGCCTATCCATGACAATATTTACAGGCACAACTGTTGAATTGCTCTCAATTGAGGGCACTGGTATCGAATTGTTTGGCACTGATATGACAGTATTAGTCTTGGCATTGCCCTTCTGCTGGCCAGAAGGTGGCAATAATTTCTCATTCTCGGTTGACGGTTTTCGTCCCCTGTTGCCAGAAGACATATTTTCCTCACCATTGCTGCGGTTGAGTACAACCCTTTTGGTAGATTGACTCTGGCTTTCGTTCATTGTTGAAAACAACACTTTAGTCTGAACAGAATAGACTTAATAATAGAATGAATAGTTCATATGTAGCATACAGTGGATGCCTGGCCTTCCCAGGCCAGCTAAATTAATATAAACTAACGAAACTACTGATTATCCTCTCGATGATTCACTGCGTGCGAGTGGGTGATTGTAGGCAATCAGCCTTATTTCCCCAAAAGACCTTAAAAATGAAAAATTACCTAAAAATAACTATACCATAAGGAGAGGAAAAATATTTTACATCCTCAGAACAAATAATATAAAAGGAAAAAAAGATAAAATATAATAATTAAAACTAATATAAACTTAAACAGTCTGTGAATGACAGATTTTTTCTCTGTGACTATACAGTATGATGTGATAAATAATAATAAATGAAATGAAATGAAAAAAAATTAAAGTGTTATGGTTAAATAAAATAATCTGTTTCTGTCAACGACAAAATAAGACTGTACTATTATTCACATTTATGATGTTGATTATATAAATCTAATTTGCCATGAAACAACAGGAGCTCAACTTGATCACATACTTCCGTAGCAAACCGAAAGTTAGTCAAAGAAAAACTTGAGGCAGAGACTGGGAAAGTTGTTGAGCGAGCGAAGCGAGCGTCTCCTTCTGGCTCTATTGGCACGGACATCTGTTTTTTTTGTCTGCTATCTGGTGCAGTAGAAGTCGCACCGTTTTACCGATCGATCTGAAATTTTGCACACATGTAAAAACAACCTTTTCTGTTTGCATGCCCAATTATTTTTTGAAATCCATTTATTGGTTAAAATTTAAATAAACATCTCCTGAAGGTTGAAAAATGAAAATGGCCTTCCATAAATGTGATCAAACTCATATTTTGCATTGTCATTAGGACCAACATTGTCTCTTATTTTACAAATGTTCATCCCAATCAATTAAGAATGTATGGACTTATTGACATTTTTAAAAGCTGTCAGAAATGAAGTATTGAAAATTAATGTTTTTCCAATGCAACTGACTGAATCTGATTTGCTTTAGGTACTAGAGTGTTTAGATGCTATTGTCAATTTTCAGTGAAAATCAGATACTTTTATGTTGATTGAGTGGATTATATTTTAATAATTCAATGTGGAACTTATTTCCAAACAAATCATTTCGATTTTTCGCAAAACGAAGAACCTTGATTGACTTTTGGTAATTCGTAGTTTTGATGGCCGTGCTTCCTGTGTAACTACTTGGCTGAGTAGATATTTCAATAATGTTGGTTCTCTTCTTGTGATCACACGTCATTTCAAATCTCTCCAGCATTTTGCTTATTTTCGTTGAAAAGTTACATTATTTATCGAGAGTTTTTGTCAGAACATTGATATTTCATAATTGTCTTTTTCTACCTTTTACTTGTGGAACGCTGGATTAATTCCGTTTCTAAAGTAGGTAGGTACTTTAACGTTTAATCTAGGTTTAATAACGTTAAAACGTTTAATAATGTTTTCTTTGTGTTAACGCATATTCGGTTCTATGTTTGCGCCCGTGTCCGGTGCTCGCTCATCAACGCGTTACACAGAGCGTTTTCCTAGTTTTATTAAGAGATTTAACAAACATTGCTGCTTCTGCCAAGTCCAATGACAGAAATTACTTGACGACGACTGTCGATATTATGAAATGGAAGTATGGCACCGATTGCCATGTCTTGACTGACAATGAGACAAACGTCGAGGGCCTTAATATTTATGTTTTGCACCGACGCCATGCAAAAGACAATGAAAGCATTTCCAGAATTCCTCGGCATAGATGATGCTTCATATAAGTTGTTAGAAATCCGTACACCCGTTTATATTGTACACAATGAGGACGGCAATGGAATGACTGAAATTGTAGATGTTTGCATCCTTGTCTCGGAAGATCATGATAGTGTGTCTTGGTTTCTGGAAAAGTTGAAAGAAATGAACCCATCATGGACGAAGACCAGGTGCATAATGGGGGACAAGGTTCTACAAGAAGGGGAAATACTCAAGGCATGCTTCCCAGACGTCAATGTTCTAATATGCGTGTTCCACACACTACGAACATTTAGGAGGGAGATAACGTGTGAGCAGTTAAAACTAACACATGGTGAAAGGCTTGGAGCCTAGCCCTCTCCAGAAGATGGTTCATGCTGGCAATGTGAGTCATGAAAACGTGTTGATTTATTTTGATAAAAACTGGAAACACATTCGAGATAAGTTGTCAGAGTGCGCTGGTTTTTGGAAGGGAGACTATGGAAACACTACTAACAACCGACTAGAGTCCATCAATGCAAAATTGAAGTCGGTATTCATGCGCCACAGTTCCATGGAAGACTTTGTGGATGGTGATGCACTTTCCCGATGATGGGCCTGAGCACCAGTATTCTCAATACTTGACAAAACGTGCTAGCTCCTTTGTCATCAACCAACTTTAATTGATCACAAAAGTCACAGTACCCCTCAATAATGAAGACGGCATTTACGAGATAACAACAAGCCGAGGATTGTATTGACGTCATCATCTGTGTGGTCTTGCTTTGACTCGGGAGCTATGGATTTGCCTTGCCGACACACACTTGCAGTAAGGGAAAAGGAGAACCTTCAACTTTGCTGCCCAGATCTGTGTGCTGAACGTTGGACGAAAGCTTATTACCACACCCTTCAGCGAATATTTAAAGAGAAGACGCATCCATAACACCAAAACAGCTCAAACCTTTGTCGCAACATCAGAAGTATCGCAAAGCCAGCATTGCCACCCAAACATTTGTAGGTTTAGCTTCAGAAGCAACAGGAAAGTGTTTCTAGTCCCGAATGTCAGCACTTGCGATGCTACAGTAGGGGTGGGAAGAAGGCAATGAAGTCGAAGTTATAATTTTGAAAAATAAACTGACATGACAGAAACTTTGGTATTGAAAGAATGGTAATAGAAATTGAAGAACCTGGACAGCTAAATTCAGAACAAGTAGATCAAGAAGACCACGTCCAAGGAACACACGAAGATAATCTAGAAGAACCAGTGAGCGACCAAAGTTCTGCTGCAAATGAACTTCAAGGTATCATCATGCCAACCATAATCAAAAAGCGATGACGAACAAAAGGTTCAGAACTAACAGTAATAGGACTACCTAAGAAGAAGAAACTAATTCCAACACACAAATAGAATTTGTACTGTACTGAAATTTGTACTAGAATTTGTACTGAAACAAATAGAATGCTTTATTTAACAACCGTCAGGCCATATTTGGATTATGCATCCAAAATTTGGAATCCCCACCAAGTTACCTATATTGCACATTTAGAAAAAGTTCAGAAGCATTTTGTAAAACTTTATTGCCGTAAAACCCATGTTCAGTATCATAGAAAAGATTACATTTCCTTGTGCGAGGTGCTAAGATTGCCTAGATTGCACCAGCGAAGGGAGCTGTCAGACATCTTATTTTTACACAAATTATTAAATAATCATGTTGATTGCCCTCAGCTTTTATCAAAGATTAATATATTTGTCCCTGCTCGTCAAACTCGTCACACAACTTTGTTTCGGAACCACAAAAGTAGAATTAACGTTTTTAAATACGCTTTTGTAAATAGAATAATGACGACTTTTGATACATTTAACTTGCAAACTGGTAACTTTTTAGACATTTTTCATCATTCGACTCAAATTATTATAACCATTTACAACAAAACAGATCATGTTCAGGCCCAGATAGTAGATTAAGTTTATTTGAATAGTTGTACCTACTTTTACGCTTTAAGATGTTTGTTAATATTTATTGTGTCTTGTCACTTCTCTAATCATAGTTTAAATATAATTTTTTGTCATTTTAAATCCCACTTGTGGAATATTTTGTATTCTGTTGGTGATTTCAAATAAAATGAAAAATAAAAATGAAAACATGAAAATGAAAAGCAATTCCCTTCAAGAAACTACAGTCTGAAGAGAAGAAAAACATTTTGCTTCGATGGTTTTTGGCCCCGACAATTGCTCATCGTTCTCTTTCATCAGCTATACTTACAGAAGAAGAGGAAGTCTTCTTTCTTTTTCTTCTTCAATTTAACTTGGATGGACCCACTTAACTAGAATTATTTCGGTCAGTTTTAATTTAATTTTTTTCGTATATTTCACACTATACGACACGTTAAATAGTAGGTAATATAGTGAATAGCTTATAGGCCAAGCAACGAAGCATTCAACCCGGGACAAATTGCAAGATTTGTCTTTTTCATCATACCTTATTCAGAAAAATTCGCTGATTACAACAAAAAAAAGATTTCAGCACAGATGTGAAGGGAAATTGCCCAAAATTACGTGTAAAGTACAAATTTTTAGAACATAAAATATTTTTTATGTCCACTTTGTCTAGAAAATCCGTTAAGATCTTGAATATCTTGGGTTTGCTGGTATATGCTAGAATACCATTCTATGGTATGGTATGGCATTCAATGGTTCTATGCATTATATGGTCTGTTGATCTTTTCTCTATCCAGCTCCCCTACAAGAGCAGCCGATTCCTGGGTCAGTGCTTGACATTCCAGGAATATATGATTTAAATTTTGATTTATATTTTCTTGGTTAATGTTGCAGTACGGGTTGTCTCTAATTTTGATTCTATGTAGGTGTTCTTGCGTGAGGCAGTGCCCCATCCTCATCCGAATAATTGTTGCAAATTGTTTTCTCGTGGCGCCGTAATCCTTTACCAAGGTATTTCAAAGATGTTCTTTTGCAAGTTTGTGTACTGTGAGAATGTGCTTTCCACCTGTCGCTCCAATCATTCCAATTTTTTTCTTTGATGGCCGGGATAAAATCTTGCCACGGTATTTTTACATAGTTGACCGATTCCATAAATGCGTTAACGGCTAGCCGATCCGCCCAATCATTACCTTTTATGCCAATATGGCTCGGGATCCACAAGATATTAAATTCATGGCCTTTAACTCTGCCTGCGTGGTAGATGACCGCTATCTTTTCTATGAATGGGTTTGGGTTTTTTTCTTTTGGGAAATTCTGAATATCTGTAATTGCGCTTTGTGAGTCTGAAATAATGAGCGATTTGAAGCCGTTACCCTCTAAACCTAACTCTACCGCCAGCTGTCTGTATCCCTTGGGACATGGCGTATGCTTCGGCTGAGAAAATAGAGAACTGCTCTGGTAGCCTCCACTTCCTTTCTAATTTCATAATAGGTCCGCAGATAGCTGCTCCCACGAACTGCTGGTCTTCTTTCTTGGATCCATTTGTGTAAACGCGTCTATGTTTGGGCCAATATTTTATTAGGAAATTATTAAATGCCGTTTGGATCCCTTTTCCTTCTTGTGTTAATAATTCCTTCATCCCCGTAACGATGGAGACTGATGATGACAGATCACTGGTTAGCCACAGTGCATGACTGTACCCGGTGGGGTTTTCTCTTCTGTATACTGCGTTTTTCCGACAAGGTAATCTATCGATTTTGGACTTAATTTTGTCTGTGGTATGAAGTTCCTGCAGTAGTTGTACTTTGGGGATAAGAGGATGTTGGTTTAAGCATATCCTGCCTTATATGAATTTCTTTGTGAGGAAGTTGCTCCTGTCCACTAGTGTGGGTATTGCTGCTTCCACTTCCATTGCTCTAATTGGCGTGGATCTCATACACCCCATTGTCACTCTTAGGGCCAGTGATTGAATTCTTTCTAGTTTGGTTAAGTTTGTACTGGCAGCTCCTGAGTAAAAATGAGAACCGTAGTCCAATCTTGAACGGATTAGAGATTTGTAGAGAATACTTAGAGTGTATAAGTTCGCACCCCACCACGTTCGACAAACTGCTTTGAGGATATTTATGGCTCGTAGACACTCGGCCCTAGTTTTTTTCAATATGAGCGACCCAGGTTCCTTTTGAGTCAAAGATTATACATAATATTTTAATTTGGGAGGAGATCTGAACTGAGTCCTCTCCAATTTTAATTTCCAACTGAGCCGGGATTTTTCTTTTGCTGAATTGAATTGCTGAATTGCTGAAGGGGAGATCTAAGGAGGGTCAACCAACATATCTTCGTGAAAAATTAAATTTTAGAAAGGAGACGCACTCCATAAATACTCGAGGTAGACATCAGCTCAGCATTCCAACGCACTCCAGTACAATGTTCAAACGTTCTTTCACATATAATGCAACAAAGGTATACAAAAGTATCTCCAAATAACTGATAGAGATAAGTCTACTTACTACTAAGGGTTTCCAGAAAGAACTAAAGAAACAACTTGATAAGTAATGTTTACAATAAGTATTGTTACAAATAAGTATGTTTACTGCTTCATATTCCCTATACGAACCGTTTATAGTATATTGTTTGAATTACATGTATTTTAACATTCTTAGGATATACTAGATTCTTAAGTAGTTAACTAGTTTAGTATTCGATTAGATTGCTTTATTTAGCAAAGTCAATTGTATTTCAAAGATTATTAATACGGGATTAATAATAATTTTAAAAGTTCTGAAAAGTTTCTGCCATAATTTGCATCTTGTCATATTTCTTATTTTTAGATATGTTATTTGAATTGGTCTTAAGGATAAAATAGTTAAATATTTAACTATATCGTCCCCCCAGTTTAAGACCAGTGTTGGGTAAGTTCCTTGAAAAAAGAAACTAAGTAAAAGTTAAGTTGGTATTTAAAAGGAACTAAGTAAAAGTTAAGTTACCAGTTTTCGAAAAGGAACTTATAAGTTCCTCAAATACTAAAGGAACTTTAAAGTTCCTCAAAAAGTTACTTTCAAATTTTTATAGAACCTGTTCTGGGAAAGAAGATGGTAAATAAATTGGTTTTTATTTGGAACTTTTCAATTTTAGTGAACTTTTATTGAAATAGTAAAATAAGTAAAATAAAATAACTATAAGTAAAATAGTAAAATAAGTAGGTAAGTACATTGTTTAAAAAATTGCCTTACTTAATCCCAATTTTCAGCAATACTGCTCGTTCAAAATTCTTGTCACTTATCCGTCCCCTACGCTCTGTAAATATTTGCCCCCCCCGGCACTAAATACCCGCTCAACTCCAGCACTGGAGGGAATGGGGGTATTGTATTTGAGAAATATGACGATCTCTTCGTGGTGGTGGCTTTTAATCCAAGAGAATTGAAACTGTGGGTGCGAAACGGCAGCCAGAACCAGATCTTTTCGAAACCATTTTTCAGAAAATCGATTGTCAATGGCGTTGATGACTGCCGTAACCAACGGCTGACAGATGTCGAAATCCACGCTGTCTTTCATTGCGACCAAATTCCTACGCTGTGGAGGGTTGGAAGCAATACGCCCATGTACGCTGATTTCTCAGCTTGGAGATAATCAAGAGCAAATGCTACTTTCATCACCTGTGAACATAGTTAAAGCTTTGGTTAAAGTTAGTTAGGAAAACACTAAACAGTAAACACATCTCCCATTCAAATCCCAGTTTAATACAAATATATTTAATAAGTGCTCTATCTTGAAAATAAACGGCATAGGAAGTAGAATTATTATTAATACCTTGAAATATTCAGTCACAAATACTTTGTCGCTATCTACGAAGCGTTGAAGCCCTAGCTGGTCAATAGCACGTTCCAGGGCATCCATCTTGGTAAGCATTATCTCCTCCAGGCTGACCATTGCATCGAAGAAAGAGTTCCATCTTGTACTGTTGGGCGTCCCCAAGTACCGGCCGCAGCTCTCCTTGATCACATCTGCGTGCAGGCTTGAGCTTGACTGTTTGTTCCAGATCCTCTGGCATTTCGCAATAGTTGCTCTTGATTTTCGCTTGTAAACGGGATCTGCTTGACAAGCACTTTTCACATCTTCCTTAGCAATTAGGTTTAGTGTGTGCGCCACACATCGCTCATGGTTCGGGAGGACTATTGCTTCATCAGATTCAGTTGCTCCGTTGAGCAAGTCTGTAATTTCCAAGAATTCCTCTTCTTCTGACAGCACTTCTTCTTCGGTATCTTCCCCATGTGTTCCGCCATAAACCCTGAAAAATTTCAAATATGCATCGTCATATTAGCCTTAGGGGAGGAAGGCCACAACACAAACTAGCACGTCTAACCTTCCGGACAGACAGACAGACAGACAGACAGACAGACAGACGGATCTGGGTAACTCTAAGTTGAGCGAGCGTAGCGAGCGTCACCACGGTACTCTTATGGCACTTTCTCTGTGTGTTTGTTTTTTGTTTTTTTTTGTGGTCACACCCCAGGTCAAACCGCTCAAGCAATCAATCTGACATTTTGTACACATACTAACGTACTCTATGCGGTCCCTGGGATCGTTTTTGAATGGGATCCCGTGATTGGTTCATATTTAAAAAAAATTATCTTTCGATTGGTTTGTTTTATCAATTTGAAATTTTGACAAGTCTTTAATACTAACATTTTACCCAATCATACAAAGTTTCAGCCAAATCCTCCCATTGGTTAAAATTTAAAAAAAACTTTCATATGATTTTTGAAATTTAAACTAGAACCGTATGACCGATCAACTTAAAACTTTGCATGGTCATTGGGACCCACTTTATCTGTATTTTTGACAATTTTCAGACTTATCTGTGTTTAAATCCAAAAGTTATTGACATTTTACTGACATTTTGCGTGTTTTCTGTCAAATTTCTCGAAAATGTTGATCACTGCTTCTTCGACTCTTTATAGTTCCAAGGTAGCTAGAGCAGAAACTTTCAAACGTATGAAACTGATATGACCGTTCAACAGATCGTCTAATATTGTGTAAGTACACACACATATCATATGAGTGGTCCCAGGTATATATTTTTTAAATATATCCTATGATTTTTTTGAATTTTAACAAGAAACATTTTAATCATAAAGGTTCAATCGATCAACTTAAAACTTTGCATGGCTATTGGGACTAATACTTAAAGTACCACTCTCATCTTGAAACAAGTTATTTTTAAACGAAGGTAACCCCCAAACTAAGTCTAGCTGGCCCCATTGTTACGCGGTTTCCGCTCCCCCTTGGACACATGAAGGGTTCGGGTTCTTGCCGGCCGAGTCAACTCTGACGTCACTGCTGGCTACCTGTCGCTGCCTTGCCCACATGTTTCATTGTCATTCGATGAAAGACGCACTTCCTTCAGTCCACTTTTTGGTGTCTTGGTGGATGTATGTTCATCGTACAGAACACGATCATTTATCCACAATCTTATTTTCATTACTTATTAATCATATCGCAAAGCTAACAGAGTGAAGTGTCGTATTGAAGCCTGGTAAAAGCAGTTTTGGTTAAAGTTGTTGATCAGGTGCAGGAAAGAATAACTTGTCGTATATTTGTAAAAACAAGTGCTTTTATTTTCATTATGTAAGTACAGTGCCCTTTGTGATCGTGACAATTTTATATTACACCGATTTTGTATAAAATCCAAAATTTCATTAATTGACAAACATAGAAATAATACAAGAATAGGTACCTATTAAACTTTGCTAAAAGCATTGAAAATGTTCTACGTTGCTGTGCTTTTGGGTGTAATAACAATTCTGTAAAGAACGGAACACTATCATTCCATCGTTCCCCAAACAACTAAAATCACCAGAATTACATCGTCAGTGGCTCCATAAAATTAATCGAGTAAACTTTTTGCCCAGTCCTTACACTTATGTATGCTCAGCACATTTTCTCGAAGACGATTTTGAAATTAGTGTCAAATTAAAGCAACAGTTAATGTCGATGAAATCACGTAACGTCCTGAAAATATCGAATTAATTATTGAAACAATAATCTATGTGTTGTTGTTATAGTCACACTATAAAGACAACTGTCAAATCCAATAAGTAAGGTAGGCCGAGTGATAGAGCGCGCTGAAGCAGGGTGAGCCGGCAATGACGTCAGGTATAGTCAGGGGAAAAAACATGACCTCGTAACAAAATATTTTTTTTTCTTGGAAACTGTACATCCGACAAGTTTGATTTTTTCAGAATGTTTTCCTATTAACGCGAACGACAAGTCCTTCAAAGTAAAATCAAGATAAGAGAGTCCCTTTAAGGAATATTTGGAGATTATTATACCTACAAGTCTGACGAATTTCAAGAATAATTGGCTTTTAATGATATTTTCGATAGACATATTTTCGGTTCGAGGTGTTGCGCGTGTCCGTGCTCGCTCATCAACGCGTTATACAGAGCGTTTTCCTAGTATAATTAACATACCTGAACGATTTCACAAAGTTTGAACCGTTGTCGGTAGTGGTCGATACAATTTTATTCTGAATAGCGAACTCTTTATTGATATCGCAGAGAAGCTTCCCAAGAACATCAAATGTCTGGCTGCCGATGACTCGCCTGCAAGCCAAAACCGTCATTCGCCTGTCAATGATTACCGGGTCGATCCAATGGAGTGTAACTCCTAGAAAACTTCTGAAAACAAAAAATATTTTGGTTTATTGATTTTTGACTAAAATCGGACACCCTTAAACCAGCTTATGATGACGTGACCCACCGTTGTGACGGCAAATGCAACTACCTACCCTATAAATTGTGTAGAAATATATATGTGTACCTGTTGAAAGACTTCCAACTGTCGGCAGTGGTTGCTACGAATTCAATTTTTGATAATATCTCCGAAAGTTGTTTGTTGTTTCTTGGCTTGCGATCCCACAGAGGACATGAGAGTTTTTCTGAACATTACTGTTTTAGTAGGGCCACTTCCAGCTGCTAGAATTACTTCCCGGAACAGTGGACTTTCGACCGTTGAAAATGGCTGGTAATCATTCACGATCCATTTTGTCAAAACTTCGTTGAATTTTGATTGAGAGTAAAAAGATCCATTTTTAAAATCGTCTATTGATAGCTGTCTTGTTGGATTTTCTCTGCTTGTGCTGACCACCCCTGGGTTATCAGCATCATCGCCAGTTTCACTGTCTTCTCTTGATCGTTTTCGGTAATTTCCTGAACCCACCAGAGTGATCTTTGAAACTTTAGATGGATGCACTTTCTGAAAAATAACTAGTAACTGGTAGGACGAAAAACACGCAATACACGCAATACAAGGTGCCAAACAATAACATAAAAATATCCGCGCCCCCTATTTTATTTTGTGAACGGCTATTGAGTATATATTTGACTTGTATATAAGTATTCACAACGTGTTGTTGACTATAGAGGTGAACACGTGAGTGCAAGATGAGTGCAAGAATCATGACTACGTTATTGCAAAAAATCGAATTTTTTTATTTTTACTAAAATGTCTTTGTCAGGACCTCACTTTTTATGTCCAATGATGCAAATTCTTATATTTCATAATTTGGTCATCCTAGACCACATAACGTTGTATTACCCGTAGGTCATTTTCAACTTTTAATTCGTTCAATACTACGTTATCTGCAAATTTCCTATGCTATTTACAGATAGTGTAGTCTTGCACCAGAATTATATGTAAGCCTGGCGTCAAAACTAAATTCAAGACAACGTTATTTGCAGATAGTGCAGTATTGCTCTGGAATTTACCATGTTAAATCTGTCTTTAGAAATACAACTTAAGAAGAATGCTAGTTCAATACTGCACTATTTGCAAATAACGTTGTATTGAACAATACATTTTCATATTAATTAATATTGTCAATTATAATAATCCAATCAATATTTTGAAAAGTACGTAATGCGTATTTCTGTTGAGACTAATTACATAAAAATAATGATACCATTTAACTGTTGTTCTGATTTGTTAGGCGATTCGCAGAAACGAATGGTGCGGTCCGTTCTAGCATTGCATACCAGGGAGTCTTGCAGACGCGTGTTTATTGACTTAAAGATTCTTCCGGTGCCATGTTTGTATGTCCTGTCTGTATGTGTTTTTACCCATGATAACCTGCACTATTTTACCCGTTATACGCATGACCACCACACAAGAGGATCTCACTTTTTAGCTCACGACTACCACCGTCTTGAGCGGACAAACAATTGGATCATTCAGTCGGGTAGGAAACTGTATAACCACCTGCCAATTGAGCTGAAACGACTCGACAAAGAACATTTTAAACTGTCTCTAAAAGCATATCTTTTAAAAAAATGTTTTTATAGTGTTGATGAATTTTTAGAGAATGTTCTGCAACTTTAATATAGAATCTTATTTGTGTTGACATGGCATGATCTCTCAGAGAATGCTGTACTAAATTAAGTTATGTGACATGGTTTATACAATGTATTATTGTTTCTTAACCGAATAAAAATACAATACAAAAAAATATTAAAACGTCGTTTCTCAACAATGAAGTTTTGCAGATAACGCAGTCTTAAACTGAAAGTGTTAATGACGGAATGTGTCGAGCATGTAATCGGTTAGGTGGAAGAAAAGCCGTCAGTGTTTAATCTCGCCGTATTAAATAAATACGTTTTTACTTTTTACATTTACTTTGAAAACGCTAATAGCTGACAATCAGAAACACACCAATGAAAGTACAGCTAGAGTGCTCCGAATCTTTTGGCTTCGAATCTGAGATTGAAGTTCAACAATTGAACGGAATAGACATGGGTCGCATATTGCACTCAAATGTAACAGTGCTGGTATTAGCAAGCATATAGCATCGATACTTAAAAATTTCGTAAATAACGTTATAAGCCAGACACCTAAATTTTGGCTTATAATCGATGAGGCAACTGCCGACAAAAATGCAGTGGTCTCATGGTTTATATGATAGTTCATATGGCATACATGTCAACACCCGTAAATGTATTTTTAGAACTCGTCGAAATAATGGACATCTCAGCAAAAGGCATCTTTACTGCTTTGCTAAGCAGTCTTGAAACAAATGGGAATTGATAACGATTTTGTCAACGTGCTTGGTAGGACTGACATGTGTTGGTGCGTCTACGATGTTGGGAAAGCACACTGGACTGGCGAAACTCCTGGATGAGAAGTATCCCAACATTATATCGTGGCATTGTTGTGCTCATTGCCTTCAACTAGAGTGATCGTTGTGACGAAGGAGATACGATTCGTAAATCATTTCAAATCGTTTCTCGACAAACGTTACACTACAGTACATCTTATTAAATCTGATTGGAACTTTAGGAGTATTCGGAAAGCCTAGTGTTTGATAGGTTTCTGTGGACTGTATCTAATTAGGTGAAAGGGAAAATTGATGTTAAAAAGGATTTTATTGAGAGAAATTGTACAACATGTCAATCACAGATTTGTTACATAGAACAAGTGAAAGTAAAAGAGAAGAAGAACAAAAACCAAGGTTAAATAAAAGGAAAGAGTGAAATATTAATAAGTTAAAGGCCGTGAAACATCAGGAAAAGCAAGGCTTATAAAAGAAAATAAACAATTGAGGTAATATAAGAAATGCAACAAGTCCAGCACAACTGGCGCAAACACCTAGAGTACCAATTTATGACTATTGGCAGGGTTCTGTACACCCGTTGGGTAGCGTCAAGAGTGCTTATCGTGGAGGCTGTGTGGAAGAACTATTCTGCTTTAGCAATGCATTTTACCTAGGCCTCTCAAGATAGCAAGAGGGATGCTAAACAAAGGCGAACTTATGTTGGGTTGCTCCACCGACATACCTCGACGGGATTTCTACGCAGCCTTGGTTTGATGTACGATGCGTTGCAAGAACTCTCCGAGCTCTCTCTTGAGTTTCAGCCACGTGATCTCACTATCATTGACGCACATTGAGCGATATTGCGACAAATATCTGTATTCGAGAAACGTGTGGATGATAAAAGAAAACGCTCGCAGGAGGTGAACGAGGCACTAGTCGGTGGGAAGGCAAAGTTTAAAGGAGTGAGTCTCAATAAGGAGTCGAAAAATGAACCCGACATACACGAGGGCCAATTCTACATCAGTCTAGCTTCAAACTTAAGGTATCGTTTGTTAACCGTTAAAAGTTGGGCTGGATCAAGGAATAGCGCTGACAACTTCAACGATTATGAGGAGATAATTACTCAACTGAAAGTTCTTTGCACTCCCTATTGGCCAGATGAACTCGGCGCTCTGTTTGGAGAAGAGAAAGTGGAGAAGTTATGCCACCGATGTTCGCTGAATGTGCGTGAGACCGTCCGGTCTTTTCGTATATTCAAAGAGACAATGGGGAAATAGACGACCGTACCAATGGCTTCTCTTCTGAAGTGCTTTAACGTAGTCGCCCGTATCAACCGCCGAGGCTGAAAGAGGATTCTCGTAAATGAATCTCATTTGCACTTCTGGTCGGTCCGCCCTTCAGATCAGCACAACATCTACACTTCTCTACATTAAGCGTACAGGACCGCCATACTGAATTTGTTCAATCCGTATACCTTTGTGAAGTATTGGATAGCCCAAGGCCACCAGACAGCAAGTGATCAAAATAGTTAAATTCGTAAGGTCGTTAAAACGGACACAAATATGTGTGTTATTTGGAAGTGCATTCTCACTTCGTCTAGTGTCAGAATGCAGAATGCAACTCAAAGTAATTTTCGAAAGTATCACAATCAGTGTTGGGACGTATCTATATCTATATCTAGATACAATTATTTTCATGTATCTGTATCTGTATCTAGATACAAATATGACTATCTTTGTATCTAGATGCGTAGATACATTTCTTTAAAAAATTCTTAAAATTTCTTATTTGCTTTTCAGTTTAGTGCAGAACATATTATTTAAAGTTAAAACCAATTGGATAATTTGGCCTTCGTACTGCCAAAGATTAGTACTGCATCAGATTTGATATGCGCTAGTTTTACTGTAAGTTGTGGACCGCTTGGCTGCTCTACAGGCCTTGGAGCAGAAGCTTAAAGAAGGCAGGGGTTGAAAATGAAGTATACATTTACAAATATTTCAAGATTTTGGGAGAAGAGAGAAAACTTTTATTTAATAAACAAAACACTGTCATCAGACATGACTGCCACTAGGACACTAGGACGATGAGCAGCCCAATCACCTCCAACGACGTGGCTCCGTACTTCTCCAGGAAGTACGGGATGGTGGGATTGTAAATGTCTTTCTTCTCTGTGTCTACGTCTTCGCTCTGGCCGGCGTGCGTCTCGAAGCGGATGGTCGGATCCATGATGTAGCCGCGACGAGAGACTGGATCAATGGCAATGATGTCGATGCGCCGATTCTCTCGTCGACAGCTACACCATGGACCTCTTCAGCGACTTCCCATCCTTTCTTCTTTAGCTCACCAGCGATGGCCGATCGGATGGAGTGGTGGCGTGTGTTCCGGAGGAGTTCTCCATGTTTGCAGAAGCCAAGAACGTGAGGGAGGGTTTCGATCTCGATGCCGCAACGGTGACATCGGATTCCGTTCTGGCTTCTTCCATGGAGAACTCGCACCGGAGCAACATTAGCATTCATCTTTATGGCATATCGCCATTCAGAGCTGGCAAGGCCGTTCATCTTGGAGATTCATGTGTTGGCTGGTGTGTATTCCTTATTCAGGATCGCCCCACGACCCTTTTGTGGAAGCTCACACCATTTGTCGTATTCAATTGAGCGCAAATGATCCGAAAATGAGCAAATATGTCCCTAAAATGACAAAAACTTTTGAAAATAACGACAGATTAGACTAAAAAATTGCAAAAATACCTTAAATGTTGGTACCAATGACCATGCGAAGTTTTAAGTTGGTCGGTCAATCGGTTCTAGTTAAAGTTTCTAAAATCACATGAAAAATAGTTTTAAATTTTAACCAATAAGAGGATTTGGATAAAACTTTGTATGATTGGGTAAATAATGTTGGTTGCAATGTTTTTGCTAAATTTCAAATTGATCGGAGCAACCAATCGAAAGATATTTTTTTAAAAACTGGAACCAATCACAGGAGCCCGTTCAAAAACGATCCCAGGGACCGCATAGATTACGTTAGCATGTGTGCAAAGTTTTAGATCGATTGAATGTGCAGTTTAACCTGGGCTGTGACCACAAAAAAAACACACACAGAGATAGTGCCATAAGAGTACCGTGGTGACGCTCGCTACGCTCGCTCAAAAACTAACTAGGAAGACGCTCAGTGTAACGCGTTGATGAGCGAGCACAGAACATGCAACATCCCCATAGTAACGATGCACGACACGGCACAAGACGATTTTCTCTGCAATTTTTCAATCTTATTCTGGATGAATAACAGATCCATTGTGTCGTGAAGTCTTACCTACATACCTTCTCCAGAAATCTCTTGTGACATCCCATACTAAACTCGTAAAATTACAATTAATACTTGACTGATTGGGCTTACAATATGTAAAATTTAATATTAAGTTGGTCATGATCACCATGTAAAATTTGAACTTAATGTGAAATTTTTTATTGTCTACCAATCAGAAGACATTATTTAAACTTAAACCAGTTAGAGGATTTGGCCTTCATACTGCATCCGATTTTATGCGCTAGCTCAAAAATGCTTTCATTTTACTGTACATTGTGGATAGCTTGGCTGCTCTACAGGCCTTGCCTTGGAACAGAAGCTTAAAGAAGGCAGGGATGACAATTTAGTATACATTTTTCAAGATTATGGAATAAAATTACCTGAAAATGACAAAACTTTTGAAAATAACGACAGATTAGACTGAAAATTGGCAAAAATACCTAAAATGTTGGTACTAATGACCACGCGAAGTTTTAAGTTGATCGGTCAATCTGTTCAAGTTTAAATGTCAAAATCACATGAAAAATGGTTTTAAATTTGAACCAATAGGAGGATTTGGCTGAAATTTTTTATGATTAGGATCAATGTTGGTTGCAATTTTTTTGCTAAATTTCAAATTGATCGAAGCAACCAATCGAAAGATAATTTTTTTTAAATTTGAACCAATCACGGGAGCCCATTCAAAAACGATCCCAGGGACCGCATAGAGTACGTTAGTATGTGTACAAAATTTCAGATCGATTGCTTGAGCGGTTTGACCTGGGCTGTGACCACAAAAAAAAAAAAAAAAAAAAAAAAAACACAGAGAAAGTGCCATAAGAGTACCGTGGTGACGCTCGCTACGCTCGCTCAATGATCAGTAGTATAGGTAGGTACTCATTTGATGCTCAGTTCAGAAGACATTACAAAATAATGGACAATTATTTGCCGTTGTTCATTAGGTGGCTGGAGCGATCGAATCATAGTCTCAGATCTTCATAATTTTGTGTGTGCTTATTGATATTCATACCATACACAATCCCTGAAAAAATTATACACTTCTCAATAAACTAGGAAAACGCTCTGTGTAACGCGTTGATGAGCGAGCACGGATACGCGCAACACCTCGAACCGAAATTTTGTTTATGGAAAATGTTATTAAATTTAAAAGCCAATATTTATTCTTGAATTTCTTCACAGACTTGTATAAAAGTCTCAAAAATTTCTAAAATATTGGTCCCAATAACCTTGAGAAGTTTTAAGTTGATCAATTAAACCTTTCTAATTAAACGGTTCCTTGATAATTTTCAAAAATCACAGGATCTCATTAAAAAAAATATACCTGGGACCACTCATATAATATTAGTGTGTGTACACAATATTAGATAACTGTTGAACGGTCATCAGTTTCATCAAAGATAATTAATGCTTTAATTATCTTTGCTTTCATGCGTTTGAAAGTTTCTACTCTAACTACCTTGAATTAGAACTGAAGATTCGAAGATGCCGTGAAATATGAAACCCCATTAAAAACACTCCGTGTAAAAAAACAGCCAAGTCTCTTCAACTAAAAAAAATTTATGAAATCTAAAATTCTGCACTGAAACGTAGTGATATCAAAAATGAGCCAAGTCAAAACTTTATTTGAAAATTAAAAAATACTTGGCGCATCGTGTAAATAAATAGCTTAGAAGTATAGGCTAGATATAAATACATATACTTATAGTATACCTACAATGCCCTATAAAACGATGCGCCAAGTATTTTTTAATTTTCAAATAAAGTTTTGACTTGGCTCATTTTTTGATATCACTACGTTTCAGTGCAGAATTTGAGATTTCATAATTTTTTTTTAGTTGAAGAGACTTGGCTGTTTTTTTTACACGGAGTGTTTTTTATGGGGATTTCACTTATTTTTTTAGTTTATTTACACAACTTGTAAAACTTATTGGGGCAACAATGACTAATTCCTTTAAAAAAATACGCCATTTCCGAATTAGTTACTAAGAAAAATATTGTTTGGAGCTAAATATAAACTTAAAGTGATATGCCATGAAGAATTGCGAAAGCATCGTTCCAATAGGTCCAGCCGTTTTCGAGATATGGCATCACTTCCGGTTTTTAAAATGGCGGCTGAAAGCTCTTACACATTGTATTTATATGTATATAAATACTAATATTTCATTATAAGCCTTCTGAATATGTAGTTGGTTTTTATATAAAGGGGACGTGAATTTAGGCAGATTTCGCTAAACTATGACGTCATTTCCGGTTTCAGTAATTAGAAAACTTTAATTTCACTATTGTTATTTCGTATAGAGGACCGTCTGAATCGATTGGCGCAAATTTCGTTCCGATCGGTCAAGCCGTTTTTTGAGATATGACGTCACTTCCGGTTTCAAAATGGCGCCACAAAAAATTCAAAAGGGCAAGGTATCATCAGGCAGACGAGCTGTATATATGGTGAAAATTTCGGGTCAATCGACCCAGCCGTTTAGGCTGTGGCGGAGACCGCAGAATTTATTGGAAGATGAATCATTATTATCATGAAATATGATTTTTACTGAATCCCTCAGTTAGGTGAATGTTAATAAATACCAACTGCAATGTGAAAAGATTTTCCTCGAGTGGGACTCGAACCCACGATATCCGATATCCAGTCAGATGCTGTACCAGCTGAGCTACCGAGGCAGTTCACATTGCAGCGGCTGTGTTCCTATATAAGCTGCGTTAGCAACTTACCGATTTTGAAGATAGGGTCAGAAGACCGTGAATTTCATCCACGTTTGACAACTGACTAACTTCATTCGACTTGGATTTCTCATAAGCAGATGAGTGCGCATATGTATGAAATATGATTTTTACTGAATCCCTCAGTTAGGTGAATGTTAATAAATACCAACTGCAATGTGAAAAGATTTTCCTCGAGTGGGACTCGAACCCACGACCTTCCGATATCCAGTCAGATGCTCTACCAGCTCTACCACTCGAGGAAAATCTTTTCACATTGCAGTTGGTATTTATTAACATTATTATCATCATCTGAAGAAAGCCGTACAATTTCACGATTTTCACGGTCCTCCAGCTCGCAAACAACATATCCTATTGTTCCCAAATTTGGTATATATGGTGGGGTGGGCCATAGCTCGAAATTAAGATATTTCGCAACAATGTGATATTTCCCAATTTTGAGATCCAGTTGGCCGAAAATGCCACTTTGATGCTTACAGTAAAAGTGGGTTTGCTCCAGCCTTTATATGAGAGTGTGCGCGCGCCATACGACTTGGCTGGCGTGGAGCGACCGCTCCACTAGATACGAGAAATTTGACAGCCAACACACAAAATATCCGTAAAATGTCAATAACTTTTGAATTTAAACACAGATTAGTCTGAAAATTGTCAAAAATGCAGATAATGTTGGTCTTAATGACCATGCAAAGTTTTAAGTTGATAAGACAAACGGTTCTTCTTTAAATTTCAAAAAGCATATAAAATATGTTTTTAAATTTTAACCAATGGGAGGATTTGGCAGAAAATTTGTAAGATTGGGTACAATGTTGGTCGTAATGAATTGTCAAAATTTCAAATTGATCGGAACAACCAATCGAAAGATAATTTTTTTTAAATTTGAACCAATCACGGGATCCCGTTCAAAAACGATCCCATGGACCGCATAGAGTCCGTTAGTATGTGTACAAAATTTCAGATCGATTGCTTGAGCGGTTTGACCTGGGCAGTGAACACAAACAAAAAAAAAAAAAAAAAGAGGAGATTAGATTAGATTATTATGGTTTAACGGCGCGTCAACGACGAGGTTATGTTGCGCCGAATTCATTATATTATATCAAAAAATTCAACATGTAGTTATAATATATGTATATAAAATAATATGTACAATGACCAGACCGCCAGCCAATAAAACAAACGTCACACAAAAGTGTGGATAAATAAAAACGTATAATGACTAGATGGGAAGTTAAAATACACATCACACAAAAGTGTGTAATTGACCTAGACGCATTCTTTATAAATACTTGCAACTGGGACGTGCTAAAAGAAGGATGTAATATAAATAAAAACGTATAATGACTAGATGATAAGTTAAAATACATATCACACAAAAGTGTGCATTTGACCCAAATGCATTCTTTATAAATACTTGCATCTGAGTCGTGTTAAAATAATATGTAAATAAATAGTGTAAAACAATAAAATATACATATGTCTAAATCACAGATGATTATCACAGGTATGTCCTAGAGTAGATAAAATATTCCGGCTTCCTTAAGAAAACTAACCAGGCGGTCGACTGCCTTCGTCTCGTCCCCCAGGATCTGTTCCAGGTCCCGCGGCATCTGCAGCCGACGCCGCAGATCCCGGAACCCGTCACAGTCCAGCAACAGGTGACGGACAGTTAGCGGCTCCAGACATTCATCGCACTCAGGCGGGTCTTCACGACGTAGCAGAAAGCTATGGGTGAGTATACTGTGGCCTATGCGCATGCGGGTAAGAACTATTTCTTCTCTTCTGTTCTCCCTAGATGAAGATTTCCATGGCTCAATCGATGTTTTAATAGATTTAAGTTTATTATTTAATATATTGTTCCATTTTTCCTGCCAATTATTCTTCATTTGTTCCTTAAATTTGTTTTTTAGATCATTTGATGGAACGCATCGATAGTCTAGGTCAGGTTTGAGCGTGGCGTTTTTCGCTGTCTGGTCGGCTTTCTCGTTACCAGCTATCCCCGCATGGCCAGGGATCCAGCAAAAGGTGATCACATATCCTTGGCTGTTCAGATCATGTAAAATTGTTTGAATGTCTTGTATAAGAGGTTGTTAAGGCGAAAATTTGTCAAGTGATTGGATAGAGCTCAAGGAGTCGGAACAAATAAGGAATTGTTTACTATCAGATGTTTTAATATAATTTAAGGCTTGTCGGATAGCATACAGCTCAGCTGTGTAGACACTGCAATCGGGGTTAAGTTTGTATCCCATATTTGTTCTTGATACCGAGTATCCACAGCCCACAGCTCCATTTAATTTTGATCCATCTGTGTATATTATAATAAAATCTTTAAAACCTTCACACATTTTATAAAATAGTTTCTGGTAAATTACATTTGTAGTTTGAGCCTTCGGATAAATACTTAAAGAAGTGTTGCATATTGGTCGGGAGACAGTCCAGGGAGGGATTTTTATAAAACCTATCCTCTGTACCTCTGGCAACTCAATATTGCGGTTCTCCAGGAGTTCCGAAAGACGTATTCCAAGCGGTCTTGTGGCTTTTATCCTAGTATCGTATATTCTCTTGTAATTGGGACGGAATACCTTCGTGTACGTCGGATGAAAGGGTATGCTTTGAAGGGAAGAGACGTAGCTACAGAGTAGATACTCTCTTTTCACTTCAAGGGGTGGTTCTCCGGAATCACAGTACAAACTGACAACAGGGCTCGTTCGAAACGCCCCTGTTGCCAGTCCTAATGCTGTATTGTGTACCGTGTCTAATGTTTTGATGTAAGCGGCCCTGGCTGAGGAATAGACCATACTACCGTAGTCCAGCCTAGACCTCACCAGGGCACGGTACAGGCGAAGCATCGTCACTCGGTCAGCTCCCCAGGAAGTGCCAGTAAGTATTTTTAAAATATTTAATGATTTACAACATTTAACTTTTAATTCATGAAGGTGTGATTTCCAGTTTAGTTTAGTGTCGAACAACATTCCTAAAAATTTTACCGTCTCCGTAACTGTGATATTTCGTCCGAGTAGTCTTAAAATAGGTTGTGGGTGGATACCTTGAAGTCGGTGGAAGTCAATACACATAGTTTTGCTTGTTGAAAATTTAAACCCTGTTTCCTCCGCCCACTTCTCAAGACGACCAATCGTTAACTGCAGCTGGCGTTCGGCTGTACATATTCCGGCTGACTTATAAAATATCGCCAGGTCGTAGACAAAAAGAGAGAAGTGAACAGGCCTTTTAATACAAGATGCTACGCCGTGAATGGCAATTAAAAATAAGGTACAACTAAGAACGGAGCCCTGAGGTACTCCGTTCTCCTGTATACGGTGTGCCGACAAGGTGTTTCCGAGACGAACTCGGAAACTCCGGTTTGTCATAAAATTATTAATAAAATGTGCAATGTGCCCTCTAAAACCCCATTCATGCAAAGTTTTTAAAATTCCGTGCCTCCAGGTTGTGTCGTAGGCCTTTTCTAAATCGAAAAAGACAGCTAAAAGATGGTGTTTAGAAATAAAAGAGTCCACGATCAGCATTACTTGATGTACAATTTCTGCAAGTTTGGACTTGTTTTTTTAACGGGTGTGGAAATGCATTTTCACGTGCATTTCCAGGTACGAAAATGCATTTCCACACCCGTTAAAAAAACAAGTCCAAACTTGCAGCAATTATACATCAAGTAATGCTGGTTATTTTGCCGTTGAGCGCAAATTTTTATTACCCTGGTCCCCCGCCTGAGGAAAATGGGACCAACAATGGTACTTTTTAGGGTTTTGACTTTTTTTTGGTAAAAAACAATTAATAAAAACTAACAATGAAGTGTGAAAATCTATTCTAACATATAAGGTGAAACTAAAATAAAATTGGGTGTTTGAACCATCACTTCCTTCTATTCATAATCATGCCTCAAATATTGGAAAAATTTAAGAATTTTAGTCAAAGTTTGAGGGCAAATTACATTATGAAGAGTTCCATATACAGCAAAATTGTAAGAAACATAATTATAGACCGATGTTTTATGAACAAAACGCCGCAAAGATGGTTCTGTTAACTTGAATAGTATGGAAATGGCAGCATTTCTTCTGGAAGCTTAAAAACACCGATTTTCCCGTCCGCGCCATCTTTAATTACACGTAATTTGAGTATGCTGACTTGAATCGCACTGAAACTAGAGGTTTGATATCAGCTTATATGTAGGAACAACTGTGCAAAATAAAATTAAAATTAAAATTCGAGGCGCAACAACTTTGGGTGAAGTAGAATGGAATGAGCCAGCTACAAACGTGACTTCCATGCATTTCAATATCAAATAAGTATGAGTAAAGGAGAGTGGTGTACTGAAATGCATAGAGCTCACAAACGTGACTGTTATGCATGAAGAGGTTAAAATTGAGCATTTTCATAATTATCCATAGCACTTTTGCAGACAAATATTTGGCAAAACAAAACAACAAGCCACTAGTTCTTTCAGTGATCCTGGGACAGAGTTGAGCTAAAAAATTTACAAAACTAGAGACACTGCATTTGTATTCTTGTTCTTGCAGCAATTATCGAGGGTAGAGCAAAGGGTAGCTTCTTGGAAGTGTTCCCAGCAGCAGACAAAAGAGTGGCAAGGATGTCTATGTCTAGCATCCTGTCATGTCAAGCGACTCGGCGCCCGGCGAGCCATCGATGACGTCGCACGTGCGAGAAGCGCGGTGTTGTCAGATGTCACACCAACGAAGCGATGTGCGGGAGGTTCTTGACTTGAGCATGTAAAAATGTAAACTTTTTGGAAGAAAATGGAAATGATGTTAGCTATTCATAATACATATAAATGGTTAAAAGAGTAACGGTTATTTCTGTTTAGGGTTTTCTTTAAAGTGTTTAGTTTAGGGCATTTGATTTGCCAATCGAGTAGTATACCTTCAACCGCGGTCTAGTAAGCTTTAAAAAATTCCATTGTATAAACTGGCAACCCTGCACTCTCATTCTGTGAAGTGTGAACTAAAAGTGAGGTGAAGTGATGATGGTCATCGTGGTCGCAGTGTGATTTGTGTGCTACTGCCTGCTACGTCTGCTACATTCGCGCCAAACATTGCATCGTACAATTTGTCACACGTTTGACACGTGATCGTCTACGTGCTGAGGTCATTGAGATCCTGGTCTGTAAGTGCATACCAATTACTTTTACATTTATATTTGTATTATTTTTAATCATTGGGTGTAAGTTAATTTAAAATGTCCGCTTCCGCGCGAGCTGTGAAATCTCGGATTATGAAACGTAATGCCCTTAAACGCATGTCTCTCATTCATTGCGGAATAAATAGGCCGTCTCCTTTGTCGATACGTTTAGAAGAAAAACTATCCACAAACGTATTTTTCGAGCCCACAGAAAGCGTAGATCTACATGATCCGCGCATGAATACATATTCTGATTCGGAGGGTTTGGATTCCGATAATAGTGAAAGCGATGTAGAAGACGAAGTTTCTTTAGAAGCAGGCGTTGATTCAAAAAACGACGTTTCAGAAAACGATTTTCTTTCAAAAGAGGACAACATTAAAGTTGGGTTACGCGCGAAGCTTGCTCGTTGGGCAGGCAAGAACAAAATCACACACACCGCCTTGAACGAGTTATTAGAAATCACCCGCGAATATCACCCAGAATTGCCGCGGAATGCACGTACGTTGATGGGTACTTGCCGCACCACCAACATTTCTAACATGGAAGGCGCAGATAACAAAACAGGCTATTATTCATATTTGGGCATTAAAGAAGGGCTTAAAAAACAATTTGAGGACGGAATTGCATGCCGTTTAGCAGACGAGAACCATATCAATTTAGTATTTAATATCGATGGACTTCCCATCTTCAATTGCTCGTATAGACAATTTTGGCCCATTTTGTGTAGTATAAATCACGACAAAATTAAATTTAAGCCATTCATTGTAGCATTGTTTTGCGGTAAGAGTTAACCAAAAGTCACACCTTTCTGCACAGATTTTATTTCTGAAATGAATTTGTTACAAGTCGAGGGTTTTAGCTTTGGGGAGCACCATTACGAGGTTCATTTGAAAGCTATGTTGTGTGATGCACCAGCCAGAGCTGCATTCAAATGTATCAAGGGACATACAGGTACTTTTGGTTGCGAGCGTTGCGTTCAGCGAGGACATAGAAATAATAATCGAATGGTGTTTCCCGAAACTGATTCTAGACTTCGAACCGACATAGCTTTCGCTAATCAGGATGATTTCGAACATCATCACACCGAATCACCATTGTTGGAGTTGAATGGTCTCGGCATGGTCTCCATGTTCTGTTTAGATGCCATGCATATGATTTATTTGGGAATAGTTAGGAAACTCCTTAGACAATGGCCAAACAAACCAGAGGCACAGTTTCATTCAGTCAACAGACAGATCGTGTCAGAAGCACTTGAAACACTTGCATTGGATATTTCATCAGAATTCAATCGCAAACCTCGAACTCTCAAAGAGCTTGATCGCTGGAAAGCCACCGAATTTCGATCGTTTTTACTTTACACAGGGCCGGTCGTATTACGCGGATTGTTAGATTCTGAGTTCTATCATCACTTTATGCTATTGCATGTAGCTACTCGCATTTTGTGCAGTGACGACGTTGCGATAAACTTGCAACAGAATTGCGATTACGCAAGAGAGCTTCTCTCGACTTTCGTAAAATCATTGAAAGACTTATTTGGCCCTGATTCACTAGTCTACAATATGCACAGTATCATCCACCTGCCTGACGATGTTCAAACCATGGGGCAGCCTCTAGGTCAGTTTAATTGCTTTGAATTTGAAAATTATCTCGGTGAGATCAAGGGATTGATTCGATCGCGAGCGAGGCCATTAGCTCAAATTTGTCGTCGTCAATCCGAGCTGCAAGTTGATCTTGTTCTTCTAAACCCCGAAATTGTTCAAAAGTATAAAGTTAGCGATTCAATTGTCTCATCTGTTAACATCTCAGGATCACAGTATGAATACGTAATTATAAACGGAGTTCGATACTTAACACTTTTAGAAAAAGACTCTTACGTAATGATTAACGACACACATGTCATGCGTCTCAAAGTAATTGTCAACGAAAGAGATTCCGAAGAAGTTTCATGTTCGTCATTGTACTTCTGCGGTAATTTATTTAAACACAAGCAAGACTTTTATGATTATCCCTGTAAATCAGGGAATCTTAACACATGGCAGGTTTGGCAGTTATCAAAAACTTTATCAACATTTAGCTTTAAAAAATCGAGTGTTAGGAAGTGCGTGGCGTTTAAGAAAGAAGGATTCCACATTGTATTTCCATTATTGCAACGTTCTTCGTAAACTATGTACAAACGATCACGCGAGCATATATCAGTCATTATGTAACCTAGTTTGAGGATGCTTAACAAACCACGCCACCCACTAATTGGCGCTTGGGCGTAGCTAACTCAATAAAAATATGTTCAATATACTTTACCTGCTTTGTCATCCTGACTATGATATGACATTTTGTATGTAATTAGGTGTTTGAATTATATTTGTACTTGTGGGGTTGCCCGTGTGACATGGTTATAGATTACTAACTTTAACTCATCACAACATTGGTAATGGTTTTGCTTGTTATTTTAGTTCGTTTGCCTGCGTGTGACATGGTTATAGATTACTAACTTTCACTCATCACAACATTAGTAATGGTTTTGCTTGTTATTTTAGTTCGTTTGCCTGCGTGTGACATGGTTATAGATTACTAACTTTAACTCATCACAACATTGGTAATGGTTTTGCTTGTTATTTTAGTTCGTTTGCCTGCGTGTGACATGGTTATAGATTACTAACTTTAACTCATCACAACATTGGTAATGGTTTTGCTTGTTATTTTAGTTCGTTTGCCTGCGTGTGACATGGTTATAGATTACTAACTTTAACTCATCACAACAATGGTTTTGCACTGTATGTTTTGTCATTATTTCACCACATTTTAATAATTAGTAATTGTGAAGGTATACTTAATTATATTGCGATCTTTTACAGCAAGGCCTTGACCTAGCCTTCGCCCTTACCGGCTTGAAAACGAGGGTCAATTAATTCGTTTCTCAGTTAGGCATGTTGTCTTTAAACTAATAAGTCTATTGAACGTAGAATTGACCCTCCTTACAATCGTCGAAGTTACCTGCATTGAAAAAACATTCTCTGAACGATAACTTATAATTAATAAATAGTTGACCTACGCAATAATGCAGAGAATCAATCATGCTCATCGTGGAGCGACTACTGTTAATCTTAATCATTTTGTTGTACTAACCATTTCTTCAGTGTTACAGCGGCCATTTTAGAGACTACTTATCGTTCACTTGGCATGATGTCACATTTAAAAAACCTTTCATTTCATTTATTCATTTAATTGTCAATTACAAATATATATTGTTTTAACAATACAGTAGGTGTATGATCATTAATTGTCATTTACTTTACCAAAACTACAAATTATTTACGAAAGTCGATTCTAATTTAAAAAAAAACATTCTGAAGGTCAAGTGCGCAATCAAACAAATACACATAGATTTTGTGAACATGGTCATGTTGGCAGTCTCTATCTTACCCCGAAATCTATACAAAGCTTTCATTGCAAACGAAACGTCATTGGCTTGTTGGGCCAAATAATTTTAGAAAATGTGGACGGATTTCGGTTTCAACAGAATTCGAGGATTTTCTAATTATCTATTATGAAGAATACGAATCCAGTGTAAATTTAGTATAGAGCAAGTATATTTGCTATTTGGTAAGAACGTGATTTATTTTATTAGTTCAGCTATTGAATTGGGTTGTATTTCTATTTGTTTTTTTATTAATGGGTGATTCCAAAAGAAATCGATAATTTTTACAGATTTTTTTCGGCGACCATCTCCGATTTTAATAAAAATTTGGTATGTTCATTCATATCATGATGGAGAGTAATTGTGATTTTTTTCAGAATTTTTCACCTCTAATTCTCGGAATTATGGCGTCAGCAAAACTCGACCCTTTTGATGGGCAAACAGTTGTAAATTTACGGTTTATTGAATAACTTCGCCCCTGTTTGAGATACAGAGCTGCAATTGGTCTTAAAATACTCGTATTGAATCCACCTTTAATATTATGGTAAACAAAAAAAATAAAAAAATTAATAAAGCAAAAATTTCTTCGGTCGAATGTTGAAAAGGTCAAAGGTCATTTGACAAAAAACGTAATCACCGATTTCTTTCAAATTTTGCAGGGATGAACTACAGATATGTAGTGAGGTTCCCAGAAAATTTCAGAGTGGGCTACTTATAGACTTCGGAGAAATTAATTATTTTGCTCGGTGATGCACGAAATGACGGGTTTTTGCGCCTCCACTCCGCTAGTACGGGTGAGCGGTGCGAAGTTCAAAAGTGAAAAACACAAATACGTCATCACCGATTATATTCAAATTATTTGCACATGAACAACACATATGTAGTAAGATTTGTAGAAAATTTCAAGCTGGGTTGTCCATAGACTTCTTAGAAATTAATTGTTCTGTTCGTTGAGTATTCTGAAAAGATTTTTGTCTATTCAATCGAAGTTCACGAAGTTCAAAGTTAGATACACAATTATCCCAACACAGATTGCTTTCACATTGATGTAGGTACACCCAACATAAGATAAAACAGTGTTCGAAAGAAATGGATTGGCTGAAAAAGATTAAATGGCATTTCTGATAAAGTATGTGCTATCATGTCATCTACCTCTTGTAGATGAGCTCTGATTTCATTGATAGTAACAAGGATTGATGTCAATGAACCTTATGAGCAGCCAATATTTTTCACTCAAATACCGTTTTATGATTTGTTGAGTGTACATATTACAACATTTTGTAAAAATAGCAGATAATTTTCAGCTGTTGTCAAAAGTTTTCGATTTTTTGTGTGCGCTATTGTTCTCATTATTGGTTATTCGAGAGTCTTCAACATTGTTAAAAAGAATTTCACGCTGTTCTAATCAAAAGTTTGTTTTCATTAAACAATATTATATTCTCTCGGAAAGTAATTCTTTGGAATGATATTCAACCCACCCCCGGCCCCACACAGGACACGTGCCACTTCACAGAGCGCCACTTCAAGCCAACAGGAACACATGTCTTTACTCGAGCTAGCTGTTTCTGTATTTACAAGAAACAAATATCGTCATAATGTTAAAACTGATCAGTTGATCTGAGACATCCACACAGTAACATTGTGTTGATAATTTGTGTATTGAATTTCTTACGAACAAAGTTTCTTGAAGTGTGTTTTCGCTGGAAATTCGTTTTTAAGCTGAATGGGTTAATTTAAATTTATTTTATATTCTGTATTAGTAGATTGCACAGTGTATTTGTAAAGGTAATCATGTGTTCAATCGGTATGCTGTCAGGTGACGTTTGTGCTCCAGGATCAACAGTTAAAACAATTGAGGATTTTACGAAGCGGGACTTAGAGTTATTAAAGATTCGATCTTCTTGTGCCGAAATCGTCACAGTATGTAAACGTCATACAGACAAATACTTGAGGTATTACGCAATAGATCACAAGTCGGCTTGCTCTAATCCTTTAAACAATAATCCAAGTGTTTGCCACAGTAAAGGTCTACGAGAAATTACTACGGATGTTATGCACCAATACGAACAGATCACACAACTTTATCCAGGAAGAAAATTATGCACAATTTGCCGCAAGTCGCTTGCCGATCGTCTTGCTGCTCATGAAGAGAACTTTGACGTTTCTATGATTCCTGCTGCTCCTTCAAGATCATCGGTAGGTGACGAACTATTTTTCCCACCTGCTCATTTAAATGTTGCCGATTTACTTGTCGATGAATCCCCGGTAGACGCAGGGAAACTCAAACAGAAAAATTATTCAAAAAGAAAATTTAAAAAAATCAAGAAAACATTGGGACAGAACTTTCAAAAGATAGCACCTGCAGGAACAAGCATCCATGAATGTGCATTGTCGTCTGACGAGGAAGAGGAAAGGTCTAATGATGCCGATTTTAAGACAATGATTAGTCAGTTAAAAGAGAAATTTCCATCGTGTTCGAGTAGTGAACGATTTGTAATTTTATCCATTCTTCCTAAGAATTGGAGTGCCCTGAAAATTTCTACTGAATTTAACGTGTCCTATTACTTGGCAACGAAGGTAAAGAAGCTGGTTGCAGGAAAAGGAATATTCGTGTCACCAAATCCCAAACCTGGACCAACATTACCGGATGAAACAATCAAACTTGTTAGTGCCTTTTATGAAGACGACGAGGTGAGCCAACTGATGCCCGGTAAGAAAGACTTCGTCTCTGTTAATGAAGGAGGAAGTCGAGTGCATCGTCAAAAGAGATTGATTCTGGCTAACTTAAAAGAAATACACCGTCATTTTAAAGAGCAGAACCCTACTATAAAAATAGGTTTTTCAAAGTTTGCGGAACTGCGTCCGAAGCACTGTATTTTACCTGGAGCAGCAGGAACTCACACAGTGTGCGTCTGCACTGTTCATCAGAACGTAAAGCTGATGATGGTGGGAGCCAAACTGCCATCCCTCACAGCCGGCAATTCCATCCACTTGCAGACCTTCTCCGACGCCCTGGAACTGACCATGTGTGAGCCGCCTCAACCCGAGTGCCACCTGGGGACCTGTGACACGTGTCCAGGAACAGAGCTCCTGCGAGACGAACTGCAGCGAGTATTCGAAGAACAATTCATTGATCAAATATGTTACAAGCAGTGGCAAAGCACTGATCGATGCACTTTCGACACAATTCAGAAGTCGGCGGAGTAGTTTATTGAAATATTCATTGAAAAACTAGTGACTTTGCGTACACATGACTTCATCGCCAAGCAGCAATCAGAATTCCTTAAAACATCAAAATCAAACCTCAGTCCAGGTGAAGTGATAATATCTGGAGACTTTGCAGAGAATTATATTTTTGTGCTTCAAGACGCCGCACAAGGCTATCATTGGAACAATAGTCAAGCCACCCTCCATCCTTTCGTATGCTATTATCTACAAGACAATATCCTCACACACTCCAGCTTTGTATTCATATCCGATTCTCTGTCACATGACACAGTTTCAGTGAATTCTTTCCAGAAACGTTTAATTCCTTTACTTCAAAACAAAATTCCTACCATAACTAAAATCATATACTTCTCAGACGGTTCTGCGGCCCAATATAAAAACAAGAAAAACTTCATAAATCTTTGCCTCCATAAGAAAGATTTTGACATTGCTGCTGAATGGCACTTCTTCGCGACTTTGCACGGTAAGGGGCCTTACGATGGCGTTGAGGGTTGCGTGAAGCGGCTAGCAGCAAAGGCAAGTCTTCGGAGACCGTATGAGGATCAGATCGCGACTCCATGGGCACAAAATACTCTAACAAACATCACAGTTCAATTCGTTTCACAGGAAGAAATTGAAACTAACCGGAATTTTCTGATTGACCGTTTCAAATATCTCAAGCCAATTGCTGGAACTAGAAGCCTGCACTCTTTCGTACCCACATCTGAAGACAGTCTTCAAGTGAAACAATATTCATCGTCATCTCAAACTGTAAACGTACGTGTGGTTCCAAGCAAATAATTGATTCATGTGGATGAACATTTCGAATCGCTGTGTAACGCCTAAACATTATCCAAAAACATTATCCATACTTCACATCTAATTTGACATTTATCGGAATACACATGCAGAGACGACATACACGTGGACACAAAACAGGGACAAGTAGGTAAGTCTTCTGTTTGAAACTAAACATCTATGTAATTATAATGTACCAATGCAATTTAAATACATTGCAAATTCAATGCACAATATAATCTTCAGTGTGGAAGGACCTTCTACTCTGCTTGTAAGATTATTTATTATCATTGAAGTATGTACACACTACTTAAAATTTTCCGTAAGCCTAACATCATTGTGTCAATAATGTACACCAAATGTGAAAGCAATCTGTGTTGGAATAAATTGTGTGATATAACTTTGAACTTCGTGAACTTCGATTGAAAAGACGAAAAACTTTTCAGAATACTCAACGAACAGACCAATTAATTTCTAAGAAGTCTATGGACAACCCAGCTTGAAATTTTCTACAAATCTTACTACATATTTGTAGTTCATGTGAAAATAATTTGAATATAATCGGTGATGACGTATTTGTGTTTTTCACTTTTGAACGTCGCACCGCTCACCCGTACTAGCGGAGTGGAGGCGCAAAAACCCGTCATTTCGTGCATCACCGAGCAAAATAATTAATTTCTCCGAAGTCTATAAGTAGCCCACTCTGAAATTTTCTGGGAACCTCACTACATATCTGTAGTTCATCCCTGCAAAATTTGAAAGAAATCGGTGATTACGTTTTTTGTCAAATGACCTTTGACCTTTTCAACATTCGACCGAAGAAATTTTTGCTTTATTATTTTTTTTTTTTTACCATAATATTGAAGGTGGATTCAATACGAGTATTTTAAGACCAATCGCAGCTCTGTATCTCAAACAGGGGCGAAGTTATTCAATAAAACGTAAATTTACACCTGTTTGCCCATCAAAAGGGTCGAGTTTTGCTGACGCCATAATTCCGAGAATTAGAGGTGAAAAATTCTGAAAAAATTCACAATTACTCTCCATCATGATATGAATGAACATACCAAATTTCATTAAAATCGGAGATGGTCGCCGAAAATGGGTTCTCTATTTCTTTTGGAATTACCCTAATAGTATTTGCACAGCGTTTTATTGCTGTATATACATTGTCAGGTTAAAATAATATATAGATAGATTTTTGTTGACAATAATAAGTCGTTTCACTTTAAATTTGAAAAGTTGAAAAATGTGAATTTTGTATGCTGCAAGCTTTGAATATTTGGAATTAAATGTTGAAAGCTGCAAGTGTCCCATAAAATTGACCAAGAAAAATCCCGAGATGAATCGTTTGCGAGACTGCAGGAGTGTCCGCCAGGGCGGTACTGGGCCTGGGGGAGGATCTAGACAGAGCTTGGTCCGTGCGCACTTCTGTTTCGTACCCCGTGGTGTGAACAACATCTGTGCTCGTTCATTCAAATTTAAAAGCGGTGTGTTCTTTCATTCTTTTTTAATTTGTATTTGATAAGTTGTGATGGCGGACAAAAACTCAATGAAAGGTAATACTGACGATCTTACATGCAATCTTTAAGATAATTACAATAATTGAATATAGGTAGAATTGAAACGCAATTTCTCCATAGATTTAACTTGTTAAATACCTACCATAGGTATTTTTTGTTGTTGCCAATCAACTAGATACATTGCCTACCTAGAAGAGTTGGCCGAGTGCATATATCTAGTGCAGATTCTAAAAGGTTTGACCCACCACTAATTACAACAGACTAGTATTTCTATCGTTTTATTCGGGGGAAAAAACGGATACTGCGGGTTAGGCCGTGAAAGACTACATTTCGCTTTACACTGATATTATGTAGGTACCAAGGACAATGTAATTTACAATTTTTTAAATGCATTTGAGAGTACAACAGATTAACAAGGATATTAATCTTAAATTGGTGATTTAAACTCATTTAAAGGTTGAAATATGTTCAATTTATATGTGACTAGTAGGAACTTAACATTTAAAATAGAGAATAAGCGATGTATTTGTGAATATTGAAGGTGATGGGAGGTTTAATAGTAAATAACATAATATAGAATAGCTTCTATTCTAACAAAAAACTACTTAAATTCTAGTAATTACAGTGTCCTAAGTACCGACATAATAGTAGTGTAAAACGAAATGTAGTCTTTCACGGCCTCACTTCGCACTAAAAAGAAACTGTGTAGCATACTAAAAGTCTACCAAAATCAAAACAGAGTGGCTGCCTCTAATTGGTCAATTAGTGAAAAGAATTGACTGTGATTATTCTTACAGAGTAATGTTAAATGTAAATACATCGAATGTACGTGCACTCGGCCAAACAAAACTTGAACGTTGACCAAATTTGAATGACTGTTGGTCATGTCCAATAACCAATCAAAGCGTTTTATTATCATTGAAATGTGAGGCCACCTACTAGAAAGAGACAATGAGATCGCTTCGACTGACTTCTGATGGCGCGATCTTGCATTTATCAATCAGCCTATCAGATTTATTGAACGTTCAAGTTTTGTTTGGCCAAGTGTTTGTACAATTCTGGAAAAAAATATTCAAATATCCAAAATTTTACTATACCTAACTATTTTACTATTTGAGTATTTTGTGCATTTGCAGTGAACAATAAAAATTGTATTTAACATTGTCAAAAATTTCGAAATAAACATAATAACATGAAATAATTTAAGTTAAAAGTCAACAATACACGTAAAAAGTACTAAGATACTAAGATATTTGCAAGAGCTGAACATTACATTATAAATTGTGTAGATTCGTTAACGTACTCTAAGCGTGTCTCATTAATTTAAAATTTTCTTATTTTATTTTCAAATTCTCAAATTATTATAATCAGCATTTTTTTGATTTTGGTACACTTTTGTTACATTCGCTGTGAAGCGCGTTAAAAACGTTTAATTAGTTATTACTAATTAGTTAATGAATAATTACTAATAACTAAATACTAATTAGTTTTACAATTACTACACTAGAACCAAGTAGATTCCTGTTATTTGTATGTACAATAGAAAACAGTCATTTCCTTGTCTTCATAAATTTTTCCTATATTTACAGGAATCTATTTAGTGATTGAATTGCCGAATGATGATGATGGTAGTGAGAAACCACTCGTTGACTATGTGCCGGGGGTGTGGACCAACTACAAGGATACTGTTTGGTATCCCCCCAAATCATTCAATACCGAGCTCCAAAAAAAAGCCCCAAGGCTACGAAAGACGAAAGATGGCAGGAATACCCCTGCACTATACTCGCAACGGCAGGTACGTCATTTGAAACTATACTATTATTTTTTTGTGATAAATACTCCAGTTATCTCTGAATTTAATATGGGAAAATTAGGCTCTCATTATGCAACAGCATCATTATGTATGTTTCATTACAAAATCCTTACGATATTTACTAAAAAAAAATCTGTGTCTCAAAATACAATTCTGGTGACATTTGAATTTGGCTGGCCAATTATTGTTTCCTAACTAAGTATAAAAGTGTACAATTCAATGTGTATTTGACCAGTCAATTTCCATCACTAATCATCACAACTAACAGCTGAAAAGAGTGAAAAAAAATATTTATAAGTGTTGATTTATGTATATAATTTCTTTTAGATACCTATGAACAAGCAAAACGACGAATGAAGCGGGGCAAGGCGTCTACGAGCATTTCGGAGAGCTGCCGAAACTCACCAAGAAGCTAAAGACACCGCAACGTCTGCCGCAGCCAAAGACTTCTCCAACAACCCGCATGCTGAATGTCACGGTTGATGATGGTATGTTATTTTTTAAAATTATTTCGAATTTCACCAGGGTGATAATCTATGATTGAATAAATACGCATCAATGCACTCAATTGGTAAAAGACCCCCCGATGGACTACAATTAACGTGGTGGTGGGACTTAAGGGGCTAACTAACATTACAAGTTTGGTCCCAACTAAGTGTAGTCCAGGGTCGACCTGGTCCCATGCCCTCCCAAATTCACGAGCCCCTCGGGACGGCCTCCCCCTAAAATCGGGTCCCATCAGCCTATAGCCTCCCCCCCCCCGCCTATACCATTAAGACGTGACCTTCCCACAAGTGCTGGTCTCCTCCAGGCTGGGCCCCCTTTGGTCCACACCACATGGGGTGAACTCTCACCAATGCGCTGACATGCAGTTTTTCTGTTAGGTCGAGAAAGACTTCATTACGCGTTCATCTTGCAATGAAGTCTTTCTCGGCCTAACAGAGCAAGTGACGTTGGCTCCATCTGGTGAGAGTTCAAACATAAGAAACACAAACGGTATGTTGTGTGAGAGTGTGCGTACTGTACGACTTGGCTGAGTTGAGCGACCGCTCCAATAGATCTGCGAGGTTCTAGGTTTACAATTTTTTCTGGGGCTTAACGTCGCACTGTTCTGCAGCGAGGCTAATGGCGACGGAAAATCTAATGAAAACAAGCATTGTAACTAAAAATTACATAAAAAATATGTAGGTACTAAGAAAACATTTTTCTTTTAAGTAATACAAGAGGACCGAGAAGAACAGGCAACCACTTCCAGGGAGGACACACCAAGGCAGGAGGAAATAAGACAAGAGGAGACCATTGAGATTAACGGTATGTAAAACAAACACAGATGGTACACTATTAGTTCAGTGCATGATTGACCGCGGCTCCGCCAATCAAAAATCCGAAAATAGCATAACTTTTTTCAACATTTCAACTATATTAAGTATATAATAATAATACAATATCCCTTAAGGTGGTGCAAACACTTGGCCATTTTAGCAAATTGAGAGAGAAAAATTGTTTTATAAGTGAGTGTAACTTTGATAGGATGTTCACATGATAGCACTTTTTCATTATTGCTTCATGCCTTGTTAATTAGGCGCCAGTTATTCTACAAAACAGCGCAAAACTATAAAATTAAACAATTGAACAAATTGTTAAACAATCGATCTCAAATTTTAATCATGATTAAAGACAAAAAGCCAAAATTAGGGTTATCACTTGGCAAATTTTTAAAATTAAATTTCATACGGCACCCAGCAAGACAAAAATATACAATACGCGTCGACCTTGAAAGATGAACATGGTTTATTTTTCAAGGTCGGCGTGTCCGAGCTGAGCACCTGATTGGCTAGCGTCAGAGCAACGAGCGCTTGTTGCCGAGCTGTAAACGTAGCTTAACTAGCAAACGCAAACGTAGCAAACATTGGTACCTACTACCTATTGTTTTTATTTTTTTCCTAATAAAATGTCCCTATCTACCAGAAAATAAGTTTTTGTTCAAAGTTGGGAATACATAAAAATTATGAAATATGATTTTTACTGAATCCCTCAGTTAGGTGAATGTTAATAAATACCAACTGCAATGTGAAAAGATTTTCCTCGAGTGGGACTCGAACCCACGACCTTCCGATATCCAGTCAGATGCTCTACCAGCTACCAATGATGGTAAGCTACCAATGGTAGCCAATGGTAGCTACCAAAGCTACCAAAGCTACCAATGATGGATATACCAATGATGGTGTAGACCAACAGGAACAGGTTTATAACAATAAGGATGCTGAAGCAGTTATAACTAAGAGTGGAAGAATTGTAAAGAAGCCATCCCGATTCAAGGATTATTATATGGAATAGATTTAAGAGTAACGAATTATGATTAATTTGTATATGTTAATCATAAGTGATGCATTGTAAAAGAAAGGGGGAAAGATGTAATGACTATTGCTTTTTACTAATTATGTTGGTAAAAGTGTAATACTTTATAAGTGTTCATTGTTGTCTAAAATGTAATCCAACAAGCAGTGAATTGACAGTTGCAATAAATAGATACACGAAAAGCAATCCATGAATTATTCTAATAATATAAATAGAAATATAAGCAGCAACTCAACATGGCGCAGTCGGCACTCGAGGAAAATCTTTTCACATTGCAGTTGGTATTTATTAACATAAAAATTAGATCTACATTAGGTAATGTTAGGTAATGTGACACGATTTTACTTGGCTCCCATAAGATAACATGGGAAAGGAAACTCAACTTATCTCAGAAACTAGACAAAATTAATTTTTAATTAAAAATTAAATTGTGTTCAATTTTTGGAGATATTGTGTATGACATGATTATCAATAAGTATATGTACAAACAATTATGAAGATCTGAGACCATGCCCCGATTGGTTGAGCCACCTTAAATGAACTTTAATGTAATATTTTTCTCTGTTTTTTAGACACTGAGGACTTGTCTGAACTCATCTTGAAGGATTTGGGCCAGAATGTCGAAAGAACTGACAATGGTACGTAAACACATAACAGTAACTATACGTCCTTCTAACATTAAAAAAACAATTCTTAGTATTTGATCTGAAGTAACTACATAAAAGCTACAATAATTGCAGGCATGTAAATATGTAAATGTTTATAAGTGTGTGAAAATTGGATTTAAATGAAGTACATTTCCTTGTCTCACTCTAGTAGGTGACCTCACATTTCAATGATAATGACAAGCTTTGATTGGTATGGGACATGATCAGCAGTTATTCAAATTAGTTCACCGATAAATTTTTGTTGTGCCGAGGGTACCTACTACACTTTTGGACTAAAATATACCTAGTCAAAATGATAATTGGAAAAAAGTATTAGTTAATAATAAAACACACCGCTGGAATCGGAAGGCAAATTTCTGTGGTAAACAAATATTTGTATTTTCAATTTAAGACGGCTGGGTAGTGAGTTTGACCTTGAAGTGTTTTTTAATGGATTTTTATCAATATCTTTTACCAATGTAATTGTTAACAAAATAAGGCTTTGTACGAGTATTCCTAACAGTTCAATGAAAATAATTCCATAGCTTGATATGGTTTATTAGATGTACTTTGTCCTACAGATGTTTAGTGCCCGAAAATTAGTAAAATTATGGTTCTAAACATCTGTTGGACAAAATAAAACTAATAACTTGTTCCAATCTATGAAATTATTTTCATTGAACTGTTCTGAATACTCGTACAAAGCCACATTTTGTTAACAATTACATTGGAAAAGATATTGATAAAAATCGATTAAAAAACTATTCAAGGTCAAACTCACTACCCAGCCGTCTTAAGCATAATTATCAATAATAGGTACAATGATATTAAAATTAATCCAAAGTAACTTATTTTTCATCATAATGATGACGCTCCATAATCTAGACAGTTCCGCGCAGCTAAGCGATATGAGGATGTTGAATGACTGCTTTGTAAAGGAGGATGAATTAAGAGAGGCATGATTGGTCTTGACACAATTCTAAAAACATTTGTCATCATGTCTCTTTCGCATTACCTAAGACTTATAATAACAGAGATATGACAATGTAAAGTGGATAATTCACCGGCAACAATTATGAGCGCGGAGAGACGAGTTTGTAATCATCATGTCATCATCGCGATCTGTATGAAATAATTAAATTTTTCCAATTATCATTATCAGTTATTATGACTTTATTTATGTCCAAAAGTGTTGCAAATATGCTTCTCCATCCATACAGACAATAAGACCTGAAGCATAGATGTCTATGCTCTATATAGACATCTATGTCTATGTCTATGCCTATGTCTATGCCTGAAGGTTGTGTCGCCCTTTAAATAGGAGGACACTATTCATGAAGACAATTGTTTTTAGGCAATCAAATCGAATTACACTTTTGCGAATAAGACTCGCGCATCTCGACGACAACACTTTGCATGCGTGTGTGACTATTCCCAAACATTCATATTCACAACTATGAATATATTAATTCACCTCAGATGAAATATCATTGCAGGGGCATTCCAGCTCCAAATCCCCAAGCAAAAAACCTGACCACCTGGGATATTATTAATTTTTTGTGGGAATATTGTAAACTAAAAAAGAGTCGACACGTGTAATTTTGTTTGACCTTGAGGTCAGCCACTTCCGAAATGCAAGCTTGCAAATTATCATGATTTTGTATTTTTTAAACATTTCGCTCTCACTCTCATAGCTCATAACTTTTGATCCAAACATCGTACGAAGATGACCTTTTTACCAAATTGAAGCTCTTGTTATGCTCTATTTTAATATATTATACACAGTATGTTTCTTAAATCACATCATTTAAAGAAATGAATGTGAAAAATTCAAAATTTTATTACTCAAAAATTCATTTTTTTTTTTTAATTTTTACCATATTATTGCCGATATGTTACCTACCTACTGTAAAAATTTCAAGACGGAGTGTCAAGGGATGTGCGAGTAATAAAATATTTAGCGCGTCAAGGTACTTGGGAATCCGCGCGGCCAAGCGCGGGCGGTGCTGTCGTTCTAGCGATTGCACGCGACAAAGCCGCAGATAATGTTTGAACAATAGTTCATCTGCTTGGATGGACACAAATTCATCTCTTGCTTCTGCAGCGTAGGAATAAACTCTCGTTTGAATGACGTGTGTTGATACAGCATAGACATTTATACTCACGTATAAATGTCTATGGATACAGGAACAAATGAATGCAGTTTCTGGGTGCCAGCGATAGGACGTGCTTGTGAAAATCTTGCCGCGAGAATCTGATCCTCCAAGTCGTGCTCATCTTGCGTACAATACTCGAAGTTGATGGATGTGATGTTGGACTGGACCCAGTCATAGAGTTGTAGCGGAGCCATGATCTGGCCGTCATAAGGCCTATGTAGACTGGCTCGAACTGCAAGCCGCTTCACAGTCCACCCACACCCTCACAGACCCTCACAGGCCCCGTGCGATGTGGCTGTGAAGTGCCACTAGGCTGCATTGTGGCGGCAAATATTGTTTATATTTTACGATTTTTGTGGGCAGCTGAACCATCTGATATATACCTAGATGATTTTGTTGGCTGATTGAAAATATTGGTTCAGAAAATTAATAAGTTTTTTAATAAATAAACGGACGGCAACTGTATCCTGCTGCATTCAGAAATTACTGCAAAACTGATGTGTTTCACTTCACTATTCTCTTTGTAGTATGCGACGAATGGATGGAGAGTGGTGGACGATTTGTTTCAGTAAAATCCCTGGGCCTCGTCTTGCAGCACAAAAGAAAAGTTTTTAGCAAAGTCGCGACTGATTTACACCTTTGACGCACTGATTGAATTTGAAAATAATGTAATAAGTAGTATTACTCTCAAATTATTGAACTCTTCAATTTTACAGTAAGTAGGTACCTATAGGAAAAGCCTATACATAGATGTAAACTTATTCTATACATTGATTACATAAAATAATACCATCGACTCGATAAACCATAGATAAAAAACGCAAAAAAATTGAACACCAATTTCACTACGAAATGCACTACGAATAGGTATATCAGTATTTCTTGTCTATCAGAAAAAAAGCACCCACAAATGTATACCTATTATAACACCCAACACTTGGAGAGCTCAGAGGTCCGTGTGGTTGGGAAGCCAAAAGAGATATGATTGCTCTTAGAAGTTACACAGTGTAGAAAATCTCCTCAATCAATTACATACCTAAAAACCAATAACAATACCTATAGAAATACACCTGCACCTGAGCCCAACGCGGGGTGGGCAGTTCGTGTCGGCGAACACAGAGCAGGGATTAAAAACTGAAAGGGTTGAAATTAATTGACAGGAATATTTATTTCATGATTGGTCGGCAAAAATTGGCGAAGAACATGGGATGGAGTACCGTCTATGAATAGCAAAACGTATAGACAAGAGATTTTATTATGATGTCGTATACCTAAAGTTTCAGAACATAACTGTTTTCGTGATCACATGAGAACTCATATAAAAACAATGCATTGATTGTCAAAACGACCCACAACAAATATTATAACAGTAATTGAATTATAGTAGAGAGAGAATTAATTGTGATGTCGTGTAACGAAGGTTTCAGAACATAACGGTTTTTGTGGTTCCACGAGAATATATTTAAACCATTGCTATGATTGTCAAATCAACTAACAACTAATAGGTTCAAAGTAATTGTTGAATTAGTAGACAGAATAGAAAATAAGAGTTACAATAGTGATCGAGTTCAGTAGAGTTTTTACCGCGATTGCTATAGAACGAGATCAGCGGGCGGCGCTCTGCCGCGCGGTTTCACAAGTACCTTGACGCGCAAAATAATTCATTACTCCCACATCCCTAGACACTCCAACTTGAAATTTTTACAGTAAGTAGATAACATATCAATAATCATATGGTAAAAATTTAAAAATTATAAAAAATGAATTTGTTGAGTAATGGAACTTTGAATTTTTCACTTTCATTTTTTTTAATGTTGTAATTTAAGAAACATATTGTGTATACAATAGTAAAATAGAGCATAAAAAGAGCTTCAATTTGGTAAAAAAATAATCTTTGTACGATGTTTGGATCAAAAATTACGAGCTATGAAAGTGCAAGCGGAATGTTCAAAAAGTACAAAATCATGATATTTTGCAAGCTTGCACTGCGGAAGTGGTTGCCTTCAAGGTCAAACAAAAAAACACGTGTCGACTATTTTTAGGTATACAATATTCAAAAAAATAATTATTAAAATCGCAAGAGGTCAGGTCAATTTTTGTCATTTTTTGGTTGTCCTGAGGCGGAACGACCCTGCATTCAGATTCCGGTTACTGCAGTGTTAAATAAGTGTAAGGCAATTGATGTCCTACCAAATGTCATATCAGTTATTCAATTGATTTTTTTTTTATGTCAAATTTGGTGGGGAAAATTAATTTTTTGGAACTAGATTACATACCCTATTGCCCTAACTTGGCACATAGCGACCTGAATCTCATCCACCACTCTATGAATGTGTTTTGAGGTGCGTGAACATGGCACCCCCCACTTAAGTAAGAGGGATGAAACTTTCCAAATATTTAGTGCGTAATTAGTGCGAATTAGTGCGACTGGTTCCAGAATTAGTGCGACTACCCCTAAAAAGTTATTAAGCAAAAGGTGTGGGGGGTGCCAAGTTCACTTAGCACCCCCCATGAAAGTTAAACGGTTCAAACTTTGCAGATATTTAGTCCGGAATTAGTGCGAATTAGTGCGACTAGTTCCAGAATTAGTGCGACTACCCCTAAAAAGTTATTAAGCAAAAGGTGTGGGGGTGCCAGGTTCACAGCACACCCCATAAGAGATAAACTGTTCAAACTTTGCAGATATTTAATGCGGAATTAGTGCGAATTAGTGCGACTACCCCTAAAAAGTTATTCAGCAAAAGGTGTGGGGGGTGCCAGGTTCACAGCACCCCCCATAAAAGATAAACGGTTCAAACTATGCAGATATTTAGTCCGGAATTAGTGCGAATTAGTGCGACTAGTTCCAGAATAAGTGCGACTACCCCTAAAAAGTTATTAAGCAAAAGGTGTGGGGGGTGCCAGGTTTACAGCACCCCCCATAAGAGATAAACGGTTCAAACTTTGCAGATATTTAGTGCGGAATAAGTGCGAATTAGTGCGACTAGTTCCAGAATGAGTGCGACTACCACTAAAAAGTTTATAGGCAAAAGGTGTGGGGGGTGCCAAGTTCACAGCACCCCCCATAAGAGAGAAACGGTTCAAACTTTGCAGATATTTAGTGCGGAATAAGTGCGAATTAGTGCGACTAGTTCCAGAATTAGTACGACTACCCCTAAGAAGTTACTAAGCAAAAGGTGTAGAACTAGGGGGTGCCAAGTTCACAGTTACCCTCTTAAGAGAAACGGTTCAAACTTTATATATATTTAGTGCGGAATTTGTGCAAATTAGTGCGACTAATTCCAGAATAAGTAAGACTACCCCTAAAAAGTTATAAGCCAAAAGGTGTGGGGGGTGCCAGGTTTACAGCACCCCCCATAAGAGATAAACGGTTCAAACTTTGCAGATATTTAGTGCGGAATAAGTGCGAATTAGTGCGACTAGTTCCAGAATTAGTGCGACTACCACTAAAAAGTTTATAGGCAAAAGGTGTGGGGGGTGCCAAGTTCACAGCACCCCCCATAAGAGAGAAACGGTTCAAACTTTGCAGATATTTAGTGCGGAATAAGTGCGAATTAGTGCGACTAGTTCCAGAATTAGTACGACTACCCCTAAGAAGTTACTAAGCAAAAGGTGTAGAACTAGGGGGTGCCAAGTTCACAGTTACCCTCTTAAGAGAAACGGTTCAAACTTTATATATATTTAGTGCGGAATTTGTGCAAATTAGTGCGACTTATTCTAGAATTAGTAAGACTACCCCTAAAAAGTTATAAGCCAAAAGGTGTGGGGGGTGCCAAGTTCACAGTTACCCTCTTAAGAGAAACGGTTCATACTTTATATATATTTAGTGCGGAATTAGTGCGAATTAATGCGACTAGTTCCAGAATTAGTGCGACTACCCCTAAGAAGTTATTAGGCAAAAGGTGTGGGGGTGACAAGTTCACAGCTACCCCCTTCAGAGAAACGGTTTAAAATTTGCTGTTATTTAGTGCGGAATTAGTGCGAATTAGTGCGACTTGTTCCAGAATTAGTGCGACTACCCCTAAGAAGTTATTAGGCAAAAGGTGTGGGGGGTGACAAGTTCACAGCTACCCCCTTCAGAGAAACGGTTTGAACTTTGCTGTTATTTAGTGCGGAATTAGTGCGAATTAGTGCGACTTGTTCCAGAATTAGTGCGACTATCCCTTTGACAGATCTAACAATTCCATCATAAACCAACCACAGCTTCCTGGACTCATGTCAAAGCCTTACAATTAGGTATACAAACACATCACAGGCGGTGGTACATGAATGGCATATGCTTAGGAACAGATAAATGACTGTAAAAACGATGCACTTAAGTAATTTTTAAAGTATAATACGGTGATTACTAAACACTAGTCACACTAATTCCACAATAAATAACTATGTGAAAAGTTTGAACCGTTTATCTCAATGGGAGGTGCTGTTAACCTGGCAGTGGCATTCCTGACACCTTTTGCCTAATAACTTTATAGGGGTAGTCGCACTAATTCTGGAACTAGTCGCACTAATTCGCACTAATTCCGCACTAAATATCTACAAAATTTGAACCGTTTCTCTCTTATGGGGGTTGCTGTGAACTTGGCACCCCCCACACTTTTTGCCTAATAACTTTTTAGGTGTAGTCGCACTAATTCTGGAACAAGTCGCACTAATTCGCACTAATTCCGCACTAAATAACAGCAAAGTTTAAACCGTTTCTCTGAAAGGGGTAGCTGTGAACTTGTCACCCCCCACACCTTTTGGCTTATAACTTTTTAGGGGTAGTCTTACTAATTCTGGAATTAGTCGCACTAATTTGCACAAATTCCGCACTAAATATATAAAAAATATGAACCGTTTCTCTTAAGAGGGTAACTGTGAACTTGGCACCCCCCGGTTCTACACCTTTTGCCTAATAACTTTTTAGGGGTAGTCGTACTAATTCTGGAACTAGTCGCACTAATTCGCACTTATTCCGCACTAAATATTTGCAAAGTTTGAACCGTTTCTCTCCTATGGGGGGTTGCTAAAAACTTGGCACCCCCTGCACCTTTTGCCTACTAACTTTTTAGGGGTGTCGCACTAATTCTGGAACAAGTCGCACTAATTCGCACTAATTCCGCACTAAATATCTGCAAAGTTTGAACCGTTTCTCTCTTATGGGGGGTGCTGTGAACTTGGCACCCCCCACACCTTTTGCTTAATAACTTTTTAGGGGTAGTCGCACGAATTCTGGAACTAGTCGCACTAATTCGCACTAATTCCGCACTAAATATTTGCAAAGTTTGAACCGTTTATCTTAAGGGGGGTGCTGTGAACTTGGCACCCCCCCCCCCCCACACCTTTTGCCTAATAACTTTTTAGGGGTAGTCGCACTAATTCTGGAACAAATCGCACTAATTCGCACTAATTCTGCACTAAATATCTGCAAAGTTTAAACTGTTTCTTGGGGGGTGCTTTGAACTTGGCACCCCCCACACCTTTTGCCTAATAACTTTTTAGGGGTAGTCGCACTAATTCTGGAACTAGTCGCACTAATTCGTACTAATTCCGCACTTAATATCTGCAAAGTTTGAACCGTTTCTCTTAATGGTGTAGCTGTGAACTTGGCACGTCCCAGTTCCACACCTTTTGCTTAATAACTTTTTAGGGGTAGTCGCACTAATTCTGGAACTAGTCGCACTAATTCGCACTAATTCCGCACTAAATATCTGCAAAGTTTGAACCGTTTATCTCTTATGGGGGGTGCTGTGAACTTGGCACCCTCCACACCTTTTGCCTAATAACTTTTTAGGGGTAGTCGCACTAATTCTGGAACTAGTCGCACTAATTCGCACTAATTCCGCACTAAATATCTGCAAAATTTGAACCGTTTATCTTTCATGGGGGGTGCTAAGTGAACTTGGCACCCCCCACACCTTTTGCTTAATAACTTTTTAGGGGTAGTCGCACTAATTCTGGTACCAGTCGCACTAATTCGCACTAATTACGCACTAAATATTTGGAAAGTTTCATCCCTATATCTTGAGTGGGGGGTGCCAGGTTCACGCACCTGATGTTTTGATGACAGTAATGGACATAAATCACAACAATGACTATCTTCAAGAAAACGCTGCCGGCACAGAACAATTTTTAAGTGGTAGAAGAGGTTGAAGTTGCCACGTGCCAAGTCAGGGCAAGATGGGAAGTGAACAATTAAAAAAGGCATTGTTTTATTAAAAAAAAATCCCTGATTACACACTTCGTGCAACAAAACACTTACCTACACTTATTTAATGTTGTGTAACAATAGTAAAGTGAATCAGAAATTCAGATTCAACGAAATTGCGTATGTGCTTGCCAGTGCACTATAGCAATTCACCGCTCTTGTGCGAAGAGTCGTCGTCTAGATGCTTTAGTCTTGTGAGCAAATCGTCTTTTCATTCGAAATGAACCACATAGATAAAAATTAATTTCTAATAACTGGAAAGTATTCTTCACAGTTCATAGGTTTGGATTATAATTCAATAAAAAGTCTTTAGACTTATTTATTAACACAATAAGTGACTATGAAAAACTGTATGGGCATCTTTACAATATTTCTTTATTCTTCTAGATAGTGAGACTGCAAGCGATCACGGAACGAACAACTTGGCGACGGACGTTGTTTTAACTGGTATGAAAACAAACAAATAAGCAACATTGGCATAAAATGACTGACCGGAAACTTAATGTATAACTAAAGCAATTTTCTTTTCTTAGATATGTACGACTTGATCTTAAAACGGCTCGAGTCCATCGCATACGACATCAACAGTCTAAAAAAGAGTTCGAGGAAATTAAGAGACAACGTAGACGAAATAAAAGAGTCGATGGATGAGCTCCAGAGGGTTGGGGCAAAACCCATCCCCGAGGAAGAGATATTCAAACTCCCCTTGCAAACCATTGATGAGGTGGAGGACTTAAACCTTCGCCTCATCAATGATGAAGCTCTCCTCGAGAAACTGGTAAGTTGCCAAACTTTTCTGACAATGGTTGTGCAGGTTCTTCAATGAAACTGAGGTCAATTTATTGAATTGTAGTTAACCATGTAGCACGTCATTACAATTAAACTTGGGGAACAAACTTTTAAAAGTTTGTGAATTTTCTCCAGTGAATTTTAAAAATGAAAAATTATTCAGTTCTAGTGATAGGTAAGCGATTCGATTTTCTAATTTTTTCCCCCTTTCGATTCAATAGATTGTTTTATTGATTTTCTGCGTTTTGATTAATCAGTGAATCGATTATCCCAGATCAATTTTGAAGATGGTGTAATTATGTGGAGATTTTAATTAAATTATATGAAATCCACGCTAAATTTGCCGACAAGAGTTTTTATATTGACAATTTTGTTTTGATTTTAACTAAAATAGATTTCTGTTGATAACAAAACAAGGATAAATCAAACAATCAGAGCTCAAGGTAACTGTTTTGTTACTGCGCTGCGCCAATCACATGCCTTTTGCCTAGGGAAAAGTAGGCGTTGTTTTTAGATTCAATGAATCAATTATTTCATCCGATTATTGATTAAATCAATTTGATTTTTTCAGACCAATTTATCAATGGATAAATACACAAACACACAATTACACAATTTATCACTACCTAATCAGTTCAAATTCCCAGGGAACATTTTCAATAGAAAAATTCTTTTAATATCAAGAATATGCAACATTCTTCTTTGGGATGGGACTCTTTTCTTGAGACATGATTTCTGGTTGCTGTAATGTAATAAGTGGGCTGTACTAATGGCGCAGAATAAGTAAAATAAGAAAAAAAACATGTTCAACTGGGAGCTGAATTAATATTTCACATTAGCAAATATTGTTTTGTTAGTCCTTTCCTGTATTTAGGAACAAGGCTAGTCTTATCAATAGATCAATATCAATATCAATCAATATCTATGGATAATATCAATAGATATAATATCATGTTTGCTAGGTTGTATAATTTGCAAAAAATTAAAATAATTATTAAATTAACTCATTATTTTTTGGTAGTGAATGTCAACTTAAATACCTAGGTATAGTACGGCCAGCGAGCGTGGAGAAACTCATTTCATAAGATGAGCAGTATTGTTCGACCCTTGTTCGACGTTCAGCTCTGACAAGATACAACTCTTTTTATGACCTGCCACCCCTTCCACCTACACTGTTGCCATTTTAAACAACTTTCCTGGAATTTTAAAAGCCAACTGCATTGAAAGATATTTGGCACCACAACAAAACAACCCTTTCCCGATTACTTGCAGTGGTTGAGAGATATTTACAACCGAATACGCGTCAAAACACTCCGGATTACAAGCTAAGCCCATTGTTGAATTTTGCACAGCGTTTGGTGAACTTTCTCTACGCTCGCTGGGTGAACTGTAGGTACTATTTTTGTTTTTGATCTTTTTTGAATGAATAGTTCTTTTTTCCAATTAACTTTTTAGCAGTTATTTTTAAAAAGAACTTCACCAATTATGGTAACAATCCCTAGTGTGGCACTAGCTCTAGGTAACAATTCTCTAAGTAAATGAAAGGAATTTTGGTAGTTGGCAAAACTTTCAAAATCTACACAATCTCAGTGTTAATCATTCTAGGTATCATAATATGAATAGTTGATAATGCACTAATACTTTTAATTTTAAAGTTCAAGTTAAATGGCAATTACCTAAAATCAATACCTAACCAACGGTGGTAAAACTCATAGATGTGTAAGTAAATGTAATATTTCATATTGTGTAATAATTTGTTACAGGCGGTAAAACTCCAGTTTGCTGGAGGTAACGATATAGATGCCGCAACGAAGCTCATGACGAATAAATTACTTGTCAACGGCTTACAAGAGCAGTACTCGGGGCAGGGGATGCGAGGAAAACTCGACTTCTCTGCCACCAAGCTGTATGCAGCAATAACTAGTAAGTACTCGGCCTATCATGTATTCCATTAAATTGAGTTTGAACAGCAAAATGTAAATTACCAAAAAAATAGACTTGCAAATCCTATTTTTGAGGCCTTTTTTGGCTATTATAGCAATAGGAAATGGGATTGGCTGGTCAAATAATTTTTAGTAAAAGTTTATTGACCGACTTAAAAGTGCATTTGTTTGGAAAAAAGTATAGTCCTTCAAGGTCCAATGAAATTAAGTAGGTACCTACTTGATTATTCTATATCATGGGAACAATGCTCAAATATATGAGTGTACAAAGATGGACAAATTACCCTAATTTCCTGAAAACCTCGCTGAGAAGTTACTCTTCCAATTTAGCATGGATTAATTCAAAATTTGCAAATTAGGTAGGTAGTAGATACCTGAGATTAGTAACGTACCTAATTAAAAAGTTTAGTCAATCGCCCAAGAGTATTTGACCAGTCAATTGACCGTGGAAAACATCAAGGTTACATACCTAACAATTACAGGAGTAAAGTCAATCACCCATTTCTGATTGGTACAGAAATTTTAATTTGCTCTCTGATGATGCATAGCCGGGTCAAACGCACTGTACCTAGGTAGTTGCATTTTGAAGAGAGGGTCCAAACTAATAATTTTAATTTTTGTACAGCCCTCCCAGTCCATTCCGATCTTGTTTCATAAGTTTTCTCAAATAATAAATGTTTTTAGGAAATTTATGGTGCATACCAAAATTGGTATTTTATCCAAGGTCCCATCGATTAACAAACCTGCAGCTCACCCCCTTGCACGTAGTTTTACAGGACCACAAAACATTTAATGCTTAAATGTATGTGTACAGTCCGTGTGACACGGAGTTGTCCGCCAGACGTGGCCCCTAATGTTGCAAATAACCGGTTTTTGTCCATCCCTCAGTCGCTGTGAGCGATCGCGCGGTCTTCCGAGACCATTCCTCTCTCTCGGACAAGGGGTATTCAAAATATCTTAGCGGACAATTGGACAATTCCGTGTGACACGGACTGTAGGGAGTATTAGATCATCATTGACACTATGAATAAAATAGTGATTCAATTTGAATAATTAAAATTAATTAAATTAATTACACAAGGTATTTTTGCAATTTTTGTCTTCTCGAAGCCAGTGATTAATTTGTAAAATAATAAGTGGGCGGACGCTCGGCGATGTCAGAGAAACATATTTGCTTATGAAAACAATGGGGGGATTGGGGGGAAGGTCCCCCAATATATTGCGGGTCCGGGGCGCATAGCCCCGGGAAAATTTTGAATTTCAGGACCAAATTTGGTGCCTTTCTACGCGATTTGTACACAATTTTAAGAGCATTTTTACTTCCATGAAAAATAAGTAGGCGGACGGCGTCCACCCCCAAATTAACCACTGCTCGAAGCATGATGGAATCACTGGTTGGTAACAATAGGTACACAATACTCACAATTGAAGAATACTGTAATGTACGACCTGCAAATTTAAAAGATTTGACCTCCGGTGGGATTTGAGCCCACGACCTTTAGATTGCCGGTCTTATGATCTAAGGTCGTGGGCTCAAATCCCACCGGAGGTCAAATCTTTTAAATTTGCAGTTCATAACATAACATCATCCCATCTGAGGTTGTCAGAAAATGTCTCCATTTCAAACACTGTAATATTTGAACTTTCCGAATTGAAGCTAACAGCCTTAGTAGCAGCTTTCACGACAGCTTTGTGTCAGTCAGGCAACCAACACCAAATTAAACTTGTAAATACTTGCAGGTTGGCACATGAACCAATAACCTTTTTTCAGAATAATTTACTCCATTTGACATCAAATTGTTTTCTGTTCACAGAGGCCATCGTGAAAAACATCCCCACAGCAAAAGAAAATGAAATATTAAAAGCTCAGGGCACCTTTCTGAAAAATGCTCCTGACCGCTGCCACGGAAGGGAGAAGCGGAGGGATAGAAGCTACAGAAGAAGCTGGCGCAAGCACAGAGGGCCGCGACTGAGTAAGAATGATCGATGTAGGAGGTCACTTTGTTCCTGGTTAGCTGCCTGCTGACGCAGGTAAAAATTTAGTGCAGCTAAGTTTTAGTGCAGGAAAGGCGCTAATCTCTGGGGTGGGGGGCAATATAAAAGTTATAGAATAGCTGCCCAGACGTGAGCGTCTTTACAGCGCTTAATACGTCAATTGTCATTCTCGTCGGCAGACATCTAACAAGAAACAAAGTGACTTTTAAGAAGGCTGGTTTTTATATAGAACATTTAATAATATAGCATTACATTATACACTACACCGGACACACTAGGTTTGTTCGTCAGGGTGTTCTAACCTGCTCGGAGCAGGCGGAAGTACGTCACTGAACAGTTTACTTATACCTATCCGTCGAGTTTTAATTCAAAATCCTTGCACCTAACATATTCAGTGACGTACTTCCGCCTGCTCCGAGCATGTTAGAACACCCCGACGAACAAACCTACTGTCAACTTTTGCAAGAGTGGAGAATAGCTGTCTCATTGGCTTAAGCAGCCCTTTGCCCTTCTGCCTTTAGCTTCTCCGCCCGCCTCTCCCTTACACCGGTCAAGCAGAAGTTACCAGTGTGTCCGGTGTTTTAATTGAATATGTAAAATGTATTAAAGTGAGTTATTTCTTTTAAGTTTTTAATTAAAAATAATTTTAAATAGTACCTGTTGATTGAAAATTATTATGGAAAATAATAATGAATAATTTTTATTATACCTACAACAATAAATAATATTTGATAGATAGCATTACGTAGTGGATTGAAGGTACCTATTGCAAAGTGTTTTTTCTTTTAGGTTTTTAATTAAAAATAATTAAAACTACCTATTGATTGAAAAATATTATGGAAACAATTAATACAATATATAACTGTTGATATACAACAATAATAATAGTACTAAAATATTTGATAACATTACTACATCATAATTGAAGGTAAAACGTTGTTGAAGTAAGTTTGTCTTTTAGGTTTTTAATTAAAAATAATTAAAAGTACCTACCTAGACCTATGGGCTTGTTCACTGACAGTTGCTGTCATCAGAATCGTTAGCATAAACCTACTTAAAAATGGCGCCGCAAGATTTGGACATTCGCAAGCACTATTAGGTCTGTTCGTTTACCCTGCCAAAAGCTACAGCAAACTGCCACAAGCTACAGAGGAACGATCTGATTGGATGATGTGTGATTGTGGCAGTTTGCTGTATCTTTTGGCAGGGTAAACGAACAGACCTATTGCTGTTGCATGCAATAATGGCAGCCCACTTTTTCTCAAATGAAAAAACTCTTGTGTTCAGAGTGAACTAGATAATTTAAAATGTGGTCTATATGTTGCCAAAGCAGTTAGAGATTTCAAGAAGGCACTGATAGTTCAGTGATAAATAACGTGATCTGTGCTGAGCTTTGCGTGAACAAGCCCATTGATTGAAATTATTATAACACCGGACACCTGTCAACTTCTGCGAGAGTAGAGAATAGCTCTCTCTTGGCTGACAGATGTCATGTGACCTTTTTGATGATCACATGACAGCTGTCAGCCAATGAGAGAGCTACTCTCTACTCTCGCAGAAGTTGACAGGACACTTACCTAATATCGCCATATTTCAGTAGCACAACTCTAGCACAACTTTTGTTTTAAAAGTTTTAGCCATAATAATTTACATTGTCGCCATGGAAACTAGACGATCATGCTACAGTAACATGGTGCTAAATAGGTATGGCGATATTAGGTAGTAAGGGTCCAGGGGTGCGATCACATAAAATGAGAACTATCTTGTCACGGTGACAATCTTCTCATCTCAATGTTATTAACGGCCTTCTAGGGTCTTGTCACCGTGACAAGAAAGTTATCATTTTATGTGATCGCACCCCAGGGCCCTGATTCTACAACTGCATTGCTGTCGCCGAGCAATTATTTCAATGTTAATCTTATGGAAGAAATTGCTAGGCGACCGCAATGGAGTAGAATCAGGGCCCGTCCAGTGTTTATGGAAAATAATAATTAAACTAATATAAAACAATTACTAATATTTTATAACATTACATAGGGAATTGAATACGTTGTTAAAATGTATTGAAGACTGAAGTGAGTTTTTTCTTTTAAAGGTTTTCAGTTAAAAATAATTAATAATACCTACCTATTGATTGAAATTGTTACTACCTAGGTATATAGAACAATTATTTGTACAATATATTTTTTACTACACCTATTATTGTGTCACATTGTGTTGATTTACCTTCATTTCTACCTACATTGTTTTAATATTCCTGTTAAATTTTCACCCATACCTACGAGAGCAAGTCAATTATGTTTGGGGTTATGTCACATTCGCATGATTAAATCATATTATTAAATTATCTATTTTCTCATCCTTACCTTGAATATGACTTAAAATGCTCTCATAAGTTAAAGGTAGCAATTGTACAAAGGTAGGAGGTAGATAAAAGATAAACAAAATAAAAGTCACAGCCAATGCCAAAGGTCACAGCCTTCTAGAGAGCGCAGGAATTTGATCTCTATTTTATAGTAGTATGAATGTAGTAATGATGTCTATGCATGTTGTTCTCAGCTGTGAGTGTGTCGTCGCTTCTTTGGTGTCGCTGATCTGACAGATTAGAGTGACAGTGAATATTATTATTACACCTACCTTTCCTATTCAGTCGTTTTTGGGAGGCAAATGGAATTTGCAAGCAAAAAATAAAATCCAAAATAAAGTACTAGTATTAGAAGTTTCAGTATCTATTCATTAAATTATAACGTTAATAGATTCTCCAAAACATAACCTTACATCAAAGACCTTACTATTGGTTGGCACCACATCTTCCTACAATAGTACATTTTGTGATGTGTGCATGCCAGATACAATAATAACTACAATTTAATATTCAAGTGTAGGTTCTAACTCCAGCTAAAGCTATGAAGTAGAGTAGCTATTACTTTCACAGTAATTTATATAATCGAAAGTCAGTAGGTATGCATGTACTAGGGAACAAATAATAAACGGTACTCGAAAGAAAATGAATTGACTGATTAAGGTTTGATGGCATCATCCCATGAAGTCAGTGCTAACGCATTATATCTAACTCTTTTAGGTGAGCTCTGATTTCATTGATAATAACAAGGATTGATTGTCAAGGAACCGGCCCAGCAGCCAATACGTTTTGTACCAAGTACCGTTTATTATTTGGGGGAGTGTACCTAGTATCTGCATTTTGTGATCATTTATTTGGACTAAAGCCCGTCTTCCATGAATGCGATGTTTTCGCCGCAATGTTGCTTTGCGGAACGATTTTTCAGTCACCGTCTTCCATGGTCACAATGATTTCGCCCTCGCGTCATGTATTTCCAACTCCCCCATTTGTCCAGAGGTAGTCCAGCGGTAACCGCGCATGCGCACAATGCTGCGATAGAAATTCGCTGCGTTGGTTATTGAAGTTGGCTCTACTTTCAGCGACGATTCGTGTGACGTCACGCGATGCTGCGATTCGAGCGCTGATTGGCTGAGAAGCCACGATGCGGATGCGAATTCGCATTGCGATGAAACAACGCAATCATGGAAGACGGACTATATAGTGAGAAGTAATTCGTACCTAACCAATGTCTTAACTTCATAAATTCCATTAATTTCACAAATTTCATAACATTATTGTCCACTTTTGTTGGAACTTGATAGGTAGTTTTATTTAACTTATCATTGCCATATTGACGGTTTGCCCGCGACGCAAGAGCAGTTCCATACCATTTGAGCTAGATTTAAATTGAAAAACACTTTTGTCTAAATTTTCTTTCTTCCTACTGAATCATTTGTTCTAGGAGATATAATTTTGTAGATCTAAGATGTATTTTCCAATCGATGAGTATCTCCATTCATTAAAGTCAAAAGCACTAAGACAATGTTATTCTACTAGTACCTAAGTAAAAATATGAACTCCAAACAATTCCACACATTTCACACTGTCTTCATGAACACTGAATAATTTAGGAACGTATATGTCTATGATTTAGGAATTAAACCGTTCCGTGGGGTAAGTATAGTGATTCACCTATGGAGTGAGCGCCTAGTAGATCTGAAGAAGTTGCTGGAGAGTTGTTGGCAGATAGCTCTGCTGCATGAATCTAAATCTGAGGCAGTCACTCTTCAACGAAGCTTTTGTATACCCCTTATGGTTTAATCGAGATAGCTCAACTTCAAGTTGTGCCACATACCCCATGCAGGATTTTTTAATTGCCGATTGTCATGTTTTAATTGATCTGAACATGAAAACAATTTGCTGTAGACATAACAACCAATCAGAGCAATTACAGATTAATCTATGTGGCAAATTTTATGAATATATGTTGCGTTTATTCAAATACAAAATTTGAGACAATATTTTGTAGTTTCTCAAAGGCCATTAAGTGCAAAATTTATGAAAAAAAGACTATCATTTCAGGAATGGATAACAAATTAAACAATTATTAGAGGGAGAGTTCAAAAACAAGTTATGCCAATTAAATATGTTGAATCAACACAAATACACAAATCCATCATATTAACAATGAGTCAGGTTTTAATCATATATATGTTCAACAATTTTATTGACAATATTTGAACATTCAATAGTAACAGCTGCTTTTGCTAAAGCATCTCAATTAACAATTTTATATAGCTGTAACATGTTGTATGTTATTGGAGTAATTGATTGCCCTATATTCTGGAGCATTAATCTTTTTTAGGTTATTGCTTTTTTACTTGTGCTAAACATTAATTGTTGCCGAATGCGTGAAAGAGATTGCCGTCAGCCACGTAATTTTACTTGGTAGTTGTCAAAAGCCTGGACAATATTTCTTGCGTTTGTCTTCATTCATACAAAAATTATATAAGTACCTATTTTTTTGTCAGCCAACCATTAATGGAGATAATTATATATAGTTTATAAAATTCAGTGGCCAGCGATTTAATCGCTGCTTCAATTGCAAAGCCCTTGCTGCCAAATCAAAGAACGTGTGAGTGCTTGATCAATATGATGCAACTCAATCTTTATAGTTTTGATTGAGTTTTGATAGAGTGTATATAGATCTAAGAGATCAATTTGAATTCCTACAGTTTCAGTTTTATTTGCAAAGTCCTAAATTTTACACGTCATTATAACATTTGAGTCCCAGGTTTGTCCTAGAAAATTGGAACAACGTATCTTTCCATGTTAAGCCAGCGCCAGTTGCATTTTAAGAAATGTTACAATTTGACTGTTAGAACTTTTGTACCAGTTCTAGATATGAAGAACATTGTGTGTTGAGACCATAATATTTAATTGTGCTGACACAAAAAAAAACATCATGATACATCCTGATATACACAATTGGGAATGGGATGACTTCCATTTAGGTATGAAATTTTGTTAAATGAGAGGGTATGCCCCTTGGGGGTCCAAGGGAAGGAAAAAACCAACATCCTTCCCCCACCCCCCTAAGATAGTTTTAAAAAGTTAAATTTTATGTAGATAACATAAGAAAATTATAGAAATTATCGATCGGAAGTGATCATTTCAGGCTTATGGAGCTGGGACATAAAGTTGTCTGTATAAAATAACATTTAATAAAATAAAAATTTATTCCCTTATTCTAAAATTGTTTTAATTGTAATTAGTATATTATAGTATTTTATAACTAGGTACTGTAAGTAATTTATACAGACAGCTTAATGCCCCAGCTCCAGAAACTTAGTTGCACTGACGATTATAATTATTTTTACAGTATTTTAATATCTCTTTATACTTTGTTCCGCCTTTACATTTTACATGTTAATTGATATTTTCCCAAATTAACTGTTGATGGTTTATCCGGTACTGTATGTAGGTTTATTGCTGTATTTCAATTATTGAATTGCATTTAAATTGAACAACAGAGATGTTTGAAACCCATAAATTCAATCAAGAAATTCAAAATTTACAGGGTATGAGCCCCGATCCGATATAATGACGCTCCCCCTATTTTGTACCTATATAAAATATTTTCTTCTCTGTCATCATTATCATTATTGAATGTGGAATGATCGTCCCGTTAATTAAAGATTATAAATGTAATATACTTTTAATTATTGTTTTAATTTTAATTTTGCTTAACCTTTAACCCCCCCCCCCCCCCCCTCAACATTCAACAATAATTTATGGAATCATCCTTCAAGATCTGTTGATTTACAGAGCTGTTCGAAATGATGGCCCCTAATACGCCCTACCCGCAATACAGCCGAGTAACATTGGCTGCCTAACCGTTACACCACGGCTCGCAAATTCAATTTTCGGCCATCTAACAGACAGAATGTGAACCTCCGAAGAAACAGTTGTCTAATGGACTCGATGCAGCTTGAATTATAGTAGTAGTATCTTTTTATTACCTATCGAGCTATCACATAAATACAAGAACAATAAAAATTCAAGCTTATAATAATAAAATGAAGCCAGTAATGTCCTAATTATAAAATACAGCAGGTATTAATCATTAACAGTATATAAAAAGTATTACTTAGAATGCGACTATAAATGAGAAGATAATTTTACGGAAGAAACATGATATTAAGTTGACATAATTAATTTCGATGTTATTTCAACATTCAATTAAATTGGTTTTGGTTGGTATACTTTATATGTTCTAAATCAGACTTCTAATCCAAGTGCGTTTGTCTCACAAACCCGTGTTGCGCGTGAGCTAAGAACTAAGTGGCTTTGAACCGCATCCAAACTCATCCCTCACCGTGGCGTAGGGGATAAGGCGGCTGACTACGGAGCGAAGGTCCCAGGTTCGATCACCGGCATATCCATCATGTGTGTACGTGTACTAATACCAATTTATAATAAACATGTGTTTCTCCATTACTTCCAGATATACATTACAACATCAAAACTTGATAAATGATTAACATGTAACTAATAATAACGATATTACATTTTTTTTCATTATTATATTTTGCGTTTTCGTCGGCATAAGTCGGCGAGCCGACGTCGTCCCGACCTCGTTTTGCAACCTCGGCCCGATGGCAGTCAGCCGTCGACGGGCCAACGTCTTGTTTTTAAGGGCGGCCCGACCCCGGCGTTACCGTTAACATTTCAACCTCGGCCCGATGGCAGCCAGCCGTCGGCGGGCCGACGTTGTATTCGCATTTTGTGCTACTTGGGTAATTGGAGGACATAGGGAGGGGTCGACCTAACGGGCCCTGAATGTTTTGGCCGAATTATGTTAGTAAAGTGAGGTCTGGTGGGGTGAGTGAAGCTGCAAAATATTACGAAGTCAGGGAATGGTGGGGTAGGTCAGGATAGACAGGTGTGTGATAAAGTGGCGTTTGAATGAGTGAAATAGAGTTAGTACAGTTGTGAATGCGTGCGCCATTAATATCTGCTTATTTTGTTAATAATATGTCATGCAACATCTTGTGGGACTTGCCCACAGGATTAACTAAAGAGGCGGCAGGCGGCATCGAGGCGCCCGAGCTGAGGGGAGTACCGACGGGTGATCCGAGGACGGCGATGGAGGACGGCGTCAAGAGGATGACGATCGACCGGGAAAGTACACGGGGGGGGGGGGGGGGGGGGGGCGGCGGATGAGTACCGCTTCGATGAAAGCGACGCAAATTGACGGCGGCGTAAACTGACGACGATGCGAACTAACGATGATGTATCTGCAGATGATGTAAGAGCAGATGTATCTGCAGGCTTACAAACAGCCAGGGCAGCAGGAGATGATGTTCAATATTATTGGTTGTAATGTTATTTTTAAAGCCCCAGTACGACTTCCTAAGGTATGTGTTTCAATGGATGGTAGTTGATGTCGGAAGAGCTGAGGCGTCAAAAAAAATGTTGTTTTCGGCCCATGAGCAGAATTTCACCCCTTCTTAGTTTCCGGTCACGGATGGGGCACTGACGTCAGTGCGAGGGATCGCTCGGCCTCAAGACAGCAGGATGCAGCGCGTTGACTGTCTTCAGTTGATTTTTGTGGTTTCATGAATAGGTGGTGTATTTCAGTGTGTTTTTATTATATGCGAGAAAGGCTGGACAGTATAGCAAGACTAGCAAGTAAATAACTTCGGATGTATAGTGCTTTTATTTCATAATAGTAATTAGAAGGCATACATTATTATAGACAATTGAAATAGTGATTATAAAAGCGTTTACATTAGTGACTATGACAGTGAATAAATAAAAGTGAATAATGTAAGTTTTAGTTTAAATTTTTTACTTGCGTCTGAAAAACCGTAATAATGGTTAAAGAATGATGTGTATATAAATGTAACACTACTTTAAAATGTGTAGGCGCGGATGGATTTACACTCTCTTTTCATCGATTTCCTAGTCAGTCATCGGCAGACAGATATAAACAGTGGCTTCATAAAATGTACAGAAACAATTTTATTCCCACTAAATCATCACTAGTTTGTTCAAACCACTTTACAGAGACTGATTATGATATTGCAAATAGACTAAAGTGCGAATTACTTCCGTGTGCGAATTACTGAATGCATCGCCGAAATCTGTCTGGAAATCAGATTGTAGGTATCTAAGAAACCACCACCAAGTGTACGAGTTTGGAATAATTATCGGGAAAAATGTCTTGGTAAACCACGTTAAAGCCAGGGAACATTGACTTATTTGACATTTGACATCATGTGTCGGCATAGAGTTAGTAGGTCGCTGCAGCGTAAGTGCACGCGGCCGGCCGCGGGCTGGCTTGCAGAGCGGTCCCTCTCACTGACGTCACTGATCCATGCGTTGCGGGCTTGCGTTCAGTGTGTGGCGGGTTGCGGCAAGAGTTTAATTGTCACATTGTGAGCGTTGTGATTGTCGGATCGATTTGATTTTTTGGAATATTGGATAAAATCATTCTTGTCACATTATTATGTAAAAGCTGAAGCAACCTGGCCAAGGCCTTTAAGATCTCATGCTAATATTATCTATGCATGACATGAGGAGATTGTAGAATAGGTCAAAACCAGCTGGTAAAGAATAGAAGGGACATAATTGTTCCATGATTTATTCGTACAATATAGATGTAAACAGGTTTATCATTATTGTTCCTTGGAGACAAAGTACCTGACACAATAGGGTCGTTCCGCGTCCGTTCGACCAATGGGTCATTTCGCCTCAGAACCACCAACGAATTTTCATGACCCCTTCCGATTTTGATCAAACTTTGTGAAGTTGTTGTTAAAAGCAAAAAATGAGACACGTATTTTTTTGTTTGGTCAATTTTGTCCCCCTTCTGGTACTTTCACCCCTTCGAAAATCTCACTTTTTAAGAAACCCTTATTTACATAACTGCTTGTAACTTTGGACTTGTTTGAGATATTTTAGTGATCTTTTTTAATATTTGTACACAAATGTAAGTAGTTTCATAATACGCAATGATAATTATAATTATTTTTTAAATCAGGGGTGACCAAACCAAATTTTGACTTTAAATGGGCCCCCCAAAAAAACGGCATTTTTTAAAATTCTGAAAAAAAATTATCGTGTTTATCATTATTATGTTATCATTCCCTGAAAATTTCAGAGTGGAAAAATGTTTTGTTATTTTTTTATGAATAAAAGTTCACCGTCGTATTGTGGAAGATCATAAAATATCACTCACCGTGTGGTATTTTGATATTAGGTGTGCTACAATTATTGATTAAAATGAATCAGTGATAGAATAATGACACAATTCTATATTGATTTTGTCAGTAACGCGATATTTTTAAATAGGGGTGACCAAATCGGGAATGGTATTACAGCATTTAATGTCCACTGATGCATTCTTAATTTTTAGATTATGTGCTATTTCTCAGTACATTTTGGTGTTCGCAAACGCCAACGATTGTATAGATCTTCTTTTCAGTTTTAATTGAGAGTTCAATAAAATATATGCAATGAGATGATTATATATTTTTCTATACACATAATTTTTCTGTTTTGGTTGACGCTAGTAAAAGCCCCATAACCTCGCCAAGGTCTCAACCATTGTATGGGGTCTTTTTTTTATTGTGGAAAGGTTAAAACCACAGACTGGCATGTGAGAGAAAAGGGATTATTTCGGCACTTTAACGATTTCATCTTTAGATTGAGCGGCATATGAATAGATTTTGGTGGAGACAATTGAAACTGAGACAGGAATGAAGCAATGAAGTTTCTGAGTTCCAGTGATGGTGCGTGAACTCAGAAACCTTTCATTCAGGAGTCTTCCCTCGGCTGCGTGGTCTTCTTCCGTGCAGAAAGTGAAGTCGACGGCTTCAATGTTCGACCTCGCCCACTCAAATAGTTGCAGTGGAGTCATGATCTGCGACTCGTAGGGGCGCTGCAGACTGGCGCGAGCAGCGAGCCTCTTCACCGTCCCTCCGACGCCGTCGCACGCTCCTTTGCCATGCGATGTGGCAAAGAAGTGCCACTCGGCGGCGACGCCGAAGTCCTCCAGGTGATGACACAGATTACTGAAGTTTTTCCGGTTCTTGTACTGGGAGGCGGCCCCGTCGGAGAAGTAGATGATCTTCTTCGGAGCTGCGCCCTGGACACTCGTCAGATACTCCATCAGCTTCCTCTGGAATAAGTGGACTGCCACTGTATTATGAGTGAGACAGTCCGATATCACGACGAAGCTGACGTGTCGCTCCTCTCCAGATACGCGATAGTAGGCGACGAACGGATGGATTGTTGCCGAGGAGTTATTCCAATGGAAGCCTTGCGCTTCATCTTGGAGAACAAAGGAATAGTTCTCGGCAAAATCGCAAACAACAAGAAATTCTCCGGGATTCAAGTTGTCTTTCACTTCGTTCTGGAAGGCGGCTTGCTGTGTGGCGAGGAAAGAGTGTCGCTTCAGGGTGACGAGACCATCACAGAAGCTCTCCAGGAAGTCGTCCATGGGCTTGGTGACTATCTCCAGAGAGCAACGATCGACGGACGCCCATCTCTTGAAGGTGATGTTTTCTATCATCTTCTCGTCCATCAGCTCTCGAAGATGCTCCTTCATCCCTGAAGTTCCCGGACATGAAGAGCAGTCTTCCAGGAAGCAAGACGGAAGTGGCGGATTGCATGTTATGGCGGCCACACATTCTTTATGTGTCTTGAGCGGCACGTCATCCTTTGAAGTGAGGTCCGCGATCTTGGCGCCGAGCATCATCAACTTTAAATTCTGATGAATTGTGCACACACACACACTGTGCGTGCCGCTGGCTCCAGCTAGAACACACTCTTTGGGGCGCAACTCCGCAAACTTGGAGAATCCCACTTTATACTGAGAGAACTCACTCTTGAATAGGCGATAGACCTCTTGTAGATTGTTGAGTTCCAGCCTCTTCTGTACAAGATGACGTTCGCCATCTCGTTTCACAGACTTGCAGTCCTTCATACCTGGCATTACTCGACTCACATCATCGCGCCTGTAGAATTCTTCAACAGCCTCGACGATGGTCTGTGACAGCGGCTTTCCAGGTCTGGGGTTCGGTGTTGACATGACCCCCTTCTCCCGAACAAGTTCTCTTGCCAGTCGTGCCATGTAATTAGTGGCCCCAAACACGGCCTGAACTTTACCAAGCGTCCAGCTTTTGGGGAGAATTGTCAAAATCTGGATCTTGACACTGTAGTCGTTTGTTGCCTCATATGCCTCATATTAGCTGGTAGCCAACGGACAACAACAATAGGATGGGGTGCGCCGTGTACCTGCGAGCACGTGCTAGTCTCTTCGAAGCATCCCTTAGCTCGAGCAGGCATGATGAATAAAGTCGTGGTCAAAAACATTGTTCCCCTATCAACTAACGGCATATCCCTCTATTTGTATGAAAGGTGAAATACAGAATAAATAAGTTTAATACATGTTTTATTTGTTTTAACATGTACTAGATATGTAAAAATTAAGAATGCATAAGTGGACATTAAATGCTGTAATACCATTCCCGATTTGGTCACCCCTATTTAAAAATATCGCGTTACTGACAAAATCAATAAAGAATTGTGTCATTATTCTATCACTGATTCATTTTAATCAATAATTGTAGCACACCTAATATCAAAATACCACACGGAGAGTGATATTTTATGATCTTCCAAAATACGACGGTGAACTTTTATTCATAAAAAAATAACAAAACATTTTTCCACTCTGAAATTTTCAGGGAATGATAACATAATAATGATAAACAAGATATATTTTTTTCAGAATTTTAAAAAACTCCGTTTTTTTGGGGGGCCCATTTAAAGTCAAAATTTGGTTTGGTCACCCCTGATTTAAAAAATAATTATAATTATCATTGCGTATTATAAAACTACTTACATTTGTGTACAAATATTAAAAAAGATCACTAAAATATCTCAAACAAGTCCAAAGTTACAAGCAGTTATGTAAATAAGGGTTTCTTAAAAAGTGAGATTTTCGAAGGGGTGAAAGTACCAGAAGGGGGACAAAATTGACCAAACAAAAAAAAACGTGTCTCATTTTTTGCTTTTAACAACAACTTCACAAAGTTTGATCAAAATCGGAAGGGGTCATGAAAATTTTCGCGATTTTTTGGTGGTTCTGAGGTGGAATTACCCCAATGAATATTGATGACCCTCTTCGATTTTGATGAAACTTGCTAGGATTGTTTACTATTCTAAATAAGCATATACGTATTTTTTTGTTTCGCCAAAAATTCATCCCGTATCGAATTACAGGCAACTCAAAATTTGGAAATTTTGACAAAACAACTTTGATTTAATATCTGTAGCGTCTACACAGATTGAGATAGACAAAATATGTTTGAACAAAAAATGTACATAATTGTACATTCTTTCAAATAAAAAATAGTTGCGTCCAAAAAAATGAAAAAGTAAGGGGGGGAAACTCAAAATTTTGACTATTTTGACCCCCCCAAAAAAACGATGTGTTTTAAAATTTTGAAAATAATATATGTTAATTCGTATTGAATTAGGAACTTTTCAATTAAGGTTTAGAGTGGGCAGACTCTTAGTTCCAGAGATATGAATTAATATGTGCGGCGCGGAGAGATAAAATCGCGTGCATGCGATAGCGCTTGAGGCGGGTTTCAATAGAATCACTAGATTTAAATATAGAAAGGTTAGGCTTAAAATTTTCAAAAAATTAAATTGTCATCATCAATGTATTAGCCATCTATTCAGCTATGGTTTTGAGTGGGCAGACTTTTGGTTTCAGAAATATGATTTTTTTATGTACCGCGCGGAAGTGTAAAACCGCGTGCATGAATATCGCTATCGGCGGGTTTTTATAGAAACACAAGATTTAAATACTAAAAGGTTAGGATTAAAAATGTCAAAAAATTACATTGTCATCATGATTGTTTTAGCTATCTATTCAGCTATACGTTTGAGTGGGCTGTCGTTTGGTTTAAGAGATTTGATGTTTTATGAGTAGGTACTACATTGTGGAGCTGTAAATCGATACTTTCATAAGATAGCGCTAGGAGAGTTTCAAAAGAAGCACATGATTTAAATAGAAATGATATAGGTAATGAAAATTTTCAAATAAATATACCTGTAATCGTCGTTATCTTAGCTATCTATTCGTCTAAGGTTTTGTGTGGGCAAACTATTGGTTTCAGAGATCTAAGTTTTTATATGCAGATTTGTAAATTCGTGGGCATGCAACACATTTAATCTAGAAGTGATAAAAATATTCTAAAAACAAAACATAAATGAGAAGTGATTTTATCATCTAATTTGACAGCGATTTTGGGCGTGGGCGTGTACATGATTCAGAATGTACAGTCCTAGCAGGATCTTACATAAGTGATAATTTATAAAAGAGTAGGTATACATACCAGATTATTATAATTTATTTTGGTTGACGCTTGTTTTAAAGCCCCATAACCTCGCCACGGTCTCAACCATTATATGGGGTCTTTTTTTTAGTGTGGAAAGGTTGAAACCACCTTACATGTTGAGTACATTGTGTTTTCTTGTCATAGTCTTCAACTCTTAGCTCTTCGATGAGGCGATTGATTCTAATTTAAAAAGTTCAGCAGATGAATACAGTTTAGTTTTTACTTTTGAATTTGAAACAGGAATGATGGTATGCAACTTTTGAGTGCCAGGAATCATTCTTGAACGCAAGAAGCGATCTCGTAGAATAGCTTCTTCTTCATCGTGCTCTCTGGTCGTACAGAAGACAAAGTTTATGGCGGCAATATTACTACTTGCCCAATCGTATAGCTGTCTTGGTGTCATTATCTGTGAGTCGTAAGGACGTTGCAGACTTGCCCTGGCTGCAAGACGCTTGACTGTCCCACCGACGCCGTCACACGCTCCCTTTCCATGTGAAGTGGCGAAAAAGTGTCACTCTGCGTCCACTCCAAAGTCATCCTGGTGATGGTAAATGTTTGTGAAATTCTTCTTATTCTTATACTGAGAGGCAGCTCCATCAGAAAAGTAGAAGATTTTCTTGGGAACTTCTCCAAACGTGAACTCCAGGAAACTGATCAACTTTTTTTGGAAGAGGTGTACAGCAACGGTGTTATGCTTCAGGCATCGGATATTACAACGAAGCTAGTGTGACGCACTTCTCCGTCTTCGTTGTAATAGGCCACGAAGGGATGGATTGTTGCTGAATCATTGTTCCAATGGAACCCTTGGGCTTCATCCTGCAGTACGAAGGAGTAGTTCTCAGCAAAGTCACAAACTACTGAGAACTCACCTGGATTCAGCTCGGTTTTGATATTTTTATGGAACTTCGCTTGTTCTATTGCGATGAATGAGTGTCTTACCAGAGCAGCGAGTCCTTCACAAAAGATGTCCAGGTACTCGTCAACTGACTTCGAGATGGTCTCTAGGGAACATCTGTCAACAGATGTCCACTTCTGAAATGTGACAGTCTCGATCATGTCCTGGTCCATCAGAGTTCTGAGACGCTCCTTCAGGTGTGATGTCCCCGGGCAAGATAGACACTCATTCATGAAGCACGCAGGTTGAGGCGGGTTGCAGATGACGGCCGAGATGCATTCATTAAATGTTTTCAGTTTCACTGCATCAGTCGAAGTGAGTTCCGCGATCTTTCCTCCCAGCATCATCAATACGACGTTCTGATGGATTGTACATACACACACGCTGTGTGTCCCGCTCGCACCCGGCAACACACAATATTTAGGACGAAGATCTGCAAATTTTGAAAATCCAATGGAGTAATGTGGAAATTGGTCTTTGAATAATCGATAGATTTCCATTAAATTACTAAGAACTAATCGTTTCTGAATATGCACTCGTTTCCCATCAATCTTCATAGATTTAAAGTCTTTCTTTCCCGGCATTGCTCTGCTCACATCGTCACTAATATAGAACGCTACGACGTCGTCCACTATATTCTGTGCCAGTGTCTTACCAGGTCGTGGGTTTGGCGTCGAGAGAATTCCCTTCTCTTCCACCAGGCGCTTCGCTTTCCTAACCATATAATTAGTGGCACCAAATTCTTTTACAATTTTGTCTGAAGACCAGCTTTTAGGGAGTACTGTTAACACCTGTACCTGTACCTTCACACTTTGGTCCGTGGTAGAATCAAACTTCTCTTTGAGCTGTCTTATTATTTCACTGTCTGCTTCACTGTCTTGAGATTGTACTGAAACAGGGATGTGAAACACAGACTTTTGCATCGCTGTGGACACTTGTAAGAATTTCTTTTGGGGATATCGATCCTGTGTTAGTTTCTTTGTTACGATTGGTGATACATCTATCATAGGTAAACATGGGTTCATGGCCTCAACAACGACTTCTTGCTCATATGACGTGCTTGCGATCGCATCAGACACAGAGACGCCACTGACATTGGCTGGCTCTGGATCGTCGGAGCTGGAAGAGCTTGTGCTGGAGGTTGCTGTCACTTCTGGCAGCGTTATTACAGGTGGAGGTGCGAGTGGAGCCTCTAATGATGAGATATCTCTCCGGCAAGTTCGACACACTTTACTTCCTACAGGAACATGCGGGATCTTCAGCAGCACAGACTTGGACACGGCGCGAAGTCCGACCAGCACATAGTGTTGTTTGCGACCAAATGGGTTGCAGCACGAAATACGCCATGGCCGACGCTATTTTAACAGAGTTTTGGGCATTGTAGCAAGTCAAAAATATCAAAGCAAACAATAAATACAGCTTACACTCAAATTCTAACAGAAGAGCGTTCACACACGATGTTAAATTAAAAATGTAATTGAAAACTAAATCACACGAGTCAAAAAGAATACAAGAGAATCAACAGAATTGTTGAAACTAATTGTCACTACACAAGAGACCAAACTATCACGTCTGTTCAGTTCAGATTGCTATGCCACACTGACTGCAACTGTTGACTGTTGAGTTGGGGAGGGTTTGTATTTCCAAACTCTATCTTTATAAAAGGTATATTCATATAGACGTAGCTTTGCGCAAAGCAAAACCGCGTGCAAATGCAACAAATCAGAAGACCGCTACGTGGATTATCTCAAAGAGGCAAGACAATGTAAACAATGTCATTGGTTAGAATCAAGACAACGTATTCCGCAAAACGCAAAACCGTGTATATGTGAAAGATTCTTTTATTGAGGGGTACAATGCAATACACATTTATGGTGTGGCCAGCCAAGCCCTACCCTCCAAGGAATCTCAGATGATGGCAATAAAATATACCTGTAGACACCCGCACTTTCTAAAAGGAAACCAACCGGCATTATCAAATATTTCTACAGCATCTATCAGGCTTGGACTGCCACTCAAAACCTGGGCAGAAAATACAGTAACAATGATGATGACATTGTAATTTTTTGACACTTTTAATCCTAACCTTTTTATATTTAAATCTTGTGTTTCTATCCAAACCCGCCGATAGCGCTATTCATGCACGCGGTTTTACACTTCCGCGCGGTACATAAAAAAATCATATTTCTGAAACCAAAAGTCTGCCCACTCAAAACCATAGCTGAATAGATGGCTAATACATTGATGATGACAATTTAATTTTTTGAAAATTTTAAGCCTAACCTTTCTATATTTAAATCTAGTGATTCTATTGAAACCCGCCTCAAGCGCTATCGCATGCACGCGATTTTATCTCTCCGCGCCGCACATATTAATTCATATCTCTGGAACTAAGAGTCTGCCCACTCTAAACCTTAATTGAAAAGATTCCTAATTCAATACGGATTAACATATATTTTTTTCAAAATTTTAAAACACATCGTTTTTTGGGGGGGTCAAAATGGTCAAAATTTTGAGTTTCCCCCCCTTAATTTTTCATTTTTTTGGACGTAACTATTTTTTATTTGAAAGAATGTACAATTATGTACATTTTTACAGACGCTACAGATATTAAATCAAAGTTGTTTTGTCAAAATTTCCAAATTTTGAGTTGCCTGTAAAAATTCCTGTAATTCGAATTTTTGGCGAAACAAAAAAATACGTATATGCTTATTTAGAATAGTAAACAATCCTAGCAAGTTTCATCAAAATCGAAGAGGGTCGTTCATATTTTCACGATTTTTTGGTTGATGTGACCTGGAATGACCCAATAGCTACTGAGTACCACTGAGCTAGGAAATGTATTGTTATCTTTCATGATTGGTTATTGAGCTTATCTCGTGGTTTTTTATTTAGGTGTCTGTTTGGTTATTGGCTTACGGCCAACTGAGAAGCATTACAATCTCTTGTATCTTCTTCTTCTTCTTCTTCACTTCCGGTTTTAATGGCACTCGACATCTATGGTCATACTGGCCAGCTTTAATTTATATTCGATGTAGTTTTATAATGTATTAATTTATTATTATGCTATATAGGTATTTCCACTCGTTGTACTTTGGCACATAGGCCAGTTAGTAGTTGTTTAAAATTCAGAATTATTCTGTTATTTAATGGCGCCTGACATGGTCAGATAGGCCAGCAGTATTTGCGACTCTCCCCAACGAAGGTTGAGGAAGAAGTCAAATCTCTTGTATCGACTGTGACGTTTGTTTTGAATGAACGTCACATTTTACCGCGCTTTTACTTATGCTCTTCTTCTATCTAGTGCTGACGCCAAGCGATATCATGAGGAACTAGGTACTAATGCCAGATGAAAGTAGGCGAGACTGTCAATAACTTCACGATGTAATAGGACTGGTTTTTCGGCGATCAGAAATGATCAGAAACAGGTAGTTATTAATAGTTAATGACGTTATGGATCAACCCTGATTGCGCATGTGCAATTAGGGGATGAGAGTTCGTTTCCGAGTAGGATTCGTTCTCTTGCTGCGGTGCTCTTGAACTGTGAAGACGTGCTTTTAACTCTCGCGTTTCTGTGATCCGAATCTTTCAGTGGTATTGGATTTTGTGATATCGCGAATTGTATTTGTGATATTATTTTGATTAGGATCATTCTTTTTGTGCTTATGCCTTAACCCTGTTTGGGACGCGTTGAATGTAGCTAGTTGTTGCATTACGTAGTGTGGATTTTAAAGTAAATAGCCGTAGAAATTCGACATTTAGCAACCACGTTTCTCGTTGCAGTGCATTTGTACTTGGCCAAGTTCAAATGTTCCGGGAAGGCGTTTCACAGTAGCCAAAGTCATCGCAGCAAGTAGCAATTGTTTAGAAGGCCGTGTTTAGAAGAACAGAAGTTTAGAAGAACTTCTTCTTTGTTTAGAAGAAGGCCGTGGAAAAACAATTCTGACCTAAAGGTATAATTGTCTTATGATTAATTTGAATTTTCAATGTAATAATTAGTTTGAGTATAAATATTGTGTGTAATTCAATAGAAGACAAGAAGAGCTTTCTTCTGACACATAAATTGAAGATTTTGGTGCATTAGAAGACAAGAAATTGGCACGTTTGAAATTGGACTGTCAAGTTGCTGGTAAAGTTAGTAGAACAATTGAATTTGGAACATCTATGATGGAAATGAAATCATTAGACATCTCCTGTAAACTGTTTACACTGCAGAATGAGTGCATAAAGATCACATCTTTAGTTAATGGAATATATGAGTCTACCAAAAAGATCGTGGAATATATGATAAATAGTAATGATAATGACAATTTTCAGCAGATGTATCTCTTTGGGGATACCATTATTAATGAGAGTCTGATATGTATGAATGAGTTTAATTGCTTAGCAAATACTCTTGAGAAGAATATGTATTTCCCATTAGATATTGCATCAAAGAAGTCATCGGTATTGTTTGTGGCTGATAGTCATGGTAGAGATTGCCAGACGTTACTCCAAGACTACATTGGATTGAACTCAACGGTTACTGTAGTTTATAAACCAAATAGCCCATTGAAGAATTTACTAGAAGGAATATACGACTCTAAACCTTACATCAACAACCAAAATCATGATCGTATTATTATTATGGGTGGTACGAATGATATTCCGCTGCTATCACCACAAGATGCTCTTCTCGAATTACCTCAACGTTTGGAGAAACAGATTATGAAAATTAATGAACTGCTATTAATACCACTGATTAGAACCATCAAGTCATGCCCTAAGAAAGAGTTTATTGTAACAACAATACCCTATAGATATGATCAACAAATGATGAATCCTACTATACATCAGATCAATATTGATCTGATAAGGAATATCAGCGCTTTCAAGAATGCGGTTGTAATAAATCTACAGGAAACATTGAAAAAAGAACATTACACTAAGCATGGACTTCATCTAAACTCATGGGGGAAAAAACAGCTTTGCTTACTAATTGCAAATGAAATAAAGAAGAAGAAAATGAGTGCACCAATTGATGATATTCGTTCCCTTTTTGAAAGTTCCAAAGAATTTCAACAAAATATCTCGAAACAATAATGGACACCAATTATCAGAAAGAATGTCACATGTTACCGCCACCACTTACACCTATGAGCACAGCTAATACTACAAGCCCAGAAACAATAATGGACACCAATTATCAGAAAGAATGTCATATGTTACCGCCACCACTTCTACCTTTGAGCCCAGCTGTTACTACAAGCCCAGAAACAATAATGGACACCAATTATCAGAAAGAATGTCACATGTTACCGCCACCACTTACACCTATGAGCACAGCTAATACTACAAGCCCAGAAACAATAATGGACATCAATTATCAGAAAGAATGTCACATGTTACCGCCACCACTTACACCTATGAGCACAGCTAATACTACAAGCCCAGAAACAATAATGGACATCAATTATCAGAAAGAATGTCACATGTTACCGCCACCACTTACACCTATGAGCACAGCTAATACTACAAGCCCAGCTGTGACACTCCATAGCCCAGCTGTTACTACAAGCCAGGGTGCTACAAGCCCAGCTGTGACACAGCTCCATGTGACACAGATCCAACGCCCAGCTGTTACTACAAGCCCGTGACACAGATCCATAGCCCAGCTGTTACTTACATGCCCATCTGTGACACAGGTCACGAACTAAGCTGAGACTACAAGCCCAGCTGTGACACAGATCCTGAGCCCAGCTGTTACTACATGCCCAGCTGAGACTACATGCCCAGCTGAGACTACATGCCCAGCTGAGACTACAAGCCCAGCTGAGACTACATGCCCAGCTGAGACTACATGCCCAGCTGAGACTACAAGCCCAGCTGAGACTACATGCCCAGCTGAGACTACATGCCCAGCTGAGACTACATGCCCAGCTGAGACTACAAGCCCAGCTGTGACACAGATCTCGAGCCCAGCTGAGACCATAACACTCCTAGTTAAACATGGATCAAGATTACAACCATCTCGCCTTTCAAAAACAAATTCTAAATTAGAAAATTTTCAATTAAGCAAAAGGGTAAAAAAGAAGAGGTGAATAATTTTTCATCCTCCATCTTTTATACACTTAATACACAAATACATGAATACACAAATGTGAACAATATTAATGCATCAAATAAATTCACAAAAAGCAAGACAAAAAGATGTTAAAAAACATCACACACCACACTCCGCGTCATGCATCAAAACATTCAATCATTACAATCTTCAAAAACTGATCTAGAAATATACCTAAATAAATGTAATGAATCTGGGAAAGAAATTGATATAGTCTGCTTAACAGAACATTGGCAAAGAATAGAGGAACTAAGTCAGACAAATATTTGCAATTATACTCTGGGAAACTCATTTTGTAGGGAAACCAATAAACATGGAGGGTCGGCAATACTAATAAACTCAAAAATAGAAAATCAAGTCATACCCAGAAATTATATCAGCTTGCAAAGTATTGAAAAAATATTGAATTAGCAGCCATCGAAATTATCCCAACAAAATTGTACCACAACAATAACATAAAGAAAACTAAGAAAAAATATCAACATAGAAATCAACATAGAAATCTTGTAATCATATCAGCCTATAGATCACCGATAGGAAATCTAAATATATTTCTAGATACGCTACATCAAATTCTGCAAAAAATCAAACCTGAAAAGAAGGATATCATTGTAGCAGGTGACTTCAATGTAAATACGGCCATTAAATCAAATGATAGCGATAAATTAAATAATCTAATAAAGTCACATAACCTTAAATTAACTGTCAATGAAGCAACCAGAATAGATCTTAGATTCAATACAGAAAAAAACCATTGACAACATTGCTACAAATTTACCTGCAGATGTCTATAAAACAATTGTGGTGGAAAACTGTCTCTCTGACCATCGAGCACAGATAATAACAGTTAAGACAAATAACGTACAATTCACGCAGAATAAAATTGTGGAAATTAGGAAACTTAACATACAAAACACAGAGAAATTTTCAGAAATACTAAAAACAGAATAATGGAACGAAGTTTATGAAGCACTCAATGAAAATGAAAAATATGACAAATTCTCAAACATTATGTCAAATCACTTCGTAGCTTGCTTCCCACTCATGAAAGTCAAAATCAATAATAAATTTAAAAATCAAGAGTGGATTTCAAATGGCATAAAAACCTCGGCCAAAAATCTAAAATGTCTTCACTACTTATACACAACAAAGATTCGTTTTTGAATAACCAGTACAAAACATATAAAAAAGTATATAAGAAGGTTATCAGAGCAGCAAAATGCAGAAACATAAACAACAAAATCTTAGAAAAGGAGGGAACGGAGAGAACAAAAACTATTTGGGGAATAATTAAAACACACACAAACCAAACTACAAAGAGAGAAACAAAAAACTTAATTATAGAGAAAAATAAAATGGACATAACGGATCCAAAACAAATATCAAATATTCTAAATGAGGAATTTGCAACAATGGCACAAAAAATGATATCCACCAAGGCAAAAGATTTTCAAAAACATCTAACAAATGTTAAAAATCATTAAATTCATTTTTTATGCATGAAACATCGGAAACAGAGATAATTCTAATTGCTTCAAGGTTAAAAAATAAAAAGTCATGCGGAGTAGACCATATACCAACTTGTATACTAAAGAAAGTTATAAAACATATAGCAAAACCTTTAGCGCACATTTTTAACTCCTGCATGGAAAATGGGATTTTCCCGGACAAACTTAAGATTGCTAAAATAATACCTATATACAAAAAAGGGGATAAGAAACAACCAAACAATTATCGGCCAATATCCCTTCTACCCTCAATTTCAAAAATATTAGAAAAAATTATACACACCAGAATTGCGTCCTACCTAGAAAAAGAAGAGCTTCTCTCGGAAAAACAAAGCGGCTTTAGAAAAAATAAATCAACGGCAACAACCATTGATCACTTTATTGAAAATACTGTCAAAGGGTTGGAAAGCAAACAACAAACAATAGGTATCTTTTGCGATCTTTCCAAAGCATTTGACAGCATTCAACATTCTATACTCTTAGCCAAACTAGAACACTACGGTATCCGTGGTAGTACGCTAAATTTACTAAAGTCTTACCTAGAAAATAGAATTCAATATGTAGAAGTAACCAACATTAACGAAAAAAATCAAGAAATCTCATATTTGTCAGATTCACAACCAATTACATGCGGAGTACCACAAGGTTCCATACTTGGTCCTTTTTTATTTATTATTTATGTAAATGATCTGCCAGAAACAACAGAAATGTCAGAACTGTATGCAGATGACACTAACATCACAATTACGGGGAAAACAATTGAAAAACTACAGCTAAATAGTGAACATACAATACAGGAAACATCTTCATGGTTTGAAAATAACAACCTACTTTTAAATGTCGAGAAAACGAACTATATCCACTTCAAAATCAAAGATATCCATGAAAATACAACACTTAATATTAATTTCGAAAACCATAATGGAAAAAATGAAATTAAAAAAATCAAAGAAACCAAATTCTTAGGTATAATAACTGACGAACATTTAAATTGGAAATCGCACTGCAATAAACTATTAAGAAAACTCCAATCCTCTTACTTCTCGATAAAGTCAATTCTATCAATAACAAATGTGAAGACGGTAAAACTAGTGTACTACGCGAATTTTGAATCTCACATACGGTATGGGGTACAGTTCTGGGGGAACTCAACAGATGCACACAAAATATTTACAATGCAAAGAAAAGCAGTTAGGGCAATATTTGGCTTAAAATACAAAAACAAATACACATACAAGAAACCAGATTGCAGAAAACATTTCATCAAACACAAAATTTTAACTTTCCCGTGCATTTATATACTAGAATCGGTTCTAGCAACAAAATTGAAACCGGATGTGGTTCAAAACATCCACAATCAATCATGACATCAACAATCATGATACCCGACAGAAAACCAGCATCCACACAGATCTATATAGAACAAAAAGTACGCAGCAAAATTCACACTACATTAACACAAAATTATACAATGCACTCCCCAAAAACATTCGAAATATAAGTAAATACACCATTTTTAGGCATCAAGTAAAAGTAAAATTTTTAAGTAACAAGGCATATTATTCTGTAGAAGAATTTCTACAAGACAAAACCTAAAACTCAAAAAAGTTAGAAATTTAGAAATTAAGAAACTAACATGTCTGTTATATAATATATTTTCAAATAGGTATTAATATTAATGTAATGACTGAATTCATTAACTGACTTTAGAATTAGATTAGTATTAGAATAATAAAACTATTTTTATGTAATATTTAGAGCTAAGAATTCCAAATACCCTAATAAAGCGTCAAGCTCACGGGTCACTGCTTGTGTGTTTACATGTACCTACATATTGTGTAACTGTATCACCTTGTGAAATGGAATAAACTGAACTGAACTGAACTAGACCTTTAAACCTATCTAAATTTCATGTGTTTCGAATTGTTAAACCTGAAAATTTGAAGAAGGTAAGAGGAAGTTTCCACAAATTTAATTATTAAATGCGCAGCTTGCTGCCAGACAATTTTGAGGAGAGTCGTGGGGCCAGATATTAGTAGTCGCCATTTTGTGTACAAGTAATTTGAAACCTTTTTGCTAAGAACAAAGTTAGTTCTTATTCTTTCTATTTTGTTTGAATGTTACTTGAGTTTGAGATAATCAATTTGTAATTGGGAGCCTACATTGCCTCAGACATCAATGTTGTAATTTCATTCCATTATCTGGACTTTTGTTTCATGAATTTAGTGACCTTGACCTTGGTTCAATAAATAACTTTTGTTCACTTTGTAATAGAGAGTGTTCTTGTATTTTGCATTCCACAATGCCACTGGTTTAGTTCCTAGTTTCCCTACAAATGTATTTTTCTATTTCTTCGCTCCGAGTACGAGAGTCTGCGACATTCTTCACTGCCAGCTAGCCAGGCCGGGAGAAGTAAAGGATTGCGGGAGGTTAAACCCGTAACACGACCTCAAGAGCAGATGTATCTGCAGGCTTACCTACAGCCAGGGCAGCAGGAGATGATGTTCAATATTATTGATTGTAATGTTATTTTTAAGATCTCATGCTAATATTATCTATGCATGACATGAGGAGATAGAATAGGTCAAAACCAGCTGGTAAAGAATAGAAGGGACATAATTGTTCCATGATTTATTCGTACAATATAGATGTAAACAGGTTTATCATTATTGTTCCTTGGAGACAAAGTACCTGACACAATAGGCTTTACCACTGAGCTAGGAAATGTATTATTTATCTTTCATGATTGGTTATTGAGCTTATCTCGTGGTTTTTTATTTAGGTGTCTGTTTGGTTATTGGCTTCGGGCAACTGAGAAGCATTACAATCTCTTGTATCGACCTCAAGAGCAGATGTATCTGCAGGCTTACCAACAGCCAGGGCAGCAGGAGATGATGTTCAATGAACCGATGCAGATGTCCCCACAGGGACAGGCCGAGATGTACAATCAGCCAGAGCAAGTGTTCCCATATAGTGCAGATGTGTACCGACAGCCGCAGATGTATCATGGCCCTGGGCAAATGTTTCCACAGGTACAGGCCGAGATGTACAATCAGCCAGAGCAAGTGTTCCCATATAGTGCAGATGTGTACCGACAGCCGCAGATGTATCATGGCCCTGGGCAAATGTTTCCACAGGTACAGGCCAAGATGTACGGTCAGCCGCAGAGTGCTGACCCACAGCAGTAAATATGACACTCTGTAATTATGAGTATTTGCAAATAAATATCCATCTCCCTCCCCTCATGTGTGACGCTGTTCAAGGAACACAAAGGCGCTCTTTATCCAGATGTCAATGAGACCTTGTCCAACGTTGCCACAAGTGATAATTTCAATGGAGACAAAATATACAATGCAAATACTCTTTGTGACAATTAACAATTTCACACTGTTTTAACAGCAAAATTCTGGACAATATATTCCACAGTCATTCCGCTTGGTACAGGATACAATCAATTCATAAATGCAATATCTCGAGAATTTGAGGGACTTAGCATGGAAGCAAAGAAGTTTTCTGCGGCAATGAATTATGTCCTTGATGAGCAAGATATTGAATTTGAAGTACAGCTGACATGGCCGGAGACTCGAGTCAGGCGCACCAAACGATTGCCGGGCGTGGTGTTGAGAGATGGGCCACACCCAACAGCATGGCCAAGTTCAAAATCGAAGTACATAATAATGTACTGAATACCATTGTGAAAGCCTGGAGGCAAGATTTTCAACGCACGGAAAGTTTTATGAGGACATGGCATGCTTGGATCCTGGAAACGTCAAGCAGCTTACTCCCATTTTGGCCAAACCCAACGGTGCAGCACTACAACATTCGATCCTCAAGTGACAATAGAATCGCTTAAGGATTCTTACAAAAAAATGTGAAAATGGGATAGCCTACACTTGAGGCTACCTTCTTCTCAAACTTCGAACCGTCCAATATTGACAAGAATATTGAGGTAAAGCTACATTCGCGCCGGCAATTGATACCATGGCAACCCAAATTGAGGATACTCACAACTGGCTTTCCAACAACAACTGCACAACAGACGGGCTCCGGGGCTAGATGACATACCACATTAAAGGGTGACAACAGTCAGAATATGAAAAATTACCATCATTTCATCTTGTCATGTTTATAGATAATTGATAAGAGCAAATGTGCCAACGGTATTGTAATAATTAATAATAATTATTGACTGTATTGCATATTAGTTCACATGAGATTTGTCTTATGGTATCAACATTCTTTGAGCAGACTGTAATAGATATTTAATGTGTTGTGTTATGATGATGCATGAAATTGTTTAGTTTATGGCTATTTTATTACTATTTCAAGTGTCAGCAAGCGCTTAGTGTAAACAATTTGGGTCCAGTTACAGAGTGTGGGAGTGAGACGTGCAGGAATGTACCTTTTGTACAAAAAATATGGGACCTTGGGGTATAAAATAGTAGCGATTTGTTTTTATATTTATTTGCAGCTAAACGGTTCAATTTACAGAAAATTTAAAAAAAAAACAAAATAAAGAAAACACTCCTATTTATATGTAGCAGAGCTTCTTTTATTTCTATCTATTTTGGTTCTCCTACGTTCCCAATAGACATTTTGCGTCCAGCTTATTCCTTATGGGATTAAAATTCTTTGCATACTTTCGATTAAAATCACGTTTTTCGATTTGCTGCTCTCACTATCACAACCGGATTGGTACCTTCTCATATGTCTTACAGATATTAATAGTTTGATGTGTAATTATAGTTAAATTTTAATTTCTGACCGTTGCCCCCCTTTAAGCATTCAAACACCTGCCAAGAACATCAGTAGCATTTCTTACCCAATTATACAACGCGATGCTCAAACTTCAATATGTTTCAAAAATGTTTAAGGAATCAAAGGTAATCCTCTTCCCAGAACCCGTAAAAGACCTTCAGCTTCCTTAAAACCACCGTCCTATCAGTCTGCTATAGGCAATGTCAAAAAATGTTTGAACGATTACTTCTTAAAAGGCTCCAATCCCATCTAAGCTAAATAGGTTACCTGGACATAGCTACTGCTTTCGATAAAGTATGGCACAATGGCCAGATCCAATAGCTCAGAACTCATAAATTTCCGTCTCATCTCATAAAACTGGTTTGATCCTACCAAACGGACAGGTCATTTGAATTGCACATCCAAAATGCAGTATCTACCCCCCCCCCCCCCCGGCCCTGGACCCGTCAGAGCTGGCATAAGATATTTATTATGGTTTAACTGCTCGTCGACGACGAGTTTATATTGCGCACATTAATTTTTATATCTACTTTGTTGATCATAAGTGGAGGACATGGGGAGGGGTCGACCTAACGGGCCCGATCCAGGGGAGTCCAGAACTGGCAGGAAGGCCAGGCCGGAATGGGGACGGACCGGGGGGGTGTGTGGATTCGGGCCGGCGGAGCCCGATTTCAGGGGGATCACCATCTCGAGGGGCCGGCCCGAGGGGACCGCAAATTCGAAGGAGGGCATGGATAGGTCGACCCTGGCTGCTCTTGGTCTGGGTCTCACCACTGACCTGTCCGGCATGGGTAGCCCTGACACATGAGCATATGCTCGCCGGCGTAGCTGCAGTGGATCATTGACACACGTAAACCCCACCACTGCACTAAGCTGGCAGCCGTCGGGGTAGGGGGGGGGGGGGGGGAATATATTGATCCAGATAAGTCGGAAAAGGATCAAAATGACCTTTATCCCATGGATTATGGCTGGAGGAAAAATCATGAACGGGAGAGCACCCGTGAGCTCATATTTCAATGTGGTTCCGTACCGGTTTCTTCCTCCACCAATCCCAATGGGCTTGTTCACTGCCATTTGCTCTCACCAGGATCGCTAGCATCCGATTAGCTTGGGCAGCTTCGTTGGGCCGAGATGGATAACATTTTTCTTAGTAACCAAAATGTCCGTGGGATGGCGCCAGCGGTTGGGTAACATCTTTGGTAGTAACTAAAATGAGTTTTAAAGAGTTTAAATGACCAATTTATGTATTAATAGTCTTTGGTAGTCTGTTGTAATCTCAAATATATTTTAAAATGTAAATAACAGTGTCCTACGTGCATAATATATCTTTGTAAAACGAAATGTCATCATTGACCCAACATAGTTTCCACATTTTCAAATTTCGTCATCTTGCCGCGTTCTAATCTCTGCCCAGTAAATAGTTTTCACATGAAAACAAGAGACGACTTCAGGCTACATCTTTGTACAATGTAAATTTTTGTGGTTATTTGTTGTTTTTTTTGTTGTTAATTTTTGGGTCATTTTTAATAATGTAAACACTCTGTGCCGTAACTATTTGTACCGGAAATCAAAGCCGGAAATGACGTCATTTTGTTACCCATCTCGGTCTAAAGTCGGATTAAAGCAGGTAACATAGTGGCGCCATCTATGCTGAGCTTTGCGTGAACAAGCCCATTGGCCAAACCCAGGAAGGACTGAATGCTCCAGAGAGAGATACGTTGCAACATAATTTTCTTTCCCTCTTTGTCTTGCAGACTTTGAGCTCTTCGCTCCTGCCAAGAAGTGCAAATTGTTACAAGATCGTGCCATATGATCTATACATCCCATCTATTCAGAGTCAGTTGTCAATGAGATTATATGTTGTGGGATGTGTCCCATCTGTGGTCAGACAAAGAGCAGTTCGAAATGGCCGTGATTGTGAACGACCATGGCTCAGAAGACGTGGAATGGTTTGTGACTGAATAAGTCGATTACCCAAATGCCACGAATAAAATCAGTTCCAATGTCAGAATGCCAGTTGTGAACATAAATCAACATTTTGCGTCATCCATGGGAAACCGAGACAAGTTTACAAAGATCCTCTAAAAATATTTTTTTTTCGATCTCATCCACGATCTCATCATTTTTTAGCTATTATTTGTGTGAATAAAAATTATGACGTATTTTACATAGGAACAAGTGTTACCAAAAGAACGGGACACACTATCAAATTTTGATGAAATGCTGAATGAAGAATGCTCTCTCATTGATGAATGTGAGTAAATGCTTATTTCTGGGTCATTCCTGAAATTAACTGCAACCATGAAAAACAATATTTTTTTTAAGCAATTTTATTTCTTAATGTTATGCTTGTAGGATTGTTATTTAGGGTGTACTGCATCGTACTATGTAATTGGACATTCAATTTTTAATTTTTTATGGTTTTTATGACTATTTTAAAGCAATAGCGTCTAGAAATTAATTGTGAGGAATACCTAGTATTAGGATAGAGTTAAGGGATGAATCAAATGAAGGAAGTTGGGATTAACAGTTTATTGCAGTTTGTAGATAGTCTTGTTGACATTAAGATCAATTGAATTTAAAAAACTTAAAAAACATTTGAATTTTTAAGAAAAACTGTCATGAGTGTTACCAATATTGCAAAATGAAGGATGTATCGTCTCTTTAAAATGAAAAATGTGAGATAAAAAAAAATAATCATTGCTCCTGAACAAAGACAGTATATGCTTTGATCAATATAAGAATAATTATATAAATTGATTCAGAAGCCAATTTGTGGAACATAATATAAAAGTAACACTCCTGACAATGAGTAACACTCCTGACATTGTACCTAACACTCATAACTATTTGTATGTCAATTGATCTAATTGAATAACTAATGGTTTAACAATGGAAGGAAGGTACAGTACAGGTCTACAGGTCATTTTTCAAAGATATCAACAACCCTTTCAAACTCGTAGTACAGTCCTCTATTTCTACCACGAAGAACTGGATTCGGTTAAATGCCCAGAATATCATCAAATGAGATAAATGTTCCCTGATCTTGATCATTGATGGTAAAGCATGTGCCTTTCTTGCTATGTTTGAGGTAAATGACCTTAACCTCGCCATCATCTTCTACAACCCCTTGGCACACTGCAACATAGCGGTAGCTAGCTTCTTCTCTCCTTCGAAGGCTCTTCGAAATGCATCGTACAAGAACGTACGTCCCATGGCTAATGTTCTGTACAGCTACAACTGTTTCTGAGATCTTTGGTGTTCTTTTATTAGCTGAAGTTGAGGCCGATTCTTATGATAGACGAAGGTTCTGTTCTGCTCTAAGTGCGTCTGGGGTCTTCCGCTTTCTCATGACCGAAATAGAATTAACAGTTGACGGAGTTTCCATATTTGGAGTCGGTATTTCTTCCTCTTCCTCACTTGAACTGTATATTCCCTTTCCCAGCCTCTCTCTCAGCATTGTCGTTTCTTGGAATGTAAAGTTGCAAGAACAAAGTGCACCACATTTAAAATCGTTATTCTGGCAGAAACAAGATATGCTTCTGAAATGAATTGTGCCATGGTTGAATGTAACTACTTCGTGAATTTGGCGTGTGCCTTTGACCAAAGTCAAGTTGTTGGGAATGGTTAAGGCAATGCTGTCAATGTCCTCTTGGGAAACATAGTACAGATGTACCTTAGAATCCTTGCATTCCTTTACTGGCAATATTGAGTTGCCAGAGGTACAGAGGATATGTTTTATAAAAATCCCTCCCTGGACTGTCTCCCGACCAATATGCAACACTTCTTTAAGTATTTATCCGAAGGCTCAAACTACAAATGTAATTTACCAGAAACTATTTTATAAAATGTGTGAAGGTTTTAAAGATTTTATTATAATATACACAGATGGATCAAAATTAAATGGAGCTGTGGGCTGTGGCTATTCGGTATCAAGAACAAATATGGGATACAAACTTAACCCTGATTGCAGTGTCTACACAGCTGAGCTGTATGCTATCCGACAAGCCTTAAATTATATTAAAACATCTGATAGTAAACAATTCCTTATTTGTTCCGACTCCTTGAGCTCTATCCAATCACTTGACAAATTTTCGCCTAAACAACCTCTTATACAAGACATTCAAACAATTTTACATGATCTGAACAGCCAAGGATATGTGATCACCTTTTGCTGGATCCCTGGCCATGCGGGGATAGCTGGTAACGAGAAAGCCGACCAGACAGCGAAAAACGCCACGCTCAAACCTGACCTAGACTATCGATGCGTTCCATCAAATGATCTAAAAAACAAATTTAAAGAACAAATGAAGAATAATTGGCAGGAAAAATGGAACAATATATTAAATAATAAACTTAAATCTATTAAAACATCGATTGAGCCATGGAAATCATCATCTAGGGAGAATAGAAGAGAAGAAATAGTACTTACCCGCATGCGCATAGGCCACAGTATACTCACCCATAGCTTTCTGCTACGTCGTGAAGACCCGCCTGAGTGCGATGAATGTCTGGAGCCGCTAACTGTCCGTCACCTGTTGCTGGACTGTGACGGGTTCCGGGATCTGCGGCGTCGGCTGCAGATGCCGCGGGACCTGGAACAGATCCTGGGGGACGAGACGAAGGCAGTCGACCGCCTGGTTAGTTTTCTTAAGGAAGCCGGAATATTTTATCTACTCTAGGACTTACCTGTGATAATCATCTGTGATTAAGACATAAGTATATTTTATTGTTTTACACTATTTATTTACATATTATTTTAACACGACTCAGATTCAAGTATTTATAAAGAATGCATTTGGGTCAAATGCACACTTTTGTGTGATATGTATTTTAACTTATCATCTAGTCATTATACGTTTTTATTTATATTACATCCTTCTTTTAGCACGACTCAGATGCAAGTATTTATAAAGAATGCATCTGGGTCAATTACACACTTTTGTGTGATGTGTATTTTAACTTCCCATCTAGTCATTATACGTTTTTATTTATCCACACTTTTGTGTGACGTTTGTTTTATTGGCTGGCGGTCTGGTCATTGTACATATTATTTTATATACATATATTATAACTACATGTTGAATTTTTTGATATAATATAATGAATTCGGCGCAACATAACCTCGTCGTTGACGCGCCGTTAAACCATAATAATCTAATCTACTGCCAGTTGATGACTAAGAAGAACTGAGTTCCCAGTGGAGACTATTGGGAGAGTGGTTTAAGGATGCACGCTTGGTGAACATTTCAGATTTCCGAGGTTTTGGATCTCTGTTCTTCAGATTGAGAATGGTTCAGGTGAGCGTATGTTTGGTTAGCTGGGAAGTTTTGTTTTCTTATTAGCTAGCTTTCCTCAAAGTAGTGCAACAGCCAAACGAATATTTTCACAATTAACTTATTAAGACGAAAACAAGAAATCGATTGATTTGCTAGTCAAGACATGTGATGCACTTTTATCATCCAAATAACTTTTTAAAGAAATCTAGTAATCTTCTCTTCGCAGCCTAAACCAAGTATGTTGTCACGGCAGTCAAATGAGATTTCTCAACCAAATATGTTACGTTTGTAGATGAGTTTTAATTAACTAGTTCTCACGACTGAATATAACACAGGGAGTTATTTTATTTAAACAAGGCCGAGGTATATTAAAGTAAAAATAGTACCGTTTTTTTTTTTTTTTTTTTTTTTTTTAACGTGAACTAAGTTTTCTATGTAACGTTTTATCCCACCACATAGAGAACAGAGTTTCCTCTCGACCTTGCCTCGCCCCACAACCGTGACGGTAAGCAAAAAGGCTTATTACCATGGAGTTGTAATCATCCATGTTATTAATGTATAATAACATGTTATTGGAATCAATTACCATTCAAGATGGCGGCAAGTGAAGAGTTGCAGGTGTAACAGTCTAAACTAAGGGATGAGCTTGGCAACACGCTAATGGACTTTGGAGCCTTGTTTAACCCTAATAAGCTTCTGCTGAACCAAGACAAGACTGAGTTTGTTGCCTTCGCACCTCACAGCGGACACCCTTTGACCCTGTCCAATGCCACCACAAAGGCCAGTGTTAAATTCCTAGGACTAAGAATTGACCAAACTCTTTCCTGGATACCACATATTGACTGCCTTATGAAGCAGTTAGCCAAAGTTCGCTATGTCATTAGAACCCTCGCTCGTCAGTGCCTCATTTCCACCGTGCGCACTGCATACTTGGCTTAAGCCCAGTCCATCCTACAGTACGGTGTCATTTTCTGGGGTTCCACTGCATACAGCCAAACAGTCTTCAGGTCACAGAAGAAAGTTATCTGTTGTATGCTCCACCTTCCATACAATGCGTCATGCAGGGAAAAATTCAAGGAACTTTGGATCTTACCACCTTCGACCTTGTCTTTACATTAGTATGCCTTTATACCATAGACAATATAATTTTATTTCGTGCCAATAATCATCATGAGCATAATACTCGGGGAGCAGAGAACTTGAGGCATGAGTACTGCCGGCTCAAATTAACATCCAGCGGTGTCCTGCAGTCGGGTCGAAGACTACAGCAAGCTGCCTCAAGAGATACGCAGTGAAGTTTCCAGAAACATATTCAAGAAAATGACTTACTATAATTGAACACTTTATACTGTTGATGATTGATTCATGAACTTTTAATGGTTTTTAATGTATTTTTAATGCAATGTTCAAAGTATCCTGGTTTAAAGATTGTGTAATTACTATTGCCCAAATATATTATAAGACTGACTTCGTAATACAATGTTTTGATTAAATAAATACAATACAATGCTTCTGCCCGGTGCACTTTCCCAGTACGTCGTGGGTGAAGCCAAATACGACCACTCCTGGAGTGTGACCAGTATGGCTGAAGCTAAACCAAGGCGGCCATGACTGCGAGAAACAGCCGCAAGCGATTTGTATTCTTATTTATATTATTTTTTTTATTTTTAACACTAAAAGTATACAGTGTTTAGCTTGGGAATAGGACAATCTACATAGCACAAGTCGAATTGAATTATTCTCTTCTGCCGCTTTGTTCGTCGTCAAGACGTATGTTTCGAGATCTTCTTCGCTTTAATTGCCCTTGCTATTGCCGTACTCTTCTGTTCATTACTGCTGGAATCATTGTTTACCATTAGTTTGCCGAGAAATAAGGACGTAATTTTCGAGTTCTTCATACTTTGCTTGCTTCACTATTGCCGTCTGATGGAGGATTCAAAGAAAAAAGGATTCACGGTAGCCATCAGATTACGGTCTTTATTGAACGTAGAACTGGGTGACCCAGTGGTCAGCACCGCTATAAACACCGAGGGGAATGATGTGATTTTCAATGCGGAAAATGGAACATCTTGCCGTTTCACATATAAGCATGTCTTCACCTCCGCTGATACCCAGGATGATGTAGTCGCCACCTTTGCTCGGTCACTCGACGACACACTCTTTAAAGGCTACAACGCATGTCTCTTCGCATATGGTAAAACTGGATCGGGGAAGAATTACAGCTTGATGGGGAGTGAACTAGACTACGGCAGCTACAAACTACATCCGCCGGCATCATTCCTAGATTGTGAAAAGAGCTTTTAGGCCGCATAGACTATCTGGAATCCGCCACAGTGTTCAGATCAGCTTCTTAGATCTCTAAGGAGATCAGTGATCTGCTGGTGTCCTCTGCCGCCGCGCAGGGAACCGCCCTTCCAGTGCGAGGAGACCGGGAACTGGGTCTCTACGTGCATGGATTATTGCAACACGTCGTCAAACACATGCTACGAGGATGGATGGCGAAGGGAGTCAAACGGCGGGTCACGGCGGCAACCAGAATGAATCAGGAGAGTTCCAGGTCTCACTCTATTTTCACAATTGTGTTGAAGCAGGAGCGTCATAAACAAGCCCCGTGGTGGACTTTGCCAAAAGCGAGCAGACAGGTGCCACTGGTGAGTGATTCAGGGAGGTCGTAAAAATTAGCTAATCTCTTCTCACTTTAGGACGAATCATTGACGCTCTCTCCGAGGAGCCGAGGAACAAAAAGATCAGACGTGTTCTTTCGAGGCAGCTTTGCGAGAGCCTGGGTGGCAACACAAAGACCAGCGAGCTCGCAACCATAAGCCCAGCTGTAAGGTTCTTCGGTTGGCAATGAGATAGATATCTGGCAGCTTTGCGAGAGCCTGGGTGGCAACACAAAGACCAGCGAGCTCGCAACCATTAGCCCAGCTGTAAGGTTCTTCGGTTGGCAATGAGATATCTGGCAGCTTCGCGAGAGCCTGGGTGGCAACACAAAGACCAGCGAGCTCGCAACCATCAGCCCAGCTGTAAGGTTCTTCGGTTGGCAATGAGATATCTGGCAGCTTCGCGAGAGCCTGGGTGGCAACACAAAGACCAGCGAGCTCGCAACCATCAGCCCAGCTGTAAGGTTCTTCGGTTGGCAATGAGATAGATATCTGGCAGCTTCGCGAGAGCCTGGGTGGCAACACAAAGACCAGCGAGCTCGCAACCATCAGCCCAGCTGTAAGGTTCTTCGGTTGGCAATGAGATAGATATCTGGCAGCTTCGCGAGAGCCTGGGTGGCAACACAAAGACCAGCGAGCTCGCAACCATCAGCCCAGCTGTAAGGTTCTTCGGTTGGCAATGAGATATCTGGCAGCTTCGCGAGAGCCTGGGTGGCAACACAAAGACCAGCGAGCTCGCAACCATCAGCCCAGCTGTAAGGTTCTTCGGTTGGCAATGAGATAGATATCTGGCAGCTTCGCGAGAGCCTGGGTGGCAACACAAAGACCAGCGAGCTCGCAACCATCAGCCCAGCTGTAAGGTTCTTCGGTTGGCAATGAGATATCTGGCAGCTTCGCGAGAGCCTGGGTGGCAACACAAAGACCAGCGAGCTCGCAACCATCAGCCCAGCTGTAAGGTTCTTCGGTTGGCAATGAGATAGATATCTGGCAGCTTCGCGAGAGCCTGGGTGGCAACACAAAGACCAGCGAGCTCGCAACCATCAGCCCAGCTGTAAGGTTCTTCGGTTGGCAATGAGATAGATATCTGGCAGCTTCGCGAGAGCCTGGGTGGCAACACAAAGACCAGCGAGCTCGCAACCATCAGCCCAGCTGTAAGGTTCTTCGGTTGGCAATGAGATATCTGGCAGCTTCGCGAGAGCCTGGGTGGCAACACAAAGACCAGCGAGCTCGCAACCATCAGCCCAGCTGTAAGGTTCTTCGGTTGGCAATGAGATAGATATCTGGAAGCTTCGCGAGAGCCTGGGTGGCAACACAAAGACCAGCGAGCTCGCAACCATCAGCCCAGCTGTAAGGTTCTTCGGTTGGCAATGAGATATCTGGCAGCTTCGCGAGAGCCTGGGTGGCAACACAAAGACCAGCGAGCTCGCAACCATCAGCCCAGCTGTAAGGTTCTTCGGTTGGCAATGAGATATCTGGCAGCTTCGCGAGAGCCTGGGTGGCAACACAAAGACCAGCGAGCTCGCAACCATCAGCCCAGCTGTAAGGTTCTTCGGTTGGCAATGAGATAGATATCTGGCAGCTTTGCGAGAGCCTGGGTGGCAACACAAAGACCAGCGAGCTCGCAACCATCAGCCCAGCTGTAAGGTTCTTCGGTTGGCAATGAGATAGATATCTGGCAGCTTCGCGAGAGCCTGGGTGGCAACACAAAGACCAGCGAGCTCGCAACCATCAGCCCAGCTGTAAGGTTCTTCGGTTGGCAATGAGATATCTGGCAGCTTCGCGAGAGCCTGGGTGGCAACACAAAGACCAGCGAGCTCGCAACCATCAGCCCAGCTGTAAGGTTCTTCGGTTGGCAATGAGATATCTGGCAGCTTCACGAGAGCCTGGGTGGCAACACAAAGACCAGCGAGCTCGCAACCATCAGCCCAGCTGTAAGGTTCTTCGGTTGGCAATGAGATAGATATCTGGCAGCTTCGCGAGAGCCTGGGTGGCAACACAAAGACCAGCGAGCTCGCAACCATAAGCCCAGCTGTAAGGTTCTTCGGTTGGCAATGAGATAGATATCTGGCAGCTTCGCGAGAGCCTGGGTGGCAACACAAAGACCAGCGAGCTCGCAACCATTAGCCCAGCTGTAAGGTTCTTCGGTTGGCAATGAGATATCTGGCAGCTTCACGAGAGCCTGGGTGGCAACACAAAGACCAGCGAGCTCGCAACCATCAGCCCAGCTGTAAGGTTCTTCGGTTGGCAATGATATAGATATCTGGCAGCTTCGCGAGAGCCTGGGTGGCAACACAAAGACCAGCGAGGTCGCAACCATCAGCCCAGCTGTAAGGTTCTTCGGTTGGCAATGAGATAGATATCTGGCAGCTTCGCGAGAGCCTGGGTGGCAACACAAAGACCAGCGAGCTCGCAACCATCAGCCCAGCTGTAAGGTTCTTCGGGTGGCAATGAGATATCTGGCAGCTTCGCGAGAGCCTGGGTGGCAACACAAAGACCAGCGAGCTCGCAACCATCAGCCCAGCTGTAAGGTTCTTCGGTTGGCAATGAGATATCTGGCAGCTTTGCGAGAGCCTGGGTGGCAACACAAAGACCAGCGAGCTCGCAACCATAAGCCCAGCTGTAAGGTTCTTCGGTTGGCAATGAGATAGATATCTGGCAGCTTCGCGAGAGCCTGGGTGGCAACACAAAGACCAGCGAGCTCGCAACCATTAGCCCAGCTGTAAGGTTCTTCGGTTGGCAATGAGATATCTGGCAGCTTCACGAGAGCCTGGGTGGCAACACAAAGTCCAGCGAGCTCGCAACCATCAGCCCAGCTGTAAGGTTCTTCGGTTGGCAATGAGATATCTGGCAGCTTCGCGAGAGCCTGGGTGGCAACACAAAGACCAGCGAGTTCGCAACCATCAGCCCAGCTGTAAGGTTCTTCGGTTGGCAATGAGATAGATATCTGGCAGCTTCGCGAGAGCCTGGGTGGCAACACAAAGACCAGCGAGCTCGCAACCATCAGCCCAGCTGTAAGGTTCTTCGGTTGGCAATGAGATATCTGGCAGCTTCGCGAGAGCCTGGGTGGCAACACAAAGACCAGCGAGCTCGCAACCATCAGCCCAGCTGTAAGGTTCTTCGGTTGGCAATGAGATATCTGGCAGCTTCGCGAGAGCCTGGGTGGCAACACAAAGACCAGCGAGCTCGCAACCATCAGCCCAGCTGTAAGGTTCTTCGGTTGGCAATGAGAAAGATATCTGGCAGCTTCGCGAGAGCCTGGGTGGCAACACAAAGACCAGCGAGCTCGCAACCATCAGCCCAGCTGTAAGGTTCTTCGGTTGGCAATGATATAGATATCTGGCAGCTTCGCGAGAGCCTGGGTGGCAACACAAAGACCAGCGAGCTCGCAACCATCAGCCCAGCTGTAAGGTTCTTCGGTTGGCAATGAGATAGATATCTGGCAGCTTCGCGAGAGCCTGGGTGGCAACACAAAGACCAGCGAGCTCGCAACCATCAGCCCAGCTGTAAGGTTCTTCGGTTGGCAATGAGATAGATATCTGGCAGCTTCGCGAGAGCCTGGGTGGCAACACAAAGACCAGCGAGCTCGCAACCATCAGCCCAGCTGTAAGGTTCTTCGGTTGGCAATGAGATAGATATCTGGCAGCTTCGCGAGAGCCTGGGTGGCAACACAAAGACCAGCGAGCTCGCAACCATCAGCCCAGCTGTAAGGTTCTTCGGTTGGCAATGAGATAGATATCTGGCAGCTTCGCGAGAGCCTGGGTGGCAACACAAAGACCAGCGAGCTCGCAACCATCAGCCCAGCTGTAAGGTTCTTCGGTTGGCAATGAGATAGATATCTGGCAGCTTCGCGAGAGCCTGGGTGGCAACACAAAGACCAGCGAGCTCGCAACCATCAGCCCAGCTGTAAGGTTCTTCGGTTGGCAATGAGATAGATATCTGGCAGCTTCGCGAGAGCCTGGGTGGCAACACAAAGACCAGCGAGCTCGCAACCATCAGCCCAGCTGTAAGGTTCTTCGGTTGGCAATGAGATAGATATCTGGCAGCTTCGCGAGAGCCTGGGTGGCAACACAAAGACCAGCGAGCTCGCAACCATCAGCCCAGCTGTAAGGTTCTTCGGTTGGCAATGAGATAGATATCTGGCAGCTTCGCGAGAGCCTGGGTGGCAACACAAAGACCAGCGAGCTCGCAACCATCAGCCCAGCTGTAAGGTTCTTCGGTTGGCAATGAGATATCTGGCAGCTTCGCGAGAGCCTGGGTGGCAACACAAAGACCAGCGAGCTCGCAACCATCAGCCCAGCTGTAAGGTTCTTCGGTTGGCAATGAGATATCTGGCAGCTTCGCGAGAGCCTGGGTGGCAACACAAAGACCAGCGAGCTCGCAACCATCAGCCCAGCTGTAAGGTTCTTCGGTTGGCAATGAGATATCTGGCAGCTTCGCGAGAGCCTGGGTGGCAACACAAAGACCAGCGAGCTCGCAACCATCAGCCCAGCTGTAAGGTTCTTCGGTTGGCAATGAGATATCTGGCAGCTTCGCGAGAGCCTGGGTGGCAACACAAAGACCAGCGAGCTCGCAACCATCAGCCCAGCTGTAAGGTTCTTCGGTTAACAATGAGATATCTGGCAGCTTCGCGAGAGCCTGGGTGGCAACACAAAGACCAGCGAGCTCGCAACCATCAGCCCAGCTGTAAGGTTCTTCGGTTGGCAATGAGATATCTGGCAGCTTCGCGAGAGCCTGGGTGGCAACACAAAGACCAGCGAGCTCGCAACCATCAGCCCAGCTGTAAGGTTCTTCGGTTGGCAATGAGATAGATATCTGGCAGCTTCGCGAGAGCCTGGGTGGCAACACAAAGACCAGCGAGCTCGCAACCATCAGCCCAGCTGTAAGGTTCTTCGGTTGGCAATGAGATAGATATCTGGCAGCTTCGCGAGAGCCTGGGTGGCAACACAAAGACCAGCGAGCTCGCAACCATCAGCCCAGCTGTAAGGTTCTTCGGTTGGCAATGAGATAGATATCTGGCAGCTTCGCGAGTGCCTGGGTGGCAACACAAAGACCAGCGAGCTCGCAACCATCAGCCCAGCTGTAAGGTTCTTCGGTTGGCAATGAGATATCTGGCAGCTTCGCGAGAGCCTGGGTGGCAACACAAAGACCAGCGAGCTCGCAACCATCAGCCCAGCTGTAAGGTTCTTCGGTTGGCAATGAGATAGATATCTGGCAGCTTCGCGAGAGCCTGGGTGGCAACACAAAGACCAGCGAGCTCGCAACCATCAGCCCAGCTGTAAGGTTCTTCGGTTGGCAATGAGATAGATATCTGGCAGCTTCGCGAGAGCCTGGGTGGCAACACAAAGACCAGCGAGCTCGCAACCATCAGCCCAGCTGTAAGGTTCTTCGGTTGGCAATGAGATATCTGGCAGCTTCGCGAGAGCCTGGGTGGCAACACAAAGACCAGCGAGCTCGCAACCATCAGCCCAGCTGTAAGGTTCTTCGGTTGGCAATGAGATAGATATCTGGCAGCTTCGCGAGAGCCTGGGTGGCAACACAAAGACCAGCGAGCTCGCAACCATTAGCCCAGCTGTAAGGTTCTTCGGTTGGCAATGAGATAGATATCTGGCAGCTTCGCGAGAGCCTGGGTGGCAACACAAAGACCAGCGAGCTCGCAACCATCAGCCCAGCTGTAAGGTTCTTCGGTTGGCAATGAGATAGATATCTGGCAGCTTCGCGAGAGCCTGGGTGGCAACACAAAGACCAGCGAGCTCGCAACCATCAGCCCAGCTGTAAGGTTCTTCGGTTGGCAATAAGATATCTGGCAGCTTCGCGAGAGCCTGGGTGGCAACACAAAGACCAGCGAGCTCGCAACCATCAGCCCAGCTGTAAGGTTCTTCGGTTGGCAATGAGATAGATATCTGGCAGCTTCGCGAGAGCCTGGGTGGCAACACAAAGACCAGCGAGCTCGCAACCATCAGCCCAGCTGTAAGGTTCTTCGGTTGGCAATGAGATAGATATCTGGCAGCTTCGCGAGAGCCTGGGTGGCAACACAAAGACCAGCGAGCTCGCAACCATAAGCCCAGCTGTAAGGTTCTTCGGTTGGCAATGAGATATCTGGCAGCTTCGCGAGAGCCTGGGTGGCAACACAAAGACCAGCGAGCTCGCAACCATCAGCCCAGCTGTAAGGTTCTTCGGTTGGCAATAAGATATCTGGCAGCTTCGCGAGAGCCTGGGTGGCAACACAAAGACCAGCGAGCTCGCAACCATCAGCCCAGCTGTAAGGTTCTTCGGTTGGCAATGAGATAGATATCTGGCAGCTTCGCGAGAGCCTGGGTGGCAACACAAAGACCAGCGAGCTCGCAACCATCAGCCCAGCTGTAAGGTTCTTCGGTTGGCAATGAGATAGATATCTGGCAGCTTCGCGAGAGCCTGGGTGGCAACACAAAGACCAGCGAGCTCGCAACCATCAGCCCAGCTGTAAGGTTCTTCGGTTGGCAATGAGATATCTGGCAGCTTCGCGAGAGCCTGGGTGGCAACACAAAGACCAGCGAGCTCGCAACCATCAGCCCAGCTGTAAGGTTCTTCGGTTGGCAATGAGATATCTGGCAGCTTCGCGAGAGCCTGGGTGGCAACACAAAGACCAGCGAGCTCGCAACCATCAGCCCAGCTGTAAGGTTCTTCGGTTGGCAATGAGATAGATATCTGGCAGCTTCGCGAGAGCCTGGGTGGCAACACAAAGACCAGCGAGCTCGCAACCATCAGCCCAGCTGTAAGGTTCTTCGGTTGGCAATGAGATAGATATCTGGCAGCTTCGCGAGAGCCTGGGTGGCAACACAAAGACCAGCGAGCTCGCACCATCAGCCCAGCTGTAAGGTTCTTCGGTTGGCAATGAGATATCTGGCAGCTTCGCGAGAGCCTGGGTGGCAACACAAAGACCAGCGAGCTCGCAACTATCAGCCCAGCTGTAAGGTTCTTCGGTTGGCAATGAGATAGATATCTGGCAGTTTCGCGAGAGCCTGGGTGGCAACACAAAGACCAGCGAGCTCGCAACCATCAGCCCAGCTGTAAGGTTCTTCGGTTGGCAATGAGAAAGATATCTGGCAGCATCGCGAGAGCCTGGGTGGCAACACAAAGACCAGCGAGCTCGCAACTATCAGCCCAGCTGTAAGGTTCTTCGGTTGGCAATGAGATAGATATCTGGCAGCTTCGCGAGAGCCTGGGTGGCAACACAAAGACCAGCGAGCTCGCAACTATCAGCCCAGCTGTAAGGTTCTTCGGTTGGCAATGAGATAGATATCTGGCAGCTTCGCGAGAGCCTGGGTGGCAACACAAAGACCAGCGAGCTCGCAACCATCAGCCCAGCTGTAAGGTTCTTCGGTTGGCAATGAGAAAGATATCTGGCAGCATCGCGAGAGCCTGGGTGGCAACACAAAGACCAGCGAGCTCGCAACTATCAGCCCAGCTGTAAGGTTCTTCGGTTGGCAATGAGATAGATATCTGGCAGTTTCGCGAGAGCCTGGGTGGCAACACAAAGACCAGCGAGCTCGCAACCATCAGCCCAGCTGTAAGGTTCTTCGGTTGGCAATGAGATAGATATCTGGCAGCTTCGCGAGAGCCTGGGTGGCAACACAAAGACCAGCGAGCTCGCAACCATCAGCCCAGCTGTAAGGTTCTTCGGTTGGCAATGAGATAGATATCTGGCAGCTTCGCGAGAGCCTGGGTGGCAACACAAAGACCAGCGAGCTCGCAACCATCAGCCCAGCTGTAAGGTTCTTCGGTTGGCAATGAGATATCTGGCAGCTTCGCGAGAGCCTGGGTGGCAACACAAAGACCAGCGAGCTCGCAACCATCAGCCCAGCTGTAAGGTTCTTCGGTTGGCAATGATATAGATATCTGGCAGCTTCGCGAGAGCCTGGGTGGCAACACAAAGACCAGCGAGCTCGCAACCATCAGCCCAGCTGTAAGGTTCTTCGGTTGGCAATGAGATAGATATCTGGCAGCTTCGCGAGAGCCTGGGTGGCAACACAAAGACCAGCGAGCTCGCAACCATCAGCCCAGCTGTAAGGTTCTTCGGTTGGCAATGAGATAGATATCTGGCAGCTTCGCGAGAGCCTGGGTGGCAACACAAAGACCAGCGAGCTCGCAACCATCAGCCCAGCTGTAAGGTTCTTCGGTTGGCAATGAGATATCTGGCAGCTTCGCGAGAGCCTGGGTGGCAACACAAAGACCAGCGAGCTCGCAACCATCAGCCCAGCTGTAAGGTTCTTCGGTTGGCAATGAGATATCTGGCAGCTTCGCGAGAGCCTGGGTGGCAACACAAAGACCAGCGAGCTCGCAACCATCAGCCCAGCTGTAAGGTTCTTCGGTTGGCAATGAGATAGATATCTGGCAGCTTCGCGAGAGCCTGGGTGGCAACACAAAGACCAGCGAGCTCGCAACCATCAGCCCAGCTGTAAGGTTCTTCGGTTGGCAATGAGATAGATATCTGGCAGCTTCGCGAGAGCCTGGGTGGCAACACAAAGACCAGCGAGCTCGCAACCATCAGCCCAGCTGTAAGGTTCTTCGGTTGGCAATGAGATAGATTACTGGCAGCTTCGCGAGAGCCTGGGTGGCAACACAAAGACCAGCGAGTTCGCAACCATCAGCCCAGCTGTAAGGTTCTTCGGTTGGCAATGAGATATCTGGCAGCTTCGCGAGAGCCTGGGTGGCAACACAAAGACCAGCGAGCTCGCAACCATCAGCCCAGCTGTAAGGTTCTTCGGTTGGCAATGAGATATCTGGCAGCTTCGCGAGAGCCTGGGTGGCAACACAAAGACCAGCGAGCTCGCAACCATCAGCCCAGCTGTAAGGTTCTTCGGTTGGCAATGAGATAGATATCTGGCAGCTTCGCGAGAGCCTGGGTGGCAACACAAAGACCAGCGAGCTCGCAACCATCAGCCCAGCTGTAAGGTTCTTCGGTTGGCAATGAGATATCTGGCAGCTTCGCGAGAGCCTGGGTGGCAACACAAAGACCAGCGAGCTCGCAACCATCAGCCCAGCTGTAAGGTTCTTCGGTTGGCAATGAGATAGATTTCTGGCAGCTTCGCGAGAGCCTGGGTGGCAACACAAAGACCAGCGAGCTCGCAACCATCAGCCCAGCTGTAAGGTTCTTCGGTTGGCAATGAGATATCTGGCAGCTTCGCGAGAGCCTGGGTGGCAACACAAAGACCAGCGAGCTCGCAACCATCAGCCCAGCTGTAAGGTTCTTCGGTTGGCAATGAGATATCTGGCAGCTTTGCGAGAGCCTGGGTGGCAACACAAAGACCAGCGAGCTCGCAACCATCAGCCCAGCTGTAAGGTTCTTCGGTTGGCAATGAGATAGATATCTGGCAGCTTCGCGAGAGCCTGGGTGGCAACACAAAGACCAGCGAGCTCGCAACCATCAGCCCAGCTGTAAGGTTCTTCGGTTGGCAATGAGATATCTGGCAGCTTCGCGAGAGCCTGGGTGGCAACACAAAGACCAGCGAGCTCGCAACCATCAGCCCAGCTGTAAGGTTCTTCGGTTGGCAATGAGATAGATATCTGGCAGCTTTGCGAGAGCCTGGGTGGCAACACAAAGACCAGCGAGCTCGCAACCATCAGCCCAGCTGTAAGGTTCTTCGGTTGGCAATAAGATATCTGGCAGCTTCGCGAGAGCCTGGGTGGCAACACAAAGACCAGCGAGCTCGCAACCATCAGCCCAGCTGTAAGGTTCTTCGGTTGGCAATGAGATATCTGGCAGCTTCGCGAGAGCCTGGGTGGCAACACAAAGACCAGCGAGCTCGCAACCATCAGCCCAGCTGTAAGGTTCTTCGGTTGGCAATGAGATATCTGGCAGCTTCGCGAGAGCCTGGGTGGCAACACAAAGACCAGCGAGCTCGCAACCATCAGCCCAGCTGTAAGGTTCTTCGGTTGGCAATGATATAGATATCTGGCAGCTTCGCGAGAGCCTGGGTGGCAACACAAAGACCAGCGAGCTCGCAACCATCAGCCCAGCTGTAAGGTTCTTCGGTTGGCAATGAGATATCTGGCAGCTTCGCGAGAGCCTGGGTGGCAACACAAAGACCAGCGAGCTCGCAACCATTAGCCCAGCTGTGGTTGGCAATGAGATATCTGTCCAGTTTATGTTCTTTGGAATGCAACGCATCCGCCAGTGACTTCCTGCTAGCGAGCTATAGCTAGTCCCGTGTGACCTGTACACTAGTAAACATTGTAGCCTTCAAATGGCTTGTTGGCTAAGTGACTGTGACATTAGATCCATTACATCCAGTTCCGAAGAAGAAGAAGAAGAAGAAGAAGAAGAAGAAGAATAGATAAGATTATTATGGTTAAACGGCGTGTAGATGAAGAGGTTATGTTGCGCAAATTACTGTTTACTTTTAACGTTGTTGATATCGTAAGTGGTGGACATGGGGGGGGGGGGGGGGGGGGGTTGTTATAAGGCATCTGCAAACGATGTTCATGGGCCGTGCAAGAGCCGAAGATCTCTTATCAAATTTGAATAGAGCACTTGTAAAGGCTAATTTGCCCATGAATAAAGTGTTGATGCTGGATTCAGATGGGCCCAATGTTAAATTATGTAATATTCACGTTGTTCATAATGCATTCAATGAAAGGCATGAACTAACTGGGGGAGGATGCTAGTGATCTCATAATTGATATATTTAATTACTTTGAAGACTATCCGTCCAGGTGGGAGGATTATGAGGAAATTCAAAAAGAACTGGCAGTTCCTCTCCATCGTTTCATCAAACATGTACATCTTCAAGATGGCTTACTATTGACAACGCAGCACGGCGTTTGTACTAACAGTGGCCAGCAGTCAAGAAATACTTTCTTACATTTGTTCCTCGAGAAAGGAAGACCCTGATGAAAAGTAAAAAATATAAAAGGATATGCATGCTCTACGTTGTAAAGATATGGAAGCAGAACTGTGTTTTGTTTCGTAGTGCTCACGTCTTCACTTCATTTACGGGTACATTTCAAAAAGAGGAGCCACTTATAAACATCTGAGATGTTTACCGACAGCCGCAGATGTATCATGGCCCTGGGCAGATGTTTCCACAGGGACAGGCCAAGCTCCTGGAGTTCCCCTTCTGGCCGTACGGACACAAGTTAATACTTCCCTATCCTCAATGACGGTTACGCAAAAGGAGATAGAGGACTGCCTGGGAGAGCTAACCAATGGCAAAGCGCCTGGGCCCGACGAGCTGCCCGCAAAGATGTTTAAAATGTGTAAGTATTCTTTATCTGGTCCGGTATCCGTAATTTTTTACACCTCCATACCAACTGGAACTTTTCCAGACATTTGAAAGAAAGCGCAGGTCACTACCGTCCTGAAGAAAGGTAGTAGATTCAAGGTCCAGAATTATAGACCAATTTCTCTTTTGTCCATAATCTCCAAGGTGTTTGAGAGTATGCTTCCCCAACGGATTTATGCTCATGTATCGCCTTGCTTGGCAAGCGAGCAACATGGTTTTGTAAAGGCTAGATCAAATATCACAAACCTAGCGGAATACACTAGTTTCATTGCCCAAAGAATGAACAAGAAAGTTCAAGTTGACTCTATCTATACGGATTTCTCATGCGCCTTCGACTCCGTTGACCATAAGTTACTACCGAGTCATTCCCCGTGAAAGCACCACAATTTTCAAACTTTTTTGACTTCATCGGCTCAGAAAATTCTAAAATTTGGCAGTCTGTTGAAGAGTGTTGAGGCGAGTATCAAATGATTTTTTAATGATTTTTGTCGACCGGATGTCTCAAGTTACAAGGTCACGAACTTCAGGTAAAAATTGCACTCTTCGCCGCATGCGTACGAAGAAACTGATATAATTCGGCTTGTGTTAGAGCTACAGAGCTCCTAAAAACTCATTTTAAAGACAATTGAACGCTCCTGCCAGATATATTAAAACATTCATAATTTTTTTTACTATTTTTTTTGCAAACGAATATGATTTTTTTTTAAACCACTGTAAAAAAAATATTATCTTTTGTTTTGTTCAAATATTCAGAATATATTGCTAAAAGATGGTTTGTTAGCCACAAAAATTTCAAGTCTGGAAAATTATAACTTTTAAGGAAAAAAATATTTCATGCACTGTACGCGGCGTAGCGCTACTACGGCGCGCCCCACCCAGTACATTCAATGTCGCTATACAATGCATTTCTGCAATATAATCATCTCAGATCTTCGTAATTTTTATTTGTCATTTTGTTCGTATTGCATAAAATTATATGGAAAATTTCAGGTTTGGCATTTTATAACTTTCATGAAATAAAAAAAAATTGTCTCTCTATACTCGGCGTTGCGCTGACTTTGAAAAGCCTATCACGGAACATTCTATGTCGCTGTTTTGGCAAAATGTATTATATCGGACATGAAAATGTTAAGATATTTTGTTCAACCATGCATAAACGTACACACAATATATTTTTATATTTGGTGTTGTACATACAGGCCATGGATTAAAATGAACACGTACGCTTATTTATATTGTTTATATCCCCGTGCAACTAATTATTCTGTGTTCAAATGGTTAATTGAATATATACGATCAGTGATCACTAATAAACGCCACAACTGAACGTAGCATTATATAACATGATGCGTTCATGTTTAGTTAGCACGGGATATAGATTCTCAGAAGTCTAGAGGAAACCGTTAGAAAGAAGGGTTGGTCAGCTGACTACCCCAATACAATAGATTTGTATTTGGCACAATTACAGGTGTTTCTTGTGGTCATGTGAGACAGTGTGAGTTTGCTCATTGACCAAGAAGGTTTACTTTTCCAAGTTTCGATATTTGCTGTGCTTTTTAGATAATTATATGTTAATGGTATTGATGATTTTTTTGGAATATTTTCAGTGTCGTTATTTGTTTACCTGTTTTATACTGGACGTGACAATTTAATTTTAATTGTAATGAGTTTATTTATAAAGTGACATCATGTGTTCGTTGGGTATATATTTAAAAGAAGATTGCGCTATTTCTGAAGATGACAGTTACGTGAACATTTCCGACTTCACAGGTAAAGACGCGAATCTGTTGTGTCTCCGTACGAAGTGTAAAAATATAACAAGTGTATGTCAGTTTCACATTCAAAAATACATTACGTTTTATTCTATAAATGAGAAAAAGTGCTGTGATCCATTTCTTTGTCATCATGGGAAAGCAAAGACCAAAAGTTTAATTCAAGTCGACTTAAAATATAGACGGGAATACTCGGATATCGTCGAGTTAATTCCAGGTCAGAAATTGTGTACGTCATGTCGGAAAATGCTTCCCAAGAAACTCCACGAATTTCGCGAATCTGGTGTAGCATCGCCGGCAAAGGCTGTCGTCCAGGAACCAGAAACCATCAGCGAAGCTTTGGCTCCATTGGGAGTATCTCCTCTCGATGCAAGGAAGATGAGGGGCAAAAGATACCCCAAGAGGAAGTACAAGGAAGGCAAAGCACCCTTGAAGAAGCGAATTAAACTTGCCGCTCCGAGCACATCGCAGACTGAAGAAGATACGTCATCAACTTCAGAAGACCGAGACAGGCAAGTTGATGATTACAATGAAATGATAAACCAGTTAAAAGAAAAGTATAAAACATCTAACAGGAAAGGGAGAATTACTATTTTATCAGTTCTTCCTAAAAGCTGGAGCATCAAGAGAATGATGGAAGAGTTTAGTTCTACCAACTATATGGCGAGGACAGCAAAGAAGCTAGTGGCAGAACAAGGCAACTTAGTGTCAACTGTTCAGAAGGCTGGCAAGACTCTTTCAGATGAGTGCGTTAAACTTGTGGAATAGTTTTATGAAAGTGACGAAGTGAGCCGTGTTATGCCGGGAATGAAGGACTTCGTCTCTGTGAAGACCCTGGAAGGTCGGGTTCACCGCCAAAAGAGACTAGTTTTAAGTGATTTGAGAGAAGTTTATCGGATCTTCAAAGACAATAATCCCGACATTAGAGTAGGTTTTTCTAAATTTGCAGAACTGCGCCCTAAGCATTGTGTTTTGGCAGGATCTACCGGCACCCACGCCGTGTGCGTGTGCACCCTGCATCAAAATCTGAAGCTTATGTTCATTGGAGCCAGGATTTCGACCCTCACTGCACAGGAAGAAACCCATTTACTCCATTACCAAGACTCACTTAAAATAATAAGTTGCCTCTCAGCTGAACCCAAATGCTTTATGGGAAATTGCAATAAATGTTCAAGAACTGATTACAAAACGTGTTTGAAGAAAATGGCTTAGATTCTGTAACTTACAAGCAGTGGCAAAGTACAGACAGATGCACACTTGAAATATTAAATAAGCCGATAGATGAATTTATTGATATATTTTTGGAGAAAGCTGAACTTCTGAAAAAGCACCATTTCATTGCCCAAAAACAATCCGAATATTTAAACACGAAGAAATCCACCCTAAAACCCGTAGAAGTGATCGTGATTGGAGATTTTGCCGAAAATTACTCTTTCATTCTTCAAGACGCCGCACAAGGTTATCATTGGAATAACTGTCAGTCAACACTTCACCCCTTCGTCTGCTTCTTCCGAACCGAAGCCGACAGCGAACTACAACACACCAGCTTTGTCATTATCTCGGACTCATTAAAACACGACACGGTAGCTGTATACACCTTTCAAAAAACCCTCATATCACATATTAACGAACACATTGAAAATGCATCACACATTATATATTTCTCCGATGGATCAGCCGCACAGTACAAGAACAAAAATAATTTTATCAATCTATGTTTTCATCAAGAAGATTTTTATTTGACAGTTGAATGGCATTTCTTCGCCACGTCTCATATGGGAAAGGGCCCTGCGATTGTGTAGGAGGCACAGTAAAACGCCTTGCTGCCAGGGCAAGCTTGCAGAGACCCTACGATCATCAAATTCAAACTCCCCAAGATCTTTTTGAATGGGCGAAGGAAAATGCCAAGAGTGTTTCCTTCGAGTTTGTCTCTAAAAACGAAATCCAACTAAATGGTGAAGCTCTCCGGTCACGTTCCGAAGCGTTAAAACCTATTGCTGGCACAAGAAGTTTTCATTCCTTTATTCCAATGTCACAATCAACGTTAAATGTCAAGCGATATTCCCTGTCTAAAGTTACAAACAAAGTTCATGGACTGGCTCTGGTCACGGCCAACCGTGAGCCAGCCGGCTGTGAAAATAGCTCACGGCCACGTTGGCGCATGCGCACTACGTCTTATTCCGACTTGTACAATTTCGCCTCGCCCCTTTACCTTTGTGTTTTCATCCGGTGTTTCAAAGTCGTCATGAGAAATGGAAAACAAGGAAAATAACGAAGGTTTGTTTAGTTTACATCATAATAATTAGAACATTTGTTGTTTGATGCAATTACGGAGTTATTTATATGTAGTATTAGGTTAAATAGCTAGCTACATAACAACAATGTATAAACCTAACCTTAAAAGATTGAAATCTTGTTTTGTGTAGGTAGCCTACTACCTACCTACCTACCACTGTAGTACCTACTACCTACCTATAAATAATGTAAGTCATTGTTTTTGTATTACAGGCGCCGACATTGACATAGGAGAAGGTTTGTTGCAAGTTGGCGACAAATTTTCGACCTTTGAGGAATTTCAATTAAGATTTGCTAACTATAAGAAAAAATCCTGCACTGAATATTGGATACGAGATAATAGAACTCTTGAAGCAGCAGCCAAGCGCGTCCCAGATAGAGTAAGAGGGGCCAAGAAAGAGCTTTTGTACTATTACTGCAAGTTCTCTTGCATTTATGGTGGCGACAAATATCGGCCAAAAAAAGGAAAAGTGTCCAATAGAAAAACTTTGTAAGTACCTAGTTGTAGGCTATACCTAGAACCTACGTTTATGTTATGTTATTGTGTGCAATGCAATTACGATTGACCAAAATAGAAATGACTAGCGCTGTCGTTCGCTACTTAATCCAACCGGGCCAGCGAGGTGTGATGGAATAGGTGTGATTAATGCATAGGAGTAGCCCTACCTACTATTTTGATGTTAATGTTACATTTTAACTAAATAATTTCTGTTTTGGTCTATTAAGGGGTGATAATAATAGGGCTGGATCCAGAAAGGGGCTGGATCCTCTTCTATAGATCCAGAAGAGGATCCTAGCTTAACCTTAACCAAGACCGTAGTGCGTGGTGAAGAGCCACATCCTACTCGAGGTAGCCCTGTTTACGCTGAACACTACGGATCTAGACTGGGAAGTCGAAAAACATTCCTGGTAGAGGGCAGCAGCTCATACCAGTATTGGCGTAAGGCTGAAGATGATTGACATCGGAAAGGCTTATGTCCAAGCATCCGGGGACGGAGTTGAATCAACGGTAAGGCTACGGAACTGCGATGCGGAAGGCAACGGAAAACCACCGCATTACCATATTCCTAGTACAATCATCATGACTGACAACAAATCAAATACGGCCCTCAGTCCCCGGCAGACCTTCAGTGGTCAGAGGGTGCTAAGAATCTCCGGGTCAGTCATCAAGATTGCGACATGGAATGTCCGAAGTATGTTTGAATCTGGCAAGTTAGCAAATGCCACAAGAGAGATGCAGAGAATGAACATCGATATACTCGGTATCAGTGAAATGCGTTGGCCAGGGATGGGCCAGTGCACCACTGATCATCATAATGTGTATTATGCCGGAAATGATGAACATTATCATCGCCAAGGTGTAGCATTCATTGTGTCGAAGGAAGTAAATCGTGCCGTGAAGAATTTCGTGCCATATTCCGATCGTGTCGCACTGTTGCAGCTGCAGTCAAGTCCCGTTAACATGAACATTATTCAGGTGTATGCTCCGACGGCTGACAAAGATGATGACGTCATCGAGGAATTCTATGAGCAAGTCAAGAGCGTGATGGAATTAACAAAGAAGCATGATGTTAATATAATCATGGGGGACTTTAATGCTAAAGTAGGACAAGGAAGAACTGTGGTAGTCGTTGGTGAATTTGGTTTGGGTGTAAGGAATGACAGAGGAGACCGTCTGGTCCAGTTCTGCCAAGAAGAGGATCTTGTAGTCCTCAATACATTCTTCAAATTACCATCGAGGAGGCTGTACACCTGGAAGTCACCTCAAGATGGAGCTGGGAACATAGTTCGGAATCAAATAGACTACATCCTCATCAACAAACGGTTCAGAAACTCTTGTCAGTCAGTCAAATCCTATCCAGGAGCGGACATAGCTTCAGATCACAACCCTCTCGTTGGCTCTATGAAGCTTCGTCTTAGAACAATTCACAGGGAGAGAAGATCAGCGAGAATCGATGTCAGCAGGGTGAAAGAAACTGACATAAGTAAGAATGTGGCAGGTGATTTGGCGGAGGGTTTTAGGAATATCCAAAGCGTGAACATCTGTAATGTTGAGGACTTGTGGATGGGAGTGAAGCAGGTGTTTGTGACAGTGGAGAGGAAGCATCTGGAATCTGTTAAGAGGCCTAAACAGCACCATTGGATGACGGAAGAAATATTGACACTTATGGATGAGAGACGAAAATGGAAGGCTTATAATCACACAAAGTACTGGGAAATTCATAGATTGATCAGATCAAAAATATTAAGCGCCAAAGAAGAGTGGATGGCAGAAAAATGTCACGAGATAGAATTGCTGCAGCAGAAACATGACAGCTTTAATCTGCATAAGAAGATAAAAGATGCCTTGGGAGTGTATCGGAAGAAAGGGGGTGGAGTGTTGGTAGACAACAATAACAAACTGGTTGCTAATATTGATGAGAAACTGAAACTCTGGACAGTCTACATAGAGCAGTTATTTGAGGATGATAGGCAAGAGGAGCACGATGTAATTGAAGCAGACATGGGTCCAGTTATCATGAGTGAGGAGGTGATACGTGTTATTCGGCAGGCGAAGAACGGCAAAGCTGCAGGTCCGGATGAAGTATACACTGAACTTCTCAAGTTGATAGACAATGACGGCATGAATGTAATGGTTGATCTCTTCAATCGTGTGTATAGCACTGGATGTTTTCCAGCAGACTGGCTTAAGTCAATCTTTGTTTCTTTGCCCAAGAAGATCAATGCTAAGAGATGTGAAGAGTTTCGGACTATTAGTCTTATGAGTCATGTACTTAAATTGTTTCTCAAAATAATCCATAATCGAATTCACAGAAAGTGCGAAGAGGTGATGACAGAATCTCAATTCGGATTTAGGAATGGCCTTGGTACGAGGGATGCCTTGTTCTGCATGCAAGTATTAGTGCAGCGTTGTCAAGATATGAATAAGGACGTTTATGCTTGTTTCATTGATTATGAGAAAGCGTTTGATAAGGTCAAACACGGGAAATTAATGGAGCTATTGCATAACATTGGCCTGGACAGCAGAGATATTCGCATCATAGCAAATCTGTATTGGAATCAGAAGGCAGTCGTGAAAGTTGAAGAGAGCCTTTCCGAGGAAGTCCTGATTCGGCGTGGTGTTCGGCAGGGTTGTGTTTTGTCACCGTTATTATTCAATATTTACTCGGAAGCTATACTGGCAGAAGCTTTGGATGGCGCAGTAGAAGGTATCGTCATCAATGGGGAGCTGGTGAACAGTATAAGATACGCCGACGACACAGTCCTGCTGGCTGACAACTTGGAAGATCTGCAGTCGCTGTTGGAGAAAGTTAATGTTGCAAGTAACCACAGCGGTCTACGTATGAACTTGAAAAAGACGAAGTTTATGGTTGTTTCAAAGCTAAGGAACATTTACGCTCAGTTAGTGTTGGATAACGTTGTTATCGAGCGCGTACATCACTACAGATATCTTGGATGTTGCGTGAATGATCAATGGGAATATACTCAAGAGGTCAAGAGTCGTATCGAACAAGCACGCTCAGCATTCACTAATATGAGGCAATTACTATGTAATCGCAATCTTAACTTAGATCTGAGAATGCGCATGGTCAGGTGCTACATATTTCCCGTATTGTTGTATGGACTTGAAGGTTGGACCTTAAGCAAGTTGCTATGCAAGAGACTGGAAGCTTTCGAGATGTGGGTTTATCGTCGCATGCTCCGAATCTCATGGGTGGACAAAGTTAGAAATGTCGAAGTGATGGAACGAATGAATAAGAACTTAGAGGTGATATTTTCCATCAAAAGACGAAAGCTCGAATACTTTGGACACATCATGAGGGGCAATAAATACAGGCTCTTGCAATTAGTCTTACAAGGGAAGATTGAGGGACAGCGTAGACCTGGAAGGAGGAGGACTTCATGGCTCAAGAATCTGAGGGATTGGTTCGGGCAGAGCACGGGGTCCTTGTTCAGAGCTGCAGCATCCAAAGATGAAATAGAAATGATGATCGCCAACCTTCATTAGAAGAGGGCACATGAAGAAGAAGAAGAATAATAGGGCTAGGAAGTCGAGGACCAATGAAACGTGTTTAAAAAGGCAGGCAAATATTACTTTAATACTTTAAAAAAAGACAATAATATGTAAAATCCTTAAAAAGGACCAATGAAATTATTTGCTACTTACCTAGTCGGGAAGAAAAATACTATACCTACTGAAGTGAACTGTCTACAACATTTTGAAGAAATTAGACAATTTGTTATGTAATGTTCCCCGATCATTCCAAGAAAGAACAAAATGTAATTAGATAGGCAAGAGGGGGACTGAATTCAAAAAAGATATTGAAAAGGGCATTTTTCAGGCAAAATAAAACACATATTTTAAAAAAAATAACACTCGAAACATGTAGATAAACATTTTTAGACGTGTCTGAACAAAAAGCTAAAAAAGTATATGTCCTAAATATCCCAGCCAATAATGTCCTAAAGCAATTAAAGTGTAAATTTGTGTTATTTAATACTTTCAGTTCTTTCAAGCAAGGTTGCAGAGCATCAATTTCACTCTCTCTGCCTGCTGACTCACAGTATTTATATGTGAAGAGCATCGAAAACAATCATAATCATGATATCGATACCAGGTAGGCACTGAGTTATCAAAACATACAATAATATTCATTTTATATTAATTAAAAAAATATGCATACCTATCAAATAGTTATTTGAATACCCACGAATTAAGAAAGACCTTCAGCCATCTTCCACAACAAAGGAAGATGTGTAAAGAAGCACTCAAAAGCTCATGATCTAATGAAGTAAAGCGCTAATAAAAAACTTGTTCTTCAACAAATTTCCAATGAAAGTGGCAAGATTGTATCAGTTAATGTTAAGGTGTTGCAAGCGCGAGCGATTTTGCTGCTTTTTGTAGACACTTTTTGCGATACGATTGTAGACGAAACGGGTAGACCAAATTATTTGAAATTTTAATCGTGATTAGATTAAAGACAAACTTAGGGTTATCCCTTGGTACATTTTTAATTTTTTGTTTTGTTAATTAGTAATAATTAGTGGATTTTTGGTGAAAAAATAGCTATTTTCTCGTCTCCCTGGGCGCCGTATAAAATTAAATTTCAAAAATGTGCCAAGGGATAACCCTAAGTTTGTCTTTCATCTAATCATGATTAAAATTTGAGATCAATTGGTTTACGGGTTTGTTCTCCAATCGTATCGCAAATTTCATCGTTTTGCGCGGTTTTGTTGAATAACCGACGCCTAATTAACGATGCAATAAGCAAAAATTAAAAAGGGCTACTAATATACAATCAGACTGATCATGTGAACATCCTGTAAAAGTTACACTCACTTATGAAACAATTTTTCTCTCTCAATTTTCTAAAACGGCCGAGCGCTAGTATCACCTTAACTCAATACTTTAATATTCTAATATTCTTTCATATTATTTATGTGTTTCTTATGCTTTCCCTCAGGTCAGAAAATACTTCTCTCAGGATGGATGGACAGCAATTGAATCAGTATTGAGAGCGAAAGAAATTTCCTGCAGCTGGATGTGTACAGTTTGCTCGAAAGATTATTCAAGTAACTCGATTGGTTGCGATCAATGTCTGTCCTGGTACCATTTGAAATGCGCTTGTCTGAAAAACCCTCCAAAGTGAATCAAATCCACAAACTGTCTACACCATTAGAAAAACAGATATCACTTGCAATAGCGATTGTGCACTTCACTGTGTTGAGTGCAAAACTTGCATTCATGAGTTTGCATGTACCTGCACCGATTTCTATATCAAGAATGTAATGTGCAAACATTTGCATCTTCTAGGCAGGTATCTAATATCAAATAGCGTTGATGGTTGTTTGAAAGAAAATGAAAGCCTAGAAAACCTAGAATTAGAATCAGCTCAAATCGATAACCCATGCAATGATGATGGTAACCCAGAATTGAAAATGCATCTCCAGACACTGAAGAATCCCTGCCATAATGATATTGAGCGATATCGTATGGATTGTTCTGCGTTACTTCAGAGACTTGAAACAAAGCTGCAAAGTCAAACCAGTGTTGATATTCTGAGAGATGCGTTGGGTCAAATGAAGATAACAGAGCGCTTATTGGACCTCAATATAACAGGAAATATTGTGCCTATCCTAGTGCCAACAGAAAAAGACATTTCGCCAGCGAATAAAAAGATAGAGCCACAGAGAAGGTTCTTTTCAACTAAAAAGAAAGCCAACAAGAGAATAGCTTTAAAAAAACCGTCTCTGGAAGAAAAGGCAGAGGTAGTTAGTATGTTTAATATGTAAGCTGCATACAAATAATGACTTCACTTTTATTATGCAGTATGTATTCAGGAAAATTACACTTTATTGAGCGAGGGAATAGCGGTGGAATATTTGTTGTTTGTATGTTATTATTGTCCATCTCTGTTGTGAAGTTCAGACAGTTTTAAAAAATGTATTATATTGCAGCTGGCAACTCAATACCATTTGTTGAATATTTCCCACTGCTCACATTGAATATTATTTGCTCATGTATTGATTTTGAACATTCTGATTGGAATATTTAAGACAAACGCACTTTATGTACAGTATTCTATTTTCTATTTTCCACTAATTCACATGCAGCTATTAAATTTATAATGCAAGATGGATTTCATTATACATCTTTCCTCGTCTCAAGGTTTACGACAGATTTCAAATACTTGTTTTCATCAATAAAACTGATTTATGTATTTGAAATAGGCAAGTTTTTTTTCATAATAGTTAAATTATCTTATAAACAACAATGCACTTTTGAATCCCTCTGGTTTTAATTATTTACTTTTGTAATTTTCAAAATGCTATTTTATTGTATGTTTAGTGTGTAGCTACCTGTTTCTGTCAAAACGATCTGACTGAGGGGACTTGCTTTTACAAAATGTAATATTTCATGTAAAATTACACTGTCTTTATATTATCTCCCAATTCTTTCTATTTCCTCCAAAATCTGTTATTCAATACATTTAATAATTAATTAATTGCGCAAAATAATTGTCAACTTCAAACCTTCTACATTTGACAAAATTCAAACTTGCGCGCCGATTTTTTAAATTTGTGTACCAATCACAGAACTACAACATAGCTGTCGCTAGACGCTTGTAAAAGCAGGGTCATAGTTCAGCAAATCGACATCAGTGGAGACATGCGTTCGTAACCCAGCAGCAAAAACATAAACGGCCACAACAACAGAAACAACAGTGGAACGCGTCGCAGCCACAAGTCTAGGGCTGAGAACCAAGGTCACATCCTACAACTAAAAATGTAAATATTTCATGTAAATTGAATGCTGGAATTATGTTTGGAACTGTCAGTTGGACATATCCCAAAATGCTTCGCACCCTTACTAAGGTGTGCCTATTAGTATATGGCGGAATTAATAAAGTGTATCGAGATTGAAGGTCGGCAAAGCAGCAGGTCCGGATCAGGTTTTTAATTAGTTTATCAAAAATCTACCGAGGGAATAGAGGCAATATTTGTTATCAATGATTAATGTTATGCTGGAAAAGGAATGTATGCCAGTTAATTTCTAAAGTGTGGAACTTGTTCTTCTATTTAAGAAGGGTGAACGTACAGAGCCGACAAATTACAGAGGCATTGCCTTCAGGCTTTAGAAATCGACGAGATTGTACCGACCATATTTTCGTACTTAGTAGTTTAGTGCATAATCACATAAGATTAAAAGAAGGGAGGTATTTGCATTGTTTGTAGGTATTTGTTGGGACTCCACGTGAATGTAAATAATTTATTAAAATGTCGCTAGGCAGCTACTACCATTTCGGCTTTCAAAGTGGTTTGAATATTTTTATCAAAATTTAATCAATTTTTACCTCCAAAATTATAACAAATCTTTAACATTAACATATCTTATTCGACTCTAAAATCAACCTGGCAACAGCACATAGACCACCTCGTCAACAAGTGCAACAACAGCATCAACATATAAAAATCAGTGGCAGGAGTGTGGTGGGAAGGACACCCTCACACACTACTTACGCTATACAATGCTCTTATAAGATACACCAATGATCACATATCAGTAGAATTTATTGTTGGTATTTATCATGGAACAAATTAACCCGACTCATCTACGCAATACCTGGGGCTATTCGTCACCGAGCTTAACCCAGTTATTAAGAGAAGAATTTACTTGTGAAGAAAAGTTAATTAGAATAGATATAAGCTGTTTTGTGTGCGATGCTCCCGCACGCTCATTTGTGACGTAAATAAAATGACATCTGGATATTACAGGTGTGGTAAATGTTATGTTCATTCCAGATCATAAAACTGAATCGAATTTATTGGCAGCTGGAGAGTATTGATTCAGTTGAGATTAGGACAACACAGGGATTTGTAATCCACTACTAGGTATATCGACTGTAATTAATATTTCAGATGCACCATCTGAAGCGGCACAGCGGCCACAGCACAGATGACGTTGTGAGAAAAATGCTGTGTTTTGTCATCAGTGACGTAGATGTCCAGCGGTGGAGCTGGGCAGGGAAGAAGGGGAAGAACATTCTGAAGAATTTGAAAACCATGCAAGTGACCAAACGTGAATTCCAACATATTTATTACACCTTCCCACTTTCGTTAAATTCTAATATGTAAGTCTAGATAAGAACACAACATGATTAAGGTCGAAGTGTATTTATAGAGCGCTCCAAATATGAGAATTTATTTAATATTAATTAGGTAAAGGTTGAATTGCAAGTACCCTCAGACGAATGCGTATAATAAGTTGATTTATTCTTAAGATAATGAATCAAAATTATATTATTTAAGTATTAAAAGACGGACATAATTGTATTTGTTTAAATATTTGAATGGCCTATTGTTGAAACTTTTGTTGAACAAGAATTATATGAACTTAACGAATCTTTGTAAAATGTTAAAAATTGTTCATTGTAACATATTCATAGATTACAATATCGTGTATAAATATGAACATTGTTACTTGTTTCAGATACTGTAGCAGCCATCTTTCCTAGTTCCACAGAACTCCACGAGTGAAAACGAAATCTGCTCCGACTCTCCAGAAATTGTCCGCGATCGGCCTGGTGTCTACTGCCTTGTGCCTACTGCCTTGTGCCGAGGCGACGCTTTCGAAATTCCCGGCGTCCCTGCAGGACCACGCATGGAGGAGGACGATCAGGATCCGCTGTCTCTTCAGTTGCTCTTCAGGAAGGTCGTGCGACGAGGTCTAGCGGAGAACATGAACGAGGTAGAGATACAACAGCGGGACACCAACTCGCCTCTCTACTCGGTCTACACTTTCGAGAAACTCAACTTGTGCAGAGTGCAGAGGACAGCTATGTACAGAACAACAATGACAAGGAGTTGAGTGTTGAAGATATTGTCCAAGATATCACTTCTCAGAACATTGTTGCCGATGATATCAATATCAATGACATATCAATGAACATATCATAAATTCCGAAGATGTAGATATCAGAGCCGATAATATCAATATAGAGGCTATTGTAGCCGAGGATATAAGTATACGGAATATTGAGGAAGGAGTGAGTTTGCAGGACATTGAGAATGTGCATGACGTGCCGTTGGGTGTTGTAGAAGTACTCGTTACAGACAGTTGTGTTGAGAATGACGCGCTCAATGTGGACGTACAGGAGGTGGTGAAGACTCCGGGCAGCGAGCCGAAGTAGCGTGGCAGACATCCGAAGTCCATCAGAATGGTCAACGGCGGCGTCGTCAGGCCAAAAAAGAGATGGTCACAGTTTGTAAAGCTACGATCTTCCGGGAGACCTACTCGAACTCGATCTCCTCGGAGACCCACTTGGAAAGTGAAGCCGATGAAGTATCATTCCCCACACGTTCGAGTGAGGGGACCAGAGGAAACGGTGCACTCAACGCCGAGACGACGCCGGGTAGAGTGATGTAAAAATCAAAATGGTGTAATTGTTTCAACCTAATTCACTTAACTGCACTACACTTATAGTACGATACAAACACTTATTAAAGACTGGACCCACTGGGCAAGGCTGTATTCTACGCCAATGTACGCGCTTGGAACCAGAAAATAGAAATATGGCGGCCTTTCTGTCTGCGCTGAGTCCACCTTACGCATTTCGGGACGAATAGATCTCTTATCGATTATATCGGACACTTCGTCAGAGCCGTCAAAAGAAACGCAACTGATGGCTGTACGAATATCAATAATGCTGCGTTAGCTTGACGTTTTACGTGTCGGGCAGAACCGAATGCGTCTCTTGATCGTCGATTATGCGACTTACAATCTCGGCACACCTCGCCATCAATTCGTGATTTCGGTCTATTGACCGCAACTGATGACCGTACGAATATCAATCAAACCGCGTATAAAAGGGCGGTTGACTTGTTTAAGGCGAACCTTCCCGTCCGCTGTATTACACTGTATATTGCACAACTGTTGTGGCGAAGGTATTCAAGGGGAGTTGAGAATGTTGAGTTTTAACAAATTATATGGCAAGAAATGAGAATAGAATACTTCTCAGACAATTCACAATCACGTAATCAGCATAGTGTGAAACTGATTGTCAACGTACTCCATTGTTCTCTCCAGGGTATAGAGGAGTCCTCAGAGTGGCCTTATGAGATTGAAAATTTGCGAATTTAACCCATGTTAGCGGGTAAACGGTAAGAGTCTAAGACTTGCTGTAAACAAAATTTCAAATATTATACATTCTTGATTGATAGTGCTTGTTTAACATATCGAACTCATTTTTTATTTGTAAGTTACGTCATTCCAAGTTGTTACGTTTGAATTTTGGCGCCCTGGCTTGCCGCCCTTCACATGTCAAGGTCTTTGCTTTATGCGTTGCTTTTGGTTCGAGGCACGGTGGAGTACAAAGAGGTGAATTCGCCAAGCGCTGAGAGCTGGTTGCTTATCATAGCGGTAAGCAACAAGCTGCGCGCCTGGCGGACAACGCGGTAACTAGCGCGCGCGCATACAAACCACTGATACAAACACAACTAAAACAAGCTGTCTTCTGACGCTCTCGTTCTAGTTTCATTGCATTTATTCCATAATGGACGTTTGTTACATCCGTGAGCTTTGTACGTTTTTAATTGCAAACTTGACAATCATTCGGTCATCGATAAAAAAAAAATGGTAGAAGGTTGTTACTTAACATGTTAATAATTACGCCTAATACCTATAGGATAGTTGAAATGGTAAAAAAAAACACGATAAAGATATTATTTTCTGAAGCAATAAATTCTTACCGGCTAGAACTTGTAAACAAAAAAAATACAGAACACAGAAAACAGAAAATATGACTAAGTACTATTATCACGTCATTAAAAACACTATAAAGTGGAAGGTACAGAGTATTAATAAAAAAGTAATGCGATAATAAAATGATAAATAAAAACCCTAGGTACCTAAATTAAAACAATTGACTTAAATAAAACCATTTTTATGAAGAAGTTAATTTGATATTTCCTTTTTTCAAGATTAGATTTTTCAAGTGAGATCGAAACCTGCTTGCAATGTTGCCTCATCCTTAGCGATATATAATAATGAAGCACCTTGGAGACCATCACCTCTTTATGATCCTCACAAGGAAAAGAGAATTGCATAGTGTCGAAGATGGTGTCGATTAATAGTGTCTTCATAGAATTCTGGGCTCAGAATGTTATTATTTGTTGTAATAATTTAAAATGTTGTACTATTTTTTAATTTTATATTTTTTGGCTTGAAATATTAGCAGTTATACTTCAAGGTGTCAGTGCTTTTAGGAGCCATTGTTAAAACCATATTTCGAAAACGGCCGGACCTATGGAATGAAGTAGTCATCGTTGCTCCGATATGTGTTACAAGTTGTGTACGTAAACTAAAAAATTGTGATATCCCCATAAAAGCACTCCGTGCGTCACACCATGCAAGTCTCGTCAACTAATAAAATTATGGTAATCAAAAATCAGCACAGAAAAGTCGTGATATAAAAATAATGTGTCTAACACAATATTTTAAAAATTAAAAAATACATGGAGAATTGATTTTTAGTGTATTTGAGAGATGTCTGGCCTGTGCTTCTATACTATTTAATGCACGATGTCCCAAGTGTTTTTGATTTTTTAAATACGGTGTTGTCTTGGCCCATTTTTTGATATCACTATTCTTCAGTGCTGAAATTTAAGATTTTATTTACTCGTAATATTGTAAGAAGTACTTCCGATTTTAATTCTTACTCAGGTTTCGTTTTTAAAATGACATTTTTTCTTTATTGTTTCACGCACCTCAATATTTGATTTGAAGTGCGTCTGGAAAATAATACAAAATACTTAATTCTAGGTCTATTTCGGCCATCGCAACTTACGTAATTATTTTTATATTGAAATATTGAAAATAATGATAATATTAACGATGTAAGTATTTGTTAAATCGATTCATATGATCATCGGTTTGAGACATCGATAAAAAAAATGCAATGAATTACACGAATGCTGTGACACAGACAATATATATTTTGCATATAAATTTAGATCTTAAATGACCCTTCTGGCGTAAACTCCTATTATAGACTTTATTAGTAAACCGTCAGCACATCATTTTAATATTAAAATACAGAAATGAAATTGTCATCTCGCTCGCGTCGTGAAAGAGACCTGCGTTGCGCCGGCAGTATAAAGCGTCTAATGACAGCTATGTTGTGGACCGTTCATTGGCTGGGGTTGGGTTGGTATGCGCGCGCATCTAATATACATAGACCGTTGAGCCATGTAGACTAAAAACGGCGAGATTTGTTACGCTACTGTAGCGCTGTGGTAACGTGCTTGCACGCCATGCGGCAGGCCAAGGTTCGATTCCCGTCACCTGCGAGTTTTTTTTAAATGGAATTATCACAAGTTTGAATTTGTCTAACCATAGAGTAAATTTTTTTAGGTTGCCCAGCTATAATTTTCGCCAGCAGAGTGAGATTTTCCTTCATCTTCAAGCACGGACTTAGATTCTGTGAACTTAAGGGGCGTGGTTTTACTACAACATAGCTGGCGCTAGACGCTTGTCGTCAGTAGTACGCCGGCGTTCATGAGTTGGCCGCTAGGGCGCTCTGCCGCCTGCTGTCGAGAGAAATCGCTACAACAAGCATCCACCGACTTAGCATGGGCGGTATAGCACTGTGATCCCACCTCTCTGTACTCCACCGTGGTTTGAGGCGACCTATCTAGGCGCTGGGTTGGAGACTCCTCGCTCTAGCTAGGCCGCCCCGTTTTCGCTCTGTCTCTGTCTGTTCGATAGACTTGCCTACCTTTTCTCTCTCTCGAAAGCACATTTTGATCGATCGTAGATCAATTGCTGAATGGTAACGAGAGATCGGTGCCTTTTGACCACCAGACTTTGGAGACGACGGATCGGTATCGCAGGGGAGTTCGTGAGTAGAATCCTTCGGGAGTTGTTTAATGTTTTACACGCTTGTGGATCTGGGTTCTTTGGTTTCTCCTCTGAACCATAAAACATTAAACTTAGCTGATTCGAGTTTGAGGTATTTATTACTTGCTTTCGTCGATCGCGTTAACTTCGTTGAGATTCTTATATTCTCAGTGCTCTTTGTCAGGGAGATAACAGTGCACATGTTATCCGACTGCATGGGCGTCATTTCCGTTCAGGTCTATCCAAAGTCTGGTTGTTAATTGTGCCGCTTCTAGTTTTGTAAAACCTATTCTAAATTCTATTTTGTACTCTCATCTATCTTAATTTGATAGAAGCGCTACGTGAAGATCACGTATGTGTCTGGAACTTGGCTAGCATATCACTAGCGTATTTTTGTAAGTACTTACATTATTGTCTGTATTATTATTTCAAGTGTATTTTCTATGTAATTTGATTAGTGTATTTCTTATGTATTTTCGGCTCGACCTTGGGTCTGCCATCTCTCGCATTCAACGACAGATATTTGACCTTGTGGGATATTTGATTGTACGGATTGTACATTTCATTGTTATATTCATTATACCTACCATTGTAACTTGGGTAATCCTTGATTTGTCAGGTTTTATTATTCACTCTGTAAGACCATTAGGGTCCATTTCACCTTGACAATTTTCTAATATACTGACCCTCAGTTGTTCCTGAGTGGTGCAACATTAATCACGGTCTGTTTATCTGTCGAATATACACCTCTATTCCATTCATGTACTAATTCTACATTTTATCTCACATTCCCGAGCCATCACCACTTGGACCAGTCACCCACGCCCCTCTTCGGTTTTAGCCGGCCGGAGCAATATTAGTTGCCAACCCAGAGTGGGCAGGAGAAAAGGCAACAAAGTGATACAACTTTTTCCGGTTTTTGATGTTGATTTGTGAGTGACTGAATAATGGTAAAAGAAAATTACAAACGCACTACCCTTCAAAATTATTTCTTCTACAAATGGTACGAATTTCAATTTGCTATCTCTTATCGTTTGACCTTTATAATGGGGCTAAATGGGTGCTTATTTCAAATATTTGTATTTCCTACTACGCCTGCAACGTAGGCCACATTGTATTGCAAGTTTTAGTGGGTTGTGTGAGCTGCTAATAGCCGGAAAGAAGGGTCAAAATCAGACCATACATCGCGAGACTTCCTGACTCTCTGCGCACTCTCATCACACATCTTCTTTTTATTCTTTACCCGCCTTTCTTGGTCTCGCCACTGTTTGGCTTCGACCAGTTATTCTTCCATATCTTGTTTATTCGGATTGTCTCGGTATTTTTGAGCTTTGAGTTTTCTTTTAATCTTTTTCCACGGCGCCACTTTGGACTAGCTATTATCTAGACAGGAATCCACAGTGATACATTTAGGAACAATTGCTTCGGCCTACAAGGCCTACTACACGACAAGATGTAGACATCGGAAGGGTTAACCGCGAGCCAGGTAACGATTAGATACATATATTCAGATACTTTCTTACTTTAACCTAGATACAATAATACCTCTTATGTTCTAAAGTTTAATAAGACATGCTTTAAGGAAGTCACATATAATTTTGGCTATTTTTGTCTTTGCACCTAAAGTCAGTAAGTTAAGGATATTGAACGGTTTTTGTATTTCCTTGTCTTTGTACAGTTTATTTAGGATAAGGTTGTTGCTGTGATGAAGTATTGCTGGACACTCAAGGAAGATGTGGTCTAGTGTCTGTCTCATCACACAATGTAGAAGGTTCTTTTAATATTACCTTACTCTATTGTCAGTCATAATTGCTCAAATAATAATTTATTAAATTATCAAAGTAGAACGAATGTAGGTACTTTTTTTGCTTCAGAATGCACAAAGTATCATGTAATCTATTTTTCGGAAATTGAAAACGAAAAGTCAATAAAGGTATTGAAATAAAAATAAAACAACACATATATTCTTCTTGCATGAATGAAATCAAATCAGTATCAAAGAATACTTTTTAATGCAATTTCTCTACACGCAAACTCCGTCTAGGTACACGAGTTTTTTTTTAAATGCAACTCTGGTTATTTATTGAAAACTTTTTGCAGAGTCAGACATGAACAGGGCTCCCAGCAATAATATATCCTATAATTCCTATATTTTGGGCATGTTCAAATATTGAACTAAATCACATATGTCCTATATTTTTATGCAAAATGGTTGATTTTTTATTTCATTTTTCAATGGCTATATGTATAAGTTTAAACAGTAAAATTGTGTAATATTGTCAGATTTTTTCAAAACAAATTCTATTTTGATTAATTTTTTTGCTGTCAATATTATTGTATCATAGATTAATTCATTAAAAATAGTGTTATTACATCTTCTATTGTTGCGTCCAGTACTACATTATTGCTGTGTCTAGTTTTTAATTTATCCCTTTCTACTCATTGACCACTGCCTTTAAATGGACATGTTTGAATTCAGGAAATGATACAAGACTCAGGTAGAAGGGGACGGATGTACCCTCGCAGGCAGGAGATCAATAAGTTAAGTCATTAGTCAATTTTAATAGATAACAGCTCATGTATCTACGCTGATAAGTTGACTTTTCATAATTGCGAATGTTAGAGAAATATTCACTTTTCATCAGACAGACGTAATAAAAACAAGCAAATAATTTTTTATTTGAAGAAATCGGAAGAAAAATATATTAATTTTAGTTCAATTTGACGAATTTATTTCTTCGAAACAAGAGAATAGACACAGAACTTGAAATTGTGGTGGTCAGGAATCTGAGGCAAGATGTAGTTTGGACAAGGAAGTGCAAAACATCACAAAGCGTTCACAAGTTTGCCCCAAAACAAAAGTACCTGATGTCACTACCTGAGCGCTGAAGTCAACGAGAAATTGTTGGCTCTCCGATCATGGAGGTTTAAATAGTACGCTCCATGCTCTGATGACTCCTCTTAATGAACCAGTTTCAGTACACAGAAGAGACAACATGATAAAGCCCACGCGCCTTCAACTGTAAGCATTGCATGCTGGGTATGTCAAAGAGAGTATATCGGCAAGAGGGTTCACTTAATGTTAAATGTTGGTTCTCTAAATATGGGCGCTACCAGCGCTCTCAAGCGGCCGGTAAGGCTAACTTCTTGCTAGAAACCCTCGCCAGCTGTCAATAGTCAATAGATCTAGTGCGACTGATCAACAGCCGTCAACTACAAGTTTGACTGATCAACAGCCAATTTCGTTACGGGAAGCGCGTCCAGGTACCTTGAAACGACCATACTCTAATCCCATAGATATTGAGATTGGGATTAGGAATGGCATTGAAATTGGGGAGAGGCCCCAGTATAAAATTCCGGGTAGTTTGCTCGCCTGCCATTTGCCGGAAGAAGTTAACCATCCTCCCTCTCCCGCCTATCGTTCCCCTGTGGAACCTGCTAATATGGTGCAGCTGTTCCCAGATCATCGCCTAGGACCACAAGAAGATTACACGTTTCTTAGAATTTTGAAACGTCAAACTATTTGTAATTGGATACATTCATGGACTGCAATTCGGAAGGGGACTGCATTAATTTTCCTGTGTTTTGGTAAGCGGGAAAATAAAAATAAGATAATTAAGTGATTGAACAAGGCGAATGCTTTTAAGTGACCAAAATATTGTGTAGTATATTCTAACTTCCTCTGATTTCACACAATAATTTAATTTGTTTTGTAATAAACCTGCTGAAAAATCTTGCCAGTCTTGGCAATATCTCGTATGATCTTGATTAGGTTTTTCAGGATTCATTTTTTGAAAAATTAGATGCAAGATCTGGGCAAAATTACCAAGAACTTGCTAATAATAACAAGAATAAGATCTTGCCAATTTGGGCAAGATCTTGGCAAGATCTTGGTTGTCTTGGCAACATTATTCATGTATAATTTAGGAAAGTCAAACATCAAGTCAAACATAAACAACTTATCCAAATCCCTTGTGGTCATGAGCAAGAGAAACTGACCATCCTAATTCAAGAATGAAGCACAAACAGCAAAGAAACAAGTGCATAAAATACTGGCAAGTGGGGCTGTCAACGTCAGAGGGTTGCCAACAGATGTCGTCCGGGAATCCTTCAATTCAATTTTCAATAAAATGTCTTTATTAATACATTATTAGTAAAATACAATAGAAGGCGAGTCCCCAGAAGCAAGGCTTGTGTGGTGGTATGGGGATATAGCTCCATTTAAAGAAATTAAATCGAATAGAAGTAAATTCTACGCTAACTTTAAACAGACAGAGACAGAAGTAATATCAAATCTCAATTTTCTAAAATATATGAGGACTGGGAAGATTATAAAATGAAAAGGAACCGCTTTCTTCCTAAGCTTAGACTTGCAATGAGAGATTACTATGACCAACAGATCGACAAGCAAGATCGACACCTTATACAGATTTTCGTTGCACCTTGCTCTGGGGGCATACTTGTCTCGTGATATATATTTTTCATTTCGAACTTTCCCTTTGTCAGGATCCTATAGGAAATCTTGTTGGTTTAATCCTCGGCATTGGGGCACGAAGGGTGGCTGGCGGCGAGGGTCCACTTCTGGTGGAAGGGCGGATCTGGCCCTAGTTTGTTAGCCGGCAGAGGCAGAAGCAATAGTAAAGATATTCGTAACTAACTACCGAACGAACTTAATAAGATAAATTAAGTACCAACAAAATTAACTTGCTTCCGAAACAAACAACCATCCTGTGATGATTGATCTCATTATGAATATTTTGAACATATCTTGTAAACAATGCAAGACCGACGAACGACCCAAGTCTAGAGTAAATTGGAAATAATTATAAACCTTTCTCTCCTTTAAATAGATACAAAATTTTTTTCTCTCCCATCCAAATAATATAATCAACTCATCCCTTTTGATTTGTAACATTTATAACTAGACACATTCTCTGTGACAGTTGTTTGTCCTGCAAAAGATTGGTATACATACCCAGTGACTCTAAATGGATTTGTGATAGTTTCAATTGGAGGTCATACATTCCTTCGCAAATAGCAATACATACTGCGACATATTAAGTTTCTTTTCTCCTGATAACATAATGTTCCTTCTTTGCATTTGATCTAACAGTGCAAAGAACTGGCCTGATCGAGTACTTTGACGATTTGAAAACGGGGACCCCATCACGGAGTTCTCTTGTTTTTTAGTCAGTGTTTATTACAATTTTACATTTAAGTAGCTATGTTCAGTTAGCTTACTCGTTGTTTTCAACATTCCGAGTACTACACACATTCTGCAAACCAGATCAAGTGCACAGTCCATTGTCTTTGTGTTCACAGAGCGTGATCCGACGCTAAGAGATCACAAACACTTCCTGCGACATAATGTGTTAGCCTGATTTAGGTTACGAAGTTGTGGAGTCGACCAGTCGACAGTACGAGTATGTGTGTCGTGAAATGGGTCCCCAGTATCGTTCTTATCCTAAACCTGCAACAATCTTCACGGATGTGATAGGAAGGAATGAACAAGACGGCAAAGTCCAGCTTTTTAATAAACCGCGAAGAAAGCTACCATGGCACGTAAGGGTCGAGGTGAATGCAAGAAGTGCAGGTCGAGGTGAAGAAAAACCATGTGTTTTATCCTGAGTGCTTAAACAGAAAAGAGGATGTCATGTAACAAAGGTGGCCAAGATAGCAGAGAAGTCGTGGTACCGACTGAGCGACAGAGACATGCGTGTCTAGCAGTCCAGAGCAGCGGCCGATCTCAATGCCGTGAGGTCAACCAGTTGTTATATGCTCTAGTGGATGGCATTAATTTTATTTTAGCTTGAAAGTATCCAATATATAATAAAAATATATATAATTCCAGAACTAATGTATTTTTATCTCGACCCTAAGAAGACATAAGATTCCAAAGGGTTAATAAACACCACCCCGTTCAATCTACACATATTAATTCTTCTGTCACGGCTGTGAAACGTAGGAGAAACAGACGAGAGGACCTAACGTGTCCCAAGTTTTAACAGGGAAGATAAGAAGGCTGCGGTCATCATCTCGGAGCACTGTGGCCCAATATGCCACAACGAACGGGTCGTTTTCTATAACTACGACTTATAGGCTTCTTGCCAATAATATAGACTATTTAGACTAGTATAGGCTTAATTAAACAATCAATCAATCAAATAACTTCTATCGGTAAGAAACGATTGATTATTGCTTTTAATAGCGCGTCGACAACAATACTACCATTTAGCACATTAATATTTAGTTTTATTTCATGTAAACGGAGTCCACGGGAATGAGGCAACCCTGGGGTTCATGGAAGTCCGGCACCGGTCCTAATGGTTACGGACATGGCCTGCTTCAGAACGCTATTTAAAGCCTTCTACTTGTTCCGACTTGTTTCAATACTGAATGTTTCCAGGCGAATCCAATAAACTATCCCAACAACTTCATCTAACAGCACTTTGGACACAAAGCTTGGTAGAAATCAGCAGAGCTCGCACTGGTATTGTATGGATTAATTTCAGACGTAATTCAGTCACGTACAGTAACATGAATCAGCAAGGTCACTTGAGAGTGAAACTGTACAATAATGTTATTCCTATTTCTAGGAATCAGTGTGTTTTTATAAAAATGACTACATTATATCAAATTGTTCCGTGGTTTTCTCTGTATTTGTCCCTTTATAAAAATAATTTAAGTAAATATTTCATAATTTCTGAATTTTTTAAATTGTTGTATGTTCGTATGCAGTTGAAATTTATATCTATGCTAATCCTTAGCTTGACACACTGTATCCAGTCATATTAAAATGATACTATCCTGAACCAACCTGTTATTAATACTACTATAAACATGCATCAATATTATTATTTAGGATAATTTACTGCGCGTGTACCCACTTTACTTTAAATTGGCCAGTTCGAATGATTTAAATAGTAATGCGAGCCTTTAGCTGATCTTGCACAACCTGGGTTGCTATTCTACAACTATTTTTAATGCTGGCTGAATAGCAATCTGTATAAAGCTTACGCAAAATCTCAATGCTAACGAAATTGCAACCGCTTTGCCGCTTTGCTTTGGTTATAACTAACCGCGTTAGTTATAACCAAAGCTGATTGGGATGATTGGGATAGAATCCCAATCCTTAGCTAGTTACCTAACCTGCCATTAATAGGTAACACTCTAATGGTAATGCAGAGGCCGCCAAGTGCCTTTGCATGACCGTAGTCCAGCCATGTCACCAAATTATGGAAGGATTCAACACCGTCTCACCTGCATGGGATGAGAATGGAATTTCGGGGTGGGACCGAACATCTAATCGGTTTATCACCTACGAGGAACGAAAAACCACGTCGAGTCTTTCCCCCGGAATCGCTGATGAGGATCCGGCAGTGTCATCCATTATTCTGGATGTTCATCAGTAAATCCAAATATACCAAAGCAATGCAAAACACTGAACTACATCAATGCATCACCTATATATAATTCGGCGTTTAACTATTATATATAACTCTATTCCAAGTATTTAAACATTAGGTGGCAAAAGCAGAATGATGGCTTAGTTTATTAATTTGAATATGTATGGAAACATGAGTGACGCTGCATATTTAGGAAATAATCAGTGTGGTGTTTCATTTAGTGATCACTCTCTAACAATGTCCTTTCTGTCTTTCTACGCATGTGTAGAAACAGATGGTCGACTAAAGTACATGCTGATCAGCAACACGCCTCAGACCGAACTATCGACAGTCTCGAAGCAAGTCTTCCGGTCAACCAATCATCTGGCTGTGTTCGAGCCATGTGTCGGGAAGTATATCATATGCAACGCCAGGGTGACAGGGTGATCAGAGTGACGTGAAATCGCCATATGCGCCAGCGGAGGTCAAGAAGTTCAGCCGCTTTGCCGATAATGCGCCCAGTTAGGTATTGTAGCAGATGCAGAAGAAACTGAAAGATCACGAGTAACTCCATATCAAATAAACCAAAAAACTGTGATTTCCTCAAAATTAGTAAGTTTGTTAGCTTAAACGGGAGTTTTAATAATATTTGGTCAGAGCTAAAGAAACTTACGTGTACTTTTGATTGACTAGTTGCTTTAGGTTCTACACAGATGAAAGCCAGCCGACTTCTTCTCACTGACCTGAAGATTATTTAAATATTTTATTACAGCCTAAAAAACATTCGCGTAACTGCTGGGAACTAGTAAGTACTTTAAGAAATAAAACAGATCTTTCGTTCATGTGTGCATTTCAGCAAATGTTGAAAAGATTTTACACTGGCGCAGCCAGTGCCTTTACTTCAAATATTCTCCGAGGTAATGAAAGGACATTTGTTTTACATTCATAAATTTAGTAATACAAGTGGCATAACTTTATTGCAGAAATCAGGAGTATGATTCTAGATGCGAATTGATTTCGAGGACGTGTAAATATTGTTTAAACATGTTTTAAAAAATTATGAGCAAATCGATTTAAAATACCAACACATAGTTTTATTGCGTTAAAAATAAACCACCTTTATTTTTTCCCTGGACTCAAAGTAAGAAATGAGAGCGAATAAAAACTCCAACCAATCCCGAAAACGCAGGTGACAGGATAAATTAAATTGAATCCTCATTTTGTTGTGAATATATACGACGTTGAGAGTATTTTGCAGACAATTATCTGTAATATATATTTCTTCGCCTGCTTTCTTCATATTCGGACAATAGACCGTGGACGAGAGCGATAATTTCCTAAAATGTATTTGAAGTTTGAACAAATAATAACAACGCAGGTAAATAGGTCAAGATTACTCGCAACGCAAGCAAACTCGCAAAGGTAACGGAGAAAGTGCCGAAATAGTACCGAACCATCGCTCGCAAATAGTTATTTAACCACTAAACATAATACTTTTTTACATGTATTTCATAAGACGTTAAAATTGCTTTGGAGCGATTTCATTTCGATATCTATTATTTCTATTCTACTCTTTTGGCACGAAGCTCTTTTAATTAGCTAAGGCTTCTGGTTTCATCTCATTGATTTTCACTTGGAAAGGTTCGGTGTGAGAATGATTTCTGCCGCATCAGATAAGAACAGCGAGGTTGATTCTTTCTAAGAAGCAAATGCAATAACTGAGACAGCAGTTACGATGTCTGGAGAATGACTGGTGTATTTAGTCTAGATGACGTCAAGTGGGGATCGAACACGGTTCACCTGAGCACATCCAGGAGTCGACACGCCTTTCAATAGACTGTTCTTCATGACGTCATCAGCCATGTCGACGCAGGAGACGCGCGTCTTCAGTATTCAAGCTCATGGATTTCCTAGGTAAACATATTTTAGTTTAATTTACTTCTCTTTCAGGATACTGCCAAAGGAAACATTAGTACCTATCGCATTTTGAACTATTTTTGTGGTGCCGAAATGCTGGAGAATTTCACTTGGAAAGGTTCGGTGTGAGAATAATTTCAACGCGCATCAGATAAGAATAGCGAAGTTGATCTTATTAAAAAAACAAATATTCAATAACTGAATCAATTATTTTATCCACGTTATACACTTTTCATCTTTTTAACATAATGTTGAGAAATATCGTAATATTTTCGATAACAATCGCTTGGTTTTGTTGATTTCCGTGTAATTATCAGGGGCGGATCTAGCCTCTTGTCATTTGAGGGGGGGGGGGGCGGTTTTTGAAAATAAGGGAGGGGGTCTGGGGGTACCCCCAGTCACAGGCGTCCGCAGAATTTGTGCCAGGGTGTGGGGCAAAGCTGTCATGTCTCTAGACGTAACTTTACAGTTACATCATATCGACGGACATTATTGTGTGATTATGTGTGATTATGTGTGAAATTCTACATTTTCCAGGGCCCTTCAGGCCGAAACCCAGGTGTGTGGATGTGCATTCGACACGTTTGTGTAGAAGCGGATGGTCGCCTTTCCTAGTCTGAAGAACATACCCATGAGCTACAAACATCTCTGTCCGATCTATCGTAAGGGTCCATGTAGTTAGAACCCCCAATGTTGAGTTTTATAAATTTTCTTTTTGGGTTCGTTTGTGCTCCGTTTGTGCTGGTTTGTGCCGTAAAAATTTTCCTTTGTGCCGCAACCCTTCAACCCTTAAAGTAGAAAATTCATTGGGGGTTCCAGGTACATGCTACAACCCTCAAAGTGAAAATTCAAACATTTTCTTTCGGAAATATAAAGATCTTCGTTTGTACTGGATTATGCCGTCAAAATTTTCGTTTGTGCTGCACCCCTTCACCCCTAAATATCGAATTTACTTTAGAGAAATAACGTTGCTTTAATGCTCATGAAGCATGAAGTTAGAACCTCCAAAGTGTAAATCCAACGTTTTTCTTGTTGATATTAAATGATCTTAGTTTGTGCTGGACTGTGCCGTCAAAATTTTCGTTTGTGCTGCACCCCTTCATCCCTTAAAGGGGCCGGGACATTGGGAGTTCCAGAACCCCTAAAGTGAAAATTTAAATATTTTCTTTCGAAAATATATAGATCTTCGTTTGTGCTGGATTGTGCCGTGTTAATTTTCGTTTGTGCCTTACGTCCCTCCCGCAGGACGGTGTAACATTTACAGAACTGGCCTCTTCAACCCACGCCGTGAGAGACTTATACTCTGTGGATGGAGGTCGTCACACTTACCCCCAAACGCCCCAGTCTTTTCTGCGGTAGCAATACAAAATGACAGCAATATTTTTCTGGATGGCCAGCAATATTTCTTGCTGGGAATACCAGAATTATGGCTACCGTAGCAAGAATTCTGGATGTGGCAACCAGAAAATGTTGCTGTCGTAATAGTAGCAAGACATATTGCTACAGCAGCAATACTCTTTTCCGTGTTCCAACTACTAACCGCGCTCAATGTTGCTTTACCTCAGTGATGTTACTGGAATCGTGGTATCCAATTCAACAACCGTTGGATTTGAGCAATGAACATTTAATGTTGTCTCATATTTGCCGTAAAACTGACAAAGAACATATGGCATTGGTAGAAAACTAATTTAAACTCGTTTGACCAATGATTAGATTAGACTAGTGTTGTTAAATGGTTGTTTAAATGACCCCGCTGTCGTCGAATATTAAGGAAGGTCTTCGGGAGGGGACTCCCGACCAGGGAGTCCAGCACTGGTGGGAGGGCCAGGACAGAATGGGGACGGACCGGTGGCGGGAGGGTTCGAGCCTGTGGGACCAGATTCGGGGGGCGGGGATAACCGTTTTGAGGAGGGATGCCGGCACGAGGACCGCAAATTCAAGGGAGGGAATGGTTTAGTCGACCTTGACTGCCCTTTGTCTAGGCCTCACCACTGACCAGTCCGGCATGGGTAGCCCTAACACATGAGCATATGCTCGCCGGCGTAGCAGCAGTGGATCATTGGCCAACACAAACCCTACCACCGCACTCAGGTAGCAGCCGTCTGGGGGTTTGACCAATGAGTTTCAGAAGATCGTTATGACGGAACTTTAGTAGTTTTTGGATAATCATATCGATTGTATTACTTACATATAAAATGAATGTATTTATTATTATTCCTTTCATTGTAACGGGCAAGCCCACAAGTAAAAAAAACTATAATGACACATGATTACATCCAAAATTGCACATAGTCAGTGTGCACAGTTAAGACAACAAAAATATGTAGGCTACATTACAGAATGAATTGATCAGAATCAATTCAGATTCAGATCAGATTCAGATCAAAATTGATTGTATAGGGTTGTTTCATGTTATTTTCACTTCATGTTCATAATTTTAAATTTTTATTCTTATTTGATGTTATTGTTATACTGTGTCCGAGTGGCAATCATTTTATAATGACAGTGATTTATTATTATCAATAAAAGTTTTCTCTCAAAGTAATGATCATACATACTTGCAATTTGTAAAATAAAACATTATCACGGGCCTGCGCAGCACCCGAAACACGCCGCCGCCGCGTACCTACGTCATACATGACTATGGAGAATATCTTATTGAACCACAACAAGATAAATTTTAATTTATCAACAGAGCAATGAATAATATAAAGACCCCAAGGACCCAAGGAACGTCAATTCTACGAGGTATGCTTATCAGCGATTATGCCCGAGACTCTAGTAACGTCATCGGCGGCAATCTATACTCAAGTAGCGGTCAACTATTCACCCTGCGTTTGTTAACATGGCCAACTGATACAATGAACTGTATAATTCACCACTACTTGTGTACTTTAGTCGTTGGGTCGCACCATTTCTCCGATTGCGCGGAAATTTTGCACACATAAAGAGCCATAGACGATTGTATGCCTTAACCTCATCCTTCTGTAACCGGTTGACATCACAATAACAACAGCTAATATTAGCTCTTCAATCACGTGTAAAGTTTTACATCAAGATAGCCTAGATAGCGACCATTTTCCGATACTAATTAATATGACTGGCCCAGCAGTAAATACTAGCATAACAACGTCAACATATTTGAACTCCAAACCAAGAAATTATCGAAAGATAAACTGGAAATTATATAAAGAAGAAGTTAAAAAGTCGGTAAGAGTTACCAAAGACCTTGAAGTCAACATAACGGTAAGATATGAAACATTCGTTAATACATTAAACTTAGCAATAGAAACAGCTAATACAAATGGATCGATAAACCATAATAATAATAATAATATTCATGCTAAAAATTATTACAAATCAAATAAACAAAAACGGATTATTAGAGTAAACCCCTGGTAGGATGAAGAATGCAACGAAGCCATAGCAAAGAGAAGACTAGCAAACAAAAATTTTAGAATTAACTCAAATTACTCAAATTACTCAAATTACCATGCCATTTACGAAGATCCATCCATCTCGACAGAAGTGAGGAAGGGAAGTTGGGCCGGCCACAGGGAGCGAATGCCTGAGGAAAGAGGAGCCCAAAAGGCTTACAGGCAAAAACCGGAAGGAAGACGGCTCCCGGGACGACAACGCAAGAGGTGTCTGGACGACGTAGAGGAGGATCTTCGTAGGCTTGGGGTGCGAGGATGAAGAAGGCGGGCTCTGGATCGAGATGTGTGGAGAGGAGTAGTGGATGAGGCCAGGGCTCTACAAGGACCGTAGCACCATAGGGTAAGAGAGAGAGAGTATTATATGCCAGAAATCAACTTAGAGCCGCTAGTGAAAACGCAATCAGCAGAAACGTTGAATAAAGTCATTTCTGCAGTTAAGAAAAGAGAATATCGTTAAGAAAACGACTATATCTAGTGTAGCGGTCGCTCCACCCAGCCAAGTCGTACTGTACTCTCATAATCACTCAACATACCATAAATCTAGTGGAGCGGTCGCTCCACGCCAGCCAAGTCGTACGGCGCGCGCACACTCTCATATAAAGGCTGGAGCAAACCCACTTTTACTGTAGGCATCAAAGTGGCATTTTCGGCCTACTGGATCTTAAAATTGGGGAATCTCACATTGTTGGAAAATATCTCAATTTCGAGCTATGGTCCACCCTACAACATATATCAAATTAGGGAACAATAGGTTACGCCCTTTTCTAGCTAGAGGGCTGAGAAAACCGTGTTTTAGAGCGGTTTTCATAATAATAATAATAATAATAATAATAATCTCAGTAGTAGTAGTCTCCTTGAATTCAAATCCGGTAAACAGGCCACAGCCTAAACGGCTGAACCGATTGATCTCACATTTTTACCACGTGTGCACTTTTGGCGTCTGATTTGCCCTCCCCCCCTTGACTTTTTTTGTGCCGCCATTTTGAAACCGGAAGTGACATCATATCTCGACAACGGCTGAGCTGATTGGAACGAAAATAGCGCCAAACGATTCGGACGGTCAACTATATGGATAATAAATAGCAACAGACTAAAATTTATGTTAACGAAACCGGAAATGACGTCATGAAATTTGAAATACATCGATTGGCATTTCGGCGACTAAGGTTGATCCGATTATTTTGATATTTATGTAACGTATGTACTTTTGATATCTCATTTGACTTGTTATAAAACCAACCGGAAGACGCCATTTTGAAACCGGAAGTGACATCATATATCAATAACGGCTAAATAGATTTGAACGAAACCAGCGCTAAACAATTTAGACGGTCAACTTTATATATTAGCATCAATAATATTTGCAGTTTTACATACCAAAACTGGAAATGACGTCACACTTTTTAGAATCTCACAAATTTACATGTTGATGCAATAAATATACTATTTCAGACAGCTTATAATAAAATGTAATCATGTTTAAATTATAATTCAAGGAGTCAGTGATTTCAGCAGCCATTTTGAAACCGGAAGAAACGCCATATCTCGAAAACTGGTTGACAGATCGGTATGAAACTAGCGCGAAACGATTCGGAAGGCCATCTCTATGGAATAGGAACAGTCACACTAGAATGTTCCTATTTATGAGACCGAAAATGACGTCATTCAAATTTATAAATTATTATAATCCCCTCCTATACAATAAATACATATTCAGAAAGCTTAAAATGATACACATCATTTATAGTTATAAATTCTATGTGGCAGTGCAGAAAGTTCAGCAGCCATTTTGACAACGTATATGTTGCCATATCTCGGAACTTGGTTGACCGATTGGAATGAAACCTTTGCTATTCTTCATGAAAATAACCAAATTGTAAAGGGTGATTTTTTTTTAAGGATATAGTAATTGTTCATTCGATTGTCACAAGTTGTAAGAATAAACTAAAAAAAGTAGTGATATCCCATTAAAAAACACTTCGTGTAAAAATAACAGCCAAGTCTCTTCAACTAAAAAAAATATGAAATCTAAAAATTCTGCACTGAAAAGTAGTGATATCAAATAATGAGCCAAGTCAAAATGTTATTTGAAAATCAAAAAATACTTGGCGCATCGTTTTTTTAGGGCATTATAGGTGTACTATGTATTTGGATATTTTATGTATATATTATAATGGGCCTATACTTCCAAGCTTTTATATACACGATGCGCCAAGTATTTTTTGATTTTTAAATAAAGTTTTGACTTGGCTCATTTTTTGATATCACTACTTTTCAGTGCAGAATTTTTAGATTTCATATTAATTTTTTTAGTTGAAGAGACTTGGCTGTTATTTTTACACGAAGTGTTTTTTAATGGGATGCCTAATTAACTGAGGAGCAGACCAAACACTTTTACTGTAAGCAACAACATGGCATTTTCGGCCTACTGGATCTTAAAATTGGAAAATCTCACATTGTTGCGAAATATCTTAATTTCGAGCTATGGCCCACCCCACTACATATACCAAATTTGGGAACAATAGGTTATGCCATTAGCGAGCTAGATAGCCGTGAAATACATAAAATTACACCACTTTCTGATTCTGATTCTGATGATGATGATGATGATATCAGAAAAAGTTGCTGTCACCGCCACAGCCTAAACAGCTGAACCGATCAACCTGAAACTTTTACCACATGTGCACTTTTGGCGTCTGATGATACCTTGCCTCTTGTGATTTTTTGTGCCGCCATTTTTAAACCGGAAGTGACGTCATATCTCAAAAACGTCTGGGCCGATTAGAACGAAATTAGCGCCATTCGATTTAGATGGTCATATATATGAAGTATCAAAAAATAAACATTATTTTCTTATTTTCTAAACCGGAAGTGACGTGATAAATACGCAATATTTAACTTATTTCAACAAATTATACTTAAAATACATACATAATTCAATTACATTGTAACATAGACAATATAATTGATAAATTCAAGGTTGCAGTGTTCTCGGCCGCCATTCCTGAAACCGGAAGTGACGTCATATATCTAAAACGCCTGTACCGATTCCAACTGAACTAGCTCCTGCGTATTCATTTTGCTATTTATTTGAAAAATCAATTGTGAAAAATGAATAAACAAATTAACTGTACCGGAAATGGCGGCAGGAACCACTAAATGAAACCGGAAGTGACGTCATATTTTACAAACGGCATGACCGATTTTACGGAAATATAGGGATTATGAATTCAGATGGTCGTTCATGAAGTATCAACTAGATAAAACTAGATTGTTTTCTTATTACCCTACCGGGGTAATAATTATGAATTCAAGACGACATTATTTTCGGCCGCCATTTTTAAAACCGGAAGTGACGTCATATATCGAAAACGGCTGTACCAATTGCAACCAAGTTTTGGAAAAATGTAGGACTAATAATTATGAATTCAAGAAGACATTATTTTCGGCCGCCATTTCAAAAATGGAAGTGACGTTATATATCGAAAACGGCTGTACCGATTGCAATCAAATTATGTAGTTTTGTAGGACTTATAATTATGAATTCAAGACGACATTATTTTCGGCCGCTATTTCAAAACCGGAAGTGGCGTCATATATCGAAATCGGCTGGACCGATTGGTACGAAACCTTAGCTTTTCTTCTTGGATAATCATTTTAATCCTTTACCAAACGCAACTTTTCTTAGTACCTATCCAAATCGTTTGAGGCGTATTTTTTTTAAAGAAATTAGTCCTTGCTCGGACATGTGCTACAAGCAGTATGAATAAACTAACAAAAGAAGTGAAAAAGGCAGCCAAGTCACTTTACTTTAAAAAAATTCAACACCGAAAAGGAGTGATATCAAAAAAGGAGCCAAGTCAATGACATTTCCAAATATTTAATCGTATTTTTGAAATAAAAGAATAAACACCGAGAAATACTTTACAAAAGGACTTGGCGCATCGTTTTTTTTAAAGACATTTTTCTATTCATAAGCATATGCCATTTATATACAATCGTAGGGAAACATCTTAGGGAAACATCTTTCAATTACATATTATACATACCTACTGTAAAATATTTTCTATTTGAATATATACGCGATTAAACTCGTTGCCTATGTTTTCTATAAATACACAATAGTCATCTTCGTAATATTGTTTCGTGGTCAACATAATTAAGGTACTAGATACCCCTAGAAATTCAAGAACTTCCCAAAATATTACATTTTCATATTTATACACTATATTATTAATTGTTTTGTCATCTTTGTTTTAAAACAACCCAGGAGCAGATTGGACTTGTGGTTATTTTACAATTAATTATTTAGAATTACATCCTCTGCCGAAAAATTGTTCATTTGTTAGCGAATAATATGGGGGGACTGGGGGGGTGAACCCCCTAGGAAAAAGTGAGTCCGGGCCTTGTAGGCCCGGAAAAATTTAGAATTTCTAAAATGGAATTGGTGCATATATCTACGCGTTTTGTACAAGACAACCAAGCTTGTCGACAAGCTTTTCGACAAGAACACCGCTGTAGAAGGCACTACGTATGAAACTAGTCAATTCGATGGCTAGAACACTGTAGTGTGTAGTTTAACTGTTATTTACTCAAAACTGTATTTTAGTACATTACTATCAACTTCTTACATGAGAAAACTATACCAAATTTCAAGTTAGAATCATCATTTTTTTTTGTTCTTCAGAGTGGACAAATGATCATGTTCTGTAGAGCCTAAAAATTGTGTTTCTTTTTCTGATAAATAAATAAAAAATCAATTGTATGTTTTTGTATAACAAAAAAAATGTAAATTGATTCGCCAAATTTTAAGATTTTTTTTAAAATTGTCTGGTACCAATTTTAACAAATTAGGTCTCACAGAACATTTGCATATGTGTACTAATTACAATTCAGTTTAAAAAATTAGTCTAGCTTGACCACAACCGTATCAATCCATGTTAAGAGCATACCATTATATTTGTAATTAAAAAATAATTAAAAATTAATTAATTAAAATTTTTTAATTTTTTTTTAGTTTTATCTCTCGTTTTGTTTAAGAGAACCAATAGCAGCATTAAAAATGGGTGTAAGTTCAAAAACACGATTTTTTCCCTCTAGGGGTATCTAGTACCTTAAGTCTCATGCGTTATACCTTCGCATCATGAAATACATTTCAATTAATCCACATTTTATAACAATACATTTCACAAAGTACACAGTGACGTCACATTGAATTTATATTAAAAAATTATCTTAATACACTTGACACTTCAAAAATATATAATAGTGATCCATAGATAGTTAGTAATTATTTGACAATGTTTCATGATTTCCTTCAGTCAAGATCAAATTATGAAAAGATACCCTTCTAATATCACCATATTAACAGTACTGCAAGAACATGTATGAGCCCACTTCCAATTGTTATTTAATTCTTCCACCCTTATATTACTTATCTATTAAAGCATGAAATCTTTCTTCTATCGCTATTGACAAAACTATAAAATAGCCATTACTAATAAAATTGATATTGATATTCATTGATTCTGGCTCTTATAGAAAGAGGAAAATGTATTCTGTGCCAGGTTCTGATTCTGTGCCAGAACCATTCACATTACCTCGACGCGACACGGCGCGGATTATAATAAGCACTTTGGTTTCGCCTTGATTAGAGGAGATCGTGGAAAACAGAATGTTGATATAAATTTATTATTTTTGTAAGTAATCATTTGTGTGTTGACAATTATTTTTTCTACAATTTTGACAAAATTATATACAATTTCCACAAATATTTTTTCCAAAATTTTGACAAAATTTCATAAAATTTCCACACTTTTTTCCTCCAAAATTTTGACAAAATTTTATAAAATCTCTACAAATATTTTTTCAAAATTTTGACAAAATTTTATAAAATTTCCACAAATATTGAAAATGTATCCAATATTGAAATGTGAATCTCCAAATTTTGGAGAAAAATATTGTGAAAATTTTATAAAATTATGTCAAAATTTTGAAAAAAATATTTGTAGAGATTTTATAATATTTTGTCAACATTTTGGAGAAAAAAGTGTGGAAATTATATAAATTTTGCCTAAATTTTGGAAAATTTATTTGTGGAAATTTTATAAAATTTAGTCAAAATTTTTGAAAAAATATTTGTAGAGATTTTATATTTTGTAAAATTTTAGAGAAAAAATGTGTGGTAATTTTATAAAATTTTGCCAAAATTTTGGAAAATATTTTTGTGGAAATTATAAAAAAAAAATGTCCAAATTTTGGAAAGTATATTTGTGGAAATTTTATAAAATTTTGTCAAAATTTTGGAAAAAATATTTGTGGAAAATTAAAAAAAAAATCGGTAAACTGTCTGTAGATTTCGGTAAACTGTCCGTCGGTAAACTACCCTAGAACCGACGTAGTCGCACTTGATTGGCTGCTAGGTCGTGACGTCATTTTCGCCGCGCGTTACTTCAAAAAGATTAGATTATTGTGGTTTAAGGTTCTCTGAAGGCCGCCATTTTGAAAATAACGGTGAATTTCGGGTTTTGCATTTAGTTCGGCTCAGACCGTCTTAGAGAGTGGTCATGTTTCTCATCGCTCTGACCATTTAATCAACCCCGTAAATGCAAGTTTTGCATAGAATCAGAGATTAAGATCTCGTCGCCCCTTCTCTCGACCTGTCAGCGCGAGCGACGGAAGTCGAACAATGGATGATTAGTCCCTCTTCTACCCTCTCTCTGAAAATGTAGGGATCTGTCAAATAGCTGACCATAAGTTTCTGATATTATTGTTTCACAAGTGCCTCTCAGAATATGCGAAAAATATTTATGAATTGGTAATTAGAAATGCGATTGTGACATATGTTCGTTTTTTAATTTTTCTTTAGCGCAACTTTTGAGGGACCTATTATTAGAGATCCGATTATACCGGGTGGCGCCAAAAAAATCACCCTGTTTGAGAGTTCACTATATCGAGACTATTATAGATAGGATTCTGAAGTTTATACACCTATTAGAAAACATACCAATATTCCATATGTGCAAAGTTCAAAAACATTACTGTTGTAGGAAAAAAGTTACAGCTGTTCAAATTTGGTTGTCAAAAAATTGATTATACGGAGATCAAATAGCGCGCGTCCAGAAAACTCCAATGACCGGGACGCTGTTTCTTCAAAACTATGATTAGATTAGATTAGATTATTATGGTTTAACGGCGCGTCAACGACGAGGTTATGTTGCGCCGAATTCATTATATTATATCAAAAAATTCAACATGTAGTTATAATATATGAATATAAAATAATATGTACAATGACCAGACCGCCAGCCAATAAAACAAACGTCACACAAAAGTGTGGATAAATAAAAACGTATAATGATTAGATGGGAAGTTAAAATACACATCACACAAAAGTGTGTAATTGACCCAGATGCATTCTTTATAAATACTTGCATCTGAGTCGTGCTAAAAGAAGGATGTAATATAAATAAAAACGTAAAATGACTAGATGATAAGTTAAAATACATATCACACAAAAGTGTGCATTGACCCAAATGCATTCTTTATAAATACTTGCATCTGAGTCGTGTTAAAATAATATGTAAATAAATAGTGTAAAACAATAAAATATACTTATGTCTAAATCACAGATGATTATCACAGGTAAGTCCTAGAGTAGATAAAATATTCCGGCTTCCTTAAGAAAACTAACCAGGCGGTCGACTGCCTTCGTCTCGTCCCCAGGATCTGTTCCAGGTCCCACGGCATCTGCAGCCGACGCCGCAGATCCCGGAACCCGTCACAGTCCAGCAACAGGTGACGGACAGTTAGCGGCTCCAGACATTCATCGCACTCAGGCGGGTCTTCACGACGTAGCAGAAAGCTATGGGTGAGTATACTGTGGCCTATGCGCATGCGGGTAAGTACTATTTCTTCTCTTCTATTCTCCCTAGATGATGATTTCCATGGCTCAATCGATGTTTTAATAGATTTAAGTTTATTATTTAATATATTGTTCCATTTTTCCTGCCAATTATTCTTCATTTGTTCTTTAAATTTGTTTTTAAGATCATTTGATGGAACGCATCGATAGTCTAGGTCAGGTTTGAGCGTGGCGTTTTTCGCTGTCTGGTCGGCTTTCTCGTTACCAGCTATCCCCGCATGGCCAGGGATCCAGCAAAAGGTGATCACATATCCTTGGCTGTTCAGATCATGTAAAATTGTTTGAATGTCTTGTATAAGAGGTTGTTTAGGCGAAAATTTGTCAAGTGATTGGATAGAGCTCAAGGAGTCGGAACAAATAAGGAATTGTTTACTATCAGATGTTTTAATATAATTTAAGGCTTGTCGGATAGCATACAGCTCAGCTGTGTAGACACTGCAATCGGGGTTAAGTTTGTATCCCATATTTGTTCTTGATACCGAGTATCCACAGCCCACTGCTCCATTTAATTTTGATCCATCTGTGTATATTATAATAAAATCTTTAAAACCTTCACACATTTTATAAAATAGTTTCTGGTAAATTACATTTGTAGTTTGAGCCTTCGGATAAATACTTAAAGAAGTGTTGCATATTGGTCGGGAGACAGTCCAGGGAGGGATTTTTATAAAACCTATCCTCTGTACCTCTGGCAACTCAATATTGCGGTTCTCCAGGAGTTCCGAAAGACGTATTCCAAGCGGTCTTGTGGCTTTTATCCTAGTATCGTATATTCTCTTGTAATTTGGACGGAATACCTTCGTGTACGTCGGATGATAGGGTATGCCTTGAAGGGAAGAGACGTAGCTACAGAGTAGATACTCTCTTCTCACTTCAAGGGGTGGTTCTCCGGAATCACAGTACAAACTGACAACAGGGCTCGTTCGAAACGCCCCTGTTGCCAGTCTTAATGCTGTATTGTGTACCGTGTCTAATGTTTTGATGTAAGAGGCCCTGGCTGAGGAATAGACCATACAACCGTAGTCCAGCCTAGACCTCACCAGGGCACGGTATAGGCGGAGCATCGTCACTCGGTCAGCTCCCCAGGAAGTGCCAGTAAGTATTTTTAAAATATTTAATGATTTACAACATTTAACTTTTAATTCATGAAGGTGTGATTTCCAGTTTAGTTTAGTGTCGAACAACATTCCTAAAAATTTTACCGTCTCCGTAACTGTGATATTTCGTCCGAGTAGTCTTAAAATAGGTTGTGGGTGGATACCTCGAAGTCGGTGAAAGTCAATACACATAGTTTTGCTTGTTGAAAATTTAAACCCTGTTTCCTCCGCCCACTTCTCAAGACGACCAATCGTTAACTGCAGCTGGCGTTCGGCTGTACATATTCCGGCTGACTTATAAAATATCGCCAGGTCGTCGACAAAAAGAGAGAAGTGAACAGGCCTTTTAATACAAGATGCTACGCCGTTAATGGCAATTAAAAATAAGGTACAACTAAGAACGGAGCCCTGAGGGACTCCGTTCTCCTGTATACGGTGTGCCGACAAGGTGTTTCCGAGACGAACTCGGAAACTCCGGTTTGTCATAAAATTATTAATAAAATGTGCAATGTGCCCTCTAAAACCCCATTCATGCAAAGTTTTTAAAATTCCGTGCCTCCAGGTTGTGTCGTAGGCCTTTTCTAAATCGAAAAAGACAGCTAAAAGATGGTGTTTAGAAATAAAAGAGTCTTGAACGAGTGATTCTAAATATGCTAGGTGGTCTACTGTGGAGCGATGTCGGCGGAAACCAGATTGCTCTGCAGCAATAAGGCCTCTGGTTTCAAGGACCCACACTAGTCTACGGTTTATAATTCGTTCTAAAATTTTACATAAACACGCTGTCAAGGATATTGGTCTATAGCTTTCTGCTTTATAGCGATCTTTTCCGGGTTTAGGAATGGCAATCGTGATGGCTTCTTGCCAAGCTGAAGGGAAATCATCTTCACTAAAAATTCTATTAAAAAGTTTTAAAATGTAGTTGAGGGACGGTACTGTTAGAGCTTTCAGCATTTTATTATGAATTGAGTCGGGACCTGGTGCACTGTCTCGCGACTCTTGTATTGCAGATGACAGTTCCCAAAATGTAAAAGGTTGATTGTAAATCTCATTGTTGTTCGATATTAAATTTATTGCGTTTCGTTCTTCCCTATTTTTAATTGATACAAAGGCAGGAGTGTAATTGGCCGAGCTGGAGATGTTATAAAATTGATCAGCTAAAGTTTCAACAATTAAATCGTGTGATGTTATTACGGAATTACTAACTTTCAGACCTGCAATGGAGGTAGTTGTATATTTTCCTGAAATCTTCTTTAGTTTATCCCATACTTGTGATGATGGAGTATGTTGGTTTATTGAGGAAACGTAATTCTGCCAGGAGGACTTGCGGGCTTGTTTGATGACAAAGCGTGCTTTTGCTCTCAATTGTCGAAAAGACTGCACATTTGTTTGAGTTGGATATTTATTAAATATTTTTAGAGCTCGTTTACGTTTTAAAATAGCCTGGGCACAATCACCGTTCCACCAGGGAACAGGGACACGACCAGGTTTCCCAGTTGTTTGTGGGATAGTTTCTTCGGCAGCATGGATAATAGTGTCTGTCACATATTTAGTTTGTTCTTTTACGTCAGGAAAATTTATGTTATCATCAAAAACTGCCAGCTCCTTGAATTTAACCCAGTCCCCAAGTTGAAGTTTCCATTTTTTGTGCCTGATATGAGATTGATTGTGTGCCATTAATTTAATTACTATAGGTAAGTGGTCACTTCCGCAAAGGTCGTCATGTACTTTCTAATCCATCTGTAGGGCTATGGAAGGGGTGCATAACGCTAAATCTAACATTGAGAATGTCCCGTAGGCAGAACTAAAATGTGTGGCTGTTCCCGTGTTTAAAAGGACTAAGTTGTTAAAAGTTAAAAAGTCTTCCACCAGGGTACCGCGTGGGTTAGTGTGATCGCTTCCCCATAATATATTATGCGAATTAAAATCTCCAGTTAATAAAAGTGGTGGTGGTAATTGAGCGATAAGGTTGTTTAGGTCTTGGAGATTTAGACGCTCGGTCGGTGGTAAATAAAGACTGCATATTGATACAGGATTCGGAAGGTGCATCCTGACAGCCACTGCTTGCAGTGGAGTCTGTAAATGAATGGGGTCTGCATAGTAATTATCATTAATTACTATAGCAACGCCTCCGCTAGCCCGATCACATAAGATCTTGTCCTTACGATAAAAAGAATAACCACGTAGGATAGGTGTAGAGGAAGGCTTAAAATGAGTTTCTTGTAAAAGGAAACCAATAGGATTAAAATCAGCACATAAAATCTTCACTTCCTCTTTGTGAACGTTAAAACTATTACAGTTCCATTGTATAAAATCCATGATAAAATTGATATATAAAAAAAAAAAAATATATCACAGATGATTTGACTAGCCTACTCCTAAGTTAGTATTTCCAATCACCGTCGATGCGGGATTGGTTTCAGTGGTGTCCATAGGATCGCTATCACCACTGACGCCTACAGTCTTTTTAACTTTGGCAGCTCTCAGATCCTCTGTACTCAAGTTTGAGGAGGATCTGTTTAATTTCACGGTAGAGGTTGTTTTTATTGGTGCTGCAGGTTTTACTGGAGCGACCTTTTGAGGGGGTGGTTTAATTGTTTCTAATTTAGATTTCATTTTAATATTTTCTAATTTTAGAGTTTCATTTTCTTTTCGTAGTTCATTTATTTGTTTAGATTGTTCTTCAATTTTGGCCTTCATTTCTTCTTGTCCTGCAAGCAAACGTTCCATCATCTTTAATACATTCTCCATTTCGGATTTTTCAGGTACTTTATGGACATTAACAGGAGGTGTAGCTACGGTTTGAGCATATGAAATTTGAGGTTTTGAAAAATTAGGATATAATTGAAAAAATTTACGTCGCGCATCTTGTGGTGTAATTTTATCCTTTGTTTGAATTTCTATTATCTTTTTTTCTCTCTTCCAGGTGGGGCATTCGCGGGACCAAGATGGATGGTCTCCCTTGCAGTTGACGCAGAAGGGCTCCCCGTCACATGGTTTCCCATGTTCTGTCGAAGAGCCGCATCTGTCGCAAGCATATGCCTTCTCACACCTGTGATGTGTGTGTCCAAGTTGTTGACATTTTAAGCACCTGAATGGGTTTGGGATGTGCAGTCGGACAGGTATTCGAACAAACCCAGCGAAAATATATTCAGGAAGAGTTGTTGAGGAGAAAGTAAGAGAAATCATTGGTGTTGGAATTAGTACTTTATTTACGCGAGACATTATGCGCTTTACGAATATTACGTTATGGCTTTCAAATTCTTTTAATAATTCTTCCTCTGAAAAGTTAAGCAGGTCCCTTGAGTAAATGATGCCCTTTGATGTGTTTAATGTTGAATGGGGAGCAACTGTGATCGGGAAAGTGCCTAGGAGTTTAAGTGCCATAAGAGTTGAAGATTGTTCTTTATTTTCAGTCTCAATAAGCAAAGAGCCGTCTCTAAGTGCACGGGAAATAATTCACTTTTATAACGTGTGTAATAAAAGTTTAGAAATAATCTACATTCTGATTTTACGCTCGACTTCAAGATTCCATAAATTTCGTTCCATTCATTCAAATTGATTGACATTTTTACACAATTGATCTTAATATATTTTCAATATAATTTGAAATTTTCAGATTGATATCGTACATAGGTATAGTTTTGAAAAAAAAACGTCCCGGCCATTGGAAATTTTCTGGATCAATTTTTTGACAACCAAATTTGAACAGCTGTAACTTTTTTCCTACAATAGTAATGTTTTTGAAACTTGCACATATAAATTTTGGTATGTTTTCTAATATGTGTACAAATGTCAGAATCCTATCTATGAAAGTTTCGATATAACTAGTGACCTCTCAAACAGGGTGAATTTTTTTGCGCCTGCACCCGGTATGGTGATCGCGAAATTTTCAACGTGTTGTAAATGAAGATAAATGCGTTTCCACGTGTTTCTGGCCCAAAAACTCTGGAATCTAATTGCGACAAAACGCGAAAGTTACCCTTAGCTTAACACCACCAAACTGACTAAATCGCGAAATATACCGCGAAATATCACCAAATTGAATATATTATTTCCTGTTATTTTGTAAATTTCGCAGTTACTTTCCTAATTTTTCTCAGGATCACCAGGGTAAACCCCAATATTCAACTTTTTTTATTTCTATAATCAGTCAGTGACCCCCCCTTTTAGCGTAAATGACAGAAGAGCTCTGACCTTGTAGAAAACTACTTGGGGAGTGTGAGTGGCAGTGACCTCGCATTATCACGTGAAAATAAGTTGACATTATGTCTTTTTACATTCGCAATACATAAACAAACATCATGAAACAGCTTATCATAATTTTATTTCTGATTTTGCATTGTGAAAAACCAAAGTGAACAGTCACATACAGCACTGGACCTAGGAGTTCTAATACTCATAATCTGAAGTTTATCTGTATTTTTTAAAAACAAACACGAAATTGACAATTCTTAAAACCACAAAACGCGAAATTTCCAAATCTAAAAACGAAATGTTGAAGTTTTTAAAACCATAATCGGATCTCTACCTATTATTTATTATTGGTCAATAAAATACCTTTGGAAACAATTTATTTTATTGATCTTATAACTGTCACAATTATAGTATAAATACGTTTAAATAGTTTAAATACGGAAATTAATGAAATTAAGTCTCATAGTCTTAGTCCTGATTTGATAATTTAAATAATTATTGACAATACGAAATAATTTATTTTTGAATAAAATGTAATTTAACTAGGAAAACGCTCGGTGTAACGCGTTGATGAGCGAGCACCGACACGCACGACATCGCCAATCATAGCACGATCCAATTAATCAAAGATAACTAACTATACATTATTTATTACCAATTTTCCTTGCAACTTTTCATAAACACTCTGGATCACAGATATAAATAACAATTAATTGTACTGATATTTTTCCATCAATCTCTTTGGACAGATATTCAAACACTTAAAACAGCAATAAGTCTGTAAATTCTTGACCGATTGGGCTGGAAATGTGTAAAATATGATGCTATCTAGTCAAAACGTTGTTTTCATAACTGTGAAACACAATCCATTTTTTTTTTATTATTATTATTTCACAGAGCATACATAAATGCACCCTTCCAAATTAAATTGGAGTGGGAAAAATCGCTCACAAAAATATAGGCCACAAAACATAAGTACACAATATAATGCCGGCTGGCCAAGCCTGTCACACTTTTTACCATAAAACAATATTCTAATTCTAAATCTAATCTACTTTATTCAATTTCTTCTTCTTCCTCCTCTTCTCCTTCTGCTTGTTCTTCATCAAAATCCATTTCTTCTTCTTCTGTCCACATCTCAACCTCTTCTCTCCAATTTTCATTTCATCCACATCTTTTCGTAAAATAAATTATTTTAGATAAGGTATACCTATACCAATGTATATGAAATACCTACATTACATTTTTTTGACTACATTATGTATTGCAATATGATCCACTAATAAAAGAATCTGTCTTACATTGATATTGATAATAGCCCATCTATAAACTTTGCTTTGCTACATAGAGCAACCCAGAATGCAGTGGAATTTCTGTTTTGAAATGTCATTTCTGACAGTTATTAAAACTGTCAATAAGTGCATCTATGTTCTTGACTGGTAGGGCTGAAAATTTGTAAAATAAGAGACAATGTTGGTCTGAACGACCATGCAAAATATGAGTTTGATTAATCAGATTAATCGAAGACCATTTGATAGGTCAAATGGTGGTGTGGCTATAGGCCGTTTTAAATTAAGTATACAAATGTCAGTAAAATGTCTATTACTCTTGAAGCTCATTACTGATTTGTAAAAAATCACTTATAATGCTGGTACACATGACCTTGCAAAATTTGGTGATGATTGGTCAAACTATTGCAGTTATATACACAGAGTTTCCTTCATTCCCATTGCCAAGCTAACTATAACTACACATCAAGTTTCCGATGCAACCAATGGAGCGAACTTGCTGAAAATCATTTTGACCATAACGAGAATAGTAATTTAAGTTGTGTGAAAAAATTGGCCTGATCCATTACTTCGTTTGGCAGGAGACGCCAAATGCACAAATACACACACAAAAAAACAGAGATTCGAGCCTACGCTCGCTTGATTAACATTTACAGAATACTTACCTTATCTAAAACCTTCTAAAACTCAGAAAAGATACCATCCTCAAGCAAGATTGTAATCTTAGAAACAGGTTGTCACTGGCTGACAGGTATAATTGCCGAGCGACATTCTCACCCCATTCTCGTCCCCTTCAACGCGACGAAAATATACCTGAATTCGGCTGACGTGATTTTAGCATGTTTAGTGGGCCGCCTGAATTGATACTACTTGCATTACACCTTACTAATCAATTATTATATTAATATCTAATAATGTTATCGATATGAAACTCTTTTATATCCAGTAGACTAACATAATGCATCTTCAAAAAAAAATCAGCCCTTTCGAGCCACAGGATTCTATTAAAATGCGTTTTCATTGGAAAAACGTCAAATTTGTGTCGATTTAATACGCATTTTCTCCAAAATTTGAGGTAATACAATTTTGAAAATTATTCCATTTAAAAGCCAGTAAAATTCCGCTGGATATAACACATTGTGTAAGTTCATCAGGCTTCTGAATGTGTAGCAACAAATGTTTAAAGTTGATATTTCCATTCATTGGGTTGACCTATTCAAACCACCTTAACGGCGCGTCAACGACGAGGTTATATTGTTGCCTTTTCTCCTGCCCAACTCTGGGTTGGCAACTAAAATTGCTCCGACCGGCGAAAGCCGAAGAGGGGCGTGGGTGACTGGTCCAAGTGGTGATGGCTCGGGGATGTGAGATAAAATGTAGAATTAGTACATGGATGGAATAGAGGTGTATATTCGACAGATAAACAGGTGAATAATGTTGCACCACTCAGGAACAACTGAGGGTCAGTATATTGAAAAATAATCAAAGTGAAATAGACCCTAATGGTCGTACAGAGTGAATAATAAATCTTGACAAATCAAAGATTATTCAGAGTTACAATGGTATTAAACATAGTAATGAAATGTACAATCCGTACAGTCAAATATTCCACAAGGTCAAATGCCTGTCGTGGAATGAGAGAGATGGCAGACCCAAGGTCGAGCCAAAAATACATAAGAAATACACTATTCAAATTACATAGAAAATACACTTGAAATAATAATAATACACACAATATGTAAGTACTTACAGAAATACGCTAGTGAAAACTAGCCAAGTTCCAGACACATACGTGATCTTCACGTAGCGCTTCTATCAAATTTAGATAGGTTCAAGTTACAAAATAGAATTTAGAATAGGTTTAACTAGACTTAGAAGCGGCACAATTAACAACCAGACTTTAGATAGACCTGAACGGGAATGACGCCCATGCAGTCGGGTAACATGTGCACTGTTATCTCCCTGACAAAGAGCACTGAGAATACATGAATCTCAACGAAGTTAACGCGATCGACGAAAGCAAGTAATAAATACCTCAAACTCGAATCAGCTAAGTTTAATGTTTTATGGTTCAGAGGAGAAACCAAAGAACCCAGATCCACAAGCGTGTAAAACATTAAACAACTCCCGAAGGATTCTACTCACGAACTCCCCTGCGAAACCGATCCGTCGTCTCCAAAGTCTGGTGGTCAAAAGGCACCGATCTCTCGTTACAATCCAGCAATTGATCTCCGATCGATCAACATGTGCTTTCGAGAGAGAAAGAAGATCGGCTTGTCCATCGAACAGACAGAGACAGAGCGAATATGGGGCGGGCTAGCTAGAGCGAGGAGTCTCCAACCCAGCGCCTAGATTGGTCGCCTCGAACCAAAAGCAACGCATAAGCAAAGACCTTGACATGTAAAGGGCGGCAGGCCGGGGCGCCAAAATTCAAACGTAACAATATTGCGCACATTATTTTTGCATTTTTGCATTTAACTTTGTTGATATAAGTGGTGGACATGGGGAGGGGCGACCTAACGGGCCAGATCCGGGGGAGTCCAACACTGGTGGGGAGGCCAGGCCGGAATGGGGACGGACCGGGGGGTGCGAGGAGTGGGCCGACGGAACCCGATTTCAGGGGGGATTACCATCTCGAGGGGGAAGGCCGGCCCGAGGGGAGGGGAGGGGACCGCAAATTCAAGGGAGGACACGGTTAGGCCGACCCTGGCTGCTCTTTGTCTGGACCTCACCACTGACCTGTCCGGCATGGGTAACCCTTACACATGAGCATATGCTCGCCGGCGTAGCTGCAATGGATCATTGGCCAACGCAAACCCCACCACCGCGCTAAGGTGGCAGCCATCGGTGGGGTTACTTCAAAAAACCTCCCTACAATCGAGGTGAGGCGGCGAGAAGAAAAACCGATAGAAAAAGGCGATATTTTTGGTGGTTTTGATTGGTCAAAAAAAAAGACACGAGATGCGAAACGCGAAACGCGTGTTATGTGAAAGCGGCTTTAGGATATAAAAGAGAATGCATATTTTGCTGCAAACAAGAATCATACAGACATCACCTTATTCAAGTAGCATCAGTAAATGCAAAACAAAATTTGGCACTCGCAGCTACATTTTCGAACAATGCCGATTGGAAGAAGAAATTACATAGTGTCCTAGACACAGAAAATGCGTATTATCATATACACTGTTAAAAATTTCAATGTTATTTTACATATTATACTGTATATGGCAGCCAGGTTCTCCAATACAATATATGTAAAATTGACACTTCATTGAATTGTTAAAATTACAAATACATGTAGTGTTATTTTACTTTGACAGTTAATGACTTTTTAGTCAACCAGGTACATGTATTAAAACAACACTGACCCCTATATTTGTCAAAACATCATTGGAATTATATCACTACATTGTATTGTTAAAATTACAAATGCATGTAGTGTTATGTTACAACCAAAAAAATTATTTGTATTGATTACTCAACCAGTTTTAATCAGATTTCATTTCTGTAAACGGAATTGCATGGACAATTTTAAGTATGATTAGTACACTAATACAAATTATTTCACCCCAACCGGCCTCCAACCTGCGATCTTGTGTGTTGAACCTCATAGCGCTAACCCCGGGACCACGGCGCCAAGTGAGGAACAGAGCGGTTGAAACTGTTCTCGATCAGTTGAGTTAGAAAGTTGTGTTTGTGGGCAAAATTAATTTTCACGAGTTATGAACATTATGATTATAGCGTTTATGAATTCCATTAGTCTGTAAGTTATGTCTCTATATTACTAACCGTCATTATAGATGAGCAATAAAATACCATACATCGAACTGTTAAAACTACAGCGGATGTACCCCACCTACGGCTGTCACCTTAGCGCGGTGGTGGGGTTTGCGTTGGCCAATGATCCATTGCAGCTACGCCGGCGAGCATATGCTCATGTGTAAGGGTTACCCATGCCGGACAGGTCAGTGGTGAGGTCCAGACAAAGAGCAGCCAGGGTCGGCCTAACCATGTCCTCTCTTGAATTTGCGGTCCCCTCCCCTCCCCTCGGGCCGGCCTTCCCCCTCGAGATGGTGATCCCCCTGAAATCGGGTTCCGCCGGCCCGAATCCTCACACCCCCCGGTCCGTCCCCATTCCGGCCTGGCCTCCCCACCAGTGTTGGACTTCCCCGGATCGGGCCCGTTAGGTCGACCCCTCCCCATGTCCACCACTTATATCAACAAAGTTAAATGCAAAAATGCAAAAATAATGTGCGCAATATAACCTCGTCGTTGACGCGCCGTTAAACCACAATAATCTAATCTAAACAATAATCTACAGCGGATGTATACCTGTGAAGTTATCTCCTGTCACTGTCTAATTGCCGGCTCAGCGGAGATGTCAGTTGACATCCGTGATCATTAGTAAGAGGGCTACCGCGTTCAGGTAGAAAAGCGCACATTGTATGATATTTTAGTTGCAACTGGACTATTATCTTTTACTCTTCTCAGCCTGTGTTTATTTAACACAACAATTTAGTTTAAAATTTACAACTTTCATGATAATTTAAATGATACTTTGTAGCACGAAACTAAAATTAGCAATATTGTCAGTGTAAATTGAAAAAACATATACATATTTGTATATTAAACGCTACAATGTCTATGCAAAATTACAATATTTTACTACAGTGTAAGATGCTGGTCGGTACACGTAAACGATCGTTTGCGCAAGAACAATCGCAATAATAAAACAGACCAGAACAGTGATCCATCAGAAATTGAATTTATAGCACTTACTTGTTAAACATTTACTTAACCAAATGCAATGTATTTGTTTGTCAACCCTTCAACAAACCTATTCTGCCAATATCGTAGAGAATGGAACTGCGTGCCCGTTATTAGTTCATAGGAAAAATATGCAATAACTGACTATTTGAGGAGCATGTACAGGCTGGGAATTGTGTGTCGCTCACCCTCCATTAACCCTCCACAACATTCAAACGAGTTTACCATGCTATCGGTTGCCGGAGGGGGGAGAATCGTACGTAAATGCATGGAACGGGAAGAAGAAGGGTGATCGACACACATTTTCACGACCATACCGGGTATCGAGTGTATTAAGGCGAAGCGTTTGAACGAGCTATGTATTTCTTTCCAACTAGTGCTGCTGATATTGTTAGAATAGTGAGGGCCTTAAAAAACAAATGTTCGTGTGGTGTCGACGACATTTCAGTTTCTTTGATAAAGAAATCCATTACATACTTAGCTGAGCCACTAAGTCACATATATAATGAATGCATTGCAGAAGGTGTGTTTCCATCCAAACTTAAAATTGCTAAAATCATTCCCTTATACAAGAAAAATGACAAGCGTCAGTTAGGAAATTATCGTCCTATTTCTCTTTTGCCGGCATTTTCCAAAATTTTCGAGAAAATTATGTGTCAAAATATATCTTCCTATTTAGACAAGTTTAACATCCTGTCGGAACACCAAAATGGATTCCGACAAAATAGATCAACTAGTTCTACCATTCACAACTTTTCCAATTAATAACTGATGCTCTGGATAATCATGAACACCATATTGGGGTTTTTTGTGATCTAACCAAGGCCTTTGACTGTGTTGATCATAACATTCTTCTGATTAAACTAAAGCATTATGGTTTTCGTGGCAGTGCACTGCAACTAGTGAAATCATACCTTGAAGACAGGTCCCATATTACAGTCGTATCAACCGAAGATGAGAATAATATTGAACGTTCGTACTCGTCAAATCCTGCTGAAATCACTTGCGGTGTGCCCCAAGGCTCGATTCTAGGCCCACTATTGTTTATAATTTTTATTAATGACTTGCCGTTTAACATAAAAAATGCTGAATTATTCGCTGATGACAGCAGCTTACTTATTAAGGACTCTACTTTCGACAAACTTATAGTTAGTGCTCAAAAAACTATTTCGGATACGAGTAAGTGGCTCAAAACTAATAAATTGATTCTGAATTCAGAGAAAACTAATTTTATACAATTTCACACAATCCAGAAAAGTAAGAGTTTGCAAAGGGTTACAAATGTATGTAATAAAAATGATATGAGTGTAATATTTCCTGTTCATCATACGAAATTTCTGGGTTTGATATTAGATGAAAATCTTAACTGGTCTCTACACTGTAAAAATCTTTCAAGTAAACTAAATTCTGCGTGTTTTGCTATCAGAAGCATAAAAGCACTTTCGGACTTAAAAGCAGCGAAGCTAGTTTATCACTCATACTTTGAATCACACCTACGCTACGGCATTGAATTTTGGGGCATGTCTTCTAATTATAATACAAATAAGTTGTTTGTTATTCAAAAACGAGCTCTTCGAGCAATGTGTGGGGTTAGAGCTATAAACAATATTCTACCGCATTGCAGAGAGCTCTTTCAAAAGCACAACATTTTAACCTTCTACAGTCTGTATCTGCTGGAAGCAATTACACTAGTTAAAAGAAATCTAGCATCACAAGTTGTAAGTAATTCTATCCACAACCATGACACCCGCAATAAGCACAATATTCATGTTAAGGGTTATAATCTGTCACTATGTCAAAAGAACTCAACCTATATCAATACCAAATTCTATAACAAACTTCCAAACAGACTAAAATATATTGCTAATACCAAAATCTTTACATTTGAACTCAAAATGCTATTAACAAATAGAGCTTACTATTCTATTAATGAATTTATGGAAGATAATATTTTGTAATACTGGGTGATAGGTTAAGTTCTTGCATTTCATTATGCTGTTAATATAATAGTTGGTGCAGATATTATTAGTTTCTAGTTAAATTCGTATTTTAATTTGTAGTCGGACTCAGCTCTGTTCATGTACCCACATTGTCTAGAGCATTGTGTTTTTTGTTGTATCAAATCTTCTTTATGTTTTTTACTGACTTGCTATTGCATATATTTTCCAAACACTTTTTCTTATAAAAGTCTATGTGTACATTTTTTGTATTCTTGGAAATAAAACGATATTAGAGCCTCATACAGCAAAAGTGAAAAATATCGCTGGCAACGATAACGAAATCCCCTCCTCTGCCAATAGAACGTCAGCCATATCAGAGATACAATAGCTGTGCCCAAACCCTGAGGAAAAACATTGCGAACGCCACGAAATCGACATTCAAATGATTTTTCAAATGATTACTGTTGTTTCGATATTTTCACTCACGCTTTTGAAGTTTACACTGATATTGGTTCCATCGACAAAATAATGCGTTTTTGTTCCAATGGTAATCGACTCTGAAGTGTAATTATACCAATTATTGATGTTAAAGGAGATCAATGTAAAAATGTTTTAACATATCAACGTATAATAATAACAAATATTTTGTTGCTTCGTAAGTTCTGTACCACAAAACTCTGTATGCGTGAACATTAACTTACTACAAATGTAAGTATTGCGCATTTTCACCTCACCTGATTTCCATGGATAATAAATGTATCTTATAATTTCGTATTCCTTCATCATTATACTTTGAAGTATAATCCTCTGTGTATTTTGAGTAATAGGGCTGATCAGCATTTGTTTTGTTGGTAAGCGACTAGGTGCCGTTATGACAGCTAACCGAACACCTCTTTCTTTCACTGCTTACAATGCTCAAGTTCAAGCTCGTAAACCATCACGTGTCAAGACATGGCTCTATTGATATTCTTAGCGATTTCAATTGGGTTTCTCTTGTCTATCGGAATAGTGTGCTACCTTCTTCGACGAGCATCTAACCCGCGCCAGCTTTGCAGCCGAATTGTATTGATTTATAGGAATGTTACTTTTTCTATATTTAGATTTACAAAACAAAACTCAATCCATCAATAAGTAATCAATACGTTCTCAATCACATACAAATGGTAGACGTAGGGTTCTTTGACACTCCGTCCAGTGAATAAAACCAAGTTTTAAAATCTACAACATTTCATTCGCCTGCAGAATAACAAACGTTATGTTAGTTGATCGAACATGAATTCATTTTTCCAATGCAATTGTTGGGAACTAGCCGAAGATGATTTCTACACATATCTTTGGTTTTCTCTTGTCTATCGGAATAGTGTGCTATCTTCTTCGACGAGCATCTAACCCGCGCCAGCTGTTCAGCCGAATTGTATTGATTTATAGATGGCCATCTTAGATTATTTTGGGTTTTGAAGCATTGTTGAAAACTACTTAATACTATGTAACAAGTTGGCATATCTAGGTTAGAAAAGTAACTTTAAAATATAAGAATAATGTTTGTTTGAAATAGGTCTGCAGAATGTACAAGCTTGTAGCATGATATTCTTAGAGTCAAGGTTATCTGAACACAAAGTAATTAATTAAAATCACAATGTAAACTTACCATCTTAAATTTCAATAGCAATCAAAATATAGACAAAAATATAACGAGCAATCAAATAAGTATATCAATGTAAGATAATCTCAAGAAAGTGAGTGAATCAACATAAAAAGTATGTGACCTTACCTAAATTGTGATGTCACAACGTAATAGCGAGTGCACCGGTCATTGTGATAACGCTACAAAACCAGTTAACCAGAGCAAGTTCTCAGTGGTTCCAGGAAATTAGTGGCATACGTGCAGAAAGTAAGTCGTTTTCCGCGTTTCAGAAATGACAGAATGTCTAAAATTAGCCACCACGTGTACCGAACTAACCAATCAGATTCTTTGGCGGGAAACCGAGGTGAGAGGGTATAAAATGACAAGCTACCAGCCAAACATCATCAGTCGGGAATCATCAAGCAGTGAAGAAGTCTCTCGCGAACTAGGGCGGCCGTCAGGCGCCAGCTTGATTTAGTTTAAGGCAGGGACAAATACCAACGTGATCGAGATGTTAAAATATTAAAGTCAGTGAATTGCACTCCGGGAGAATCCGACGAGTCTGCAGCCACGATCATCATTCAACTTGCGCCAACTGCCCGAGGAGTTTGACTCCTTGTGCACAGACTGCTGGACGTCCTGGTAACCAAGGGGTTGCCCAGACAACATCATCGCATCGCGACTGAAGGGGTGACACATCCGGTCATTTCATTCTGCTGGTGAACTGGGGTTCACTGGACACGACGCAAGGGTCAACGCCATCCACTTGTTTACTTGGACGTAAACAAACCAGACAACATCATCACTACAGCCGACGCATCGAACGTAATATTGTACGAAATAATTTTGATTGCTCTTTTCACATCAATGAACATTTATTTTCTTTGTAATAAACACATTTTAACATTGCTGAATCTTTGTGTTCTACCCTCTGAGCCAAATCCCGCAGGTTTCAACAATAAAATATCGATGCTACTATATTCAGGTTTCAGAATGTATATTTTTCTATATTTAGATTTACAAAACAAATATTATTTCCTTCAATAATCAATCAATAAATTCTCAATCACATAAAAATGGTTGATGTATGGTATTTTGATGCTCAGTCCAGTGAATAAAACGATAGACATGTATACTCATTGCGTTTGAGATATGCATCTACGGGTTGGCGAGGCGTACCCAAGGTTGTTCCTAGGCCGTGACGTCATGCTAAGCGACAGCCGCCATGTTGCGGTATTGGTTTGCAGGACTGACAAGTGTCAAGTGTGTTTACTAGGGAGTCTTGAGTGAATTTTACGTATTCTTTAAATATTTCATGTTTTTATTATAGATATTGTTAGGGATGGCAAGCCGGTCAATTGACCGGTCAAAAAACGGTCACATTTTAAATTTAGTGCCAAAAGTTAGTTTTAATATTTTTGAAGTTGATCACACTGTAAAAAGTCAGTGGGAAATGTGATTGTAGTGGGTGGGGTGGCAGCAGTGGAAGAATGAAGATGGCTGATGCAATAGCTAGCAGAATTGCTTGTTTCACTTGTACTTAAATCATAGTCATAGTACTATAAATCATAGTAGTTAAATCTTAAATCAGGAATTGCTACACAGGTACGTAAATATATACCTATGCATTTGGTTTGCCCCCTAATTGTTATATTTGATTAACTACTTAGGTATTTTTCTAGAGTGATGTGAACCATCCAATACCTACTTGAGTGCAATGTGAATTTGGGGTTATGTGTGTCGAAAAGTTTATTCAATTTACTTGATGGATATTGTTTTGTTATTGTAATAGTTTCATTAAGAATTATCATATTTCAAATTTCAGGCCTGCATGAACTGGAAAGTCTTCACCAAAATCAACACAATGGTTCCGGTTTCAAGAAACGAAAATCGGTAGTGTGGAACCACTTTCACAGGTATGAAGAAAATGGAAAAGTCGAGGGTCGGTGCAAATACTGCCAAACTGAATACGTAACTCATTCTGATCGATTGATGAAACATTTATTTGCATGCCAAAAAATCCCTGTTCTTGACAAAGATCAACTTTTAATTTCAAAAAACGCTCATGCTGCAACAGCAGGTCAAACAACGCTACCATTTTCAAAAAGTATGCCTTCGTCGACCTCCAGGACTGATATTGACCAAACAATCGAAATTGACATTGATGATCCTGATGTAGACTGCGGGAATAGAGGGTCATCATCCTGCTCAAACGTTTCAAGTCCGTCCAGTCGTCCACTGTCGGCTGCTTCAAGTTCTCACTCACAGTCTCAAATAATAATAAGCTTTATTTCCACAAATGTAGTATTACATTATACATAAAGACCCTCCAATGGGGGTGTATGGAAAGTGTAAACGTTTTAAGTCTATGGCAAACACAAAATGTCATTGTCACACCACTATTTATATAAATTATAAATAAATAAATTATAAATACCAGGAATTAAAAGTACATGTTATGATAACACAAAGTCGTGGTTATAATTATAAAATACAGAGTGCAAATACAGAGTGCAATTCAGGAAAATCTAAAATCTAAAAATCTGAAAATACCACTAATGATATTCCAATATGTTTTTTCAAATGTTATTCCAATGCAGAATCCTCGAGAAAATCTTTGATTGAATAATAGGCCTTAGCAATTAAATATTTCTTTAATTCTCTTCTAAATATCATCATTTCATTTATATCCGTTAGTTTGCGTGACAATTTATTATAGAATTTAATGTTGATATGCATCGAGTTGAATTGAGTGAGTTTAAGATAGTGATGTTGCATGTGTATGTTATTATTATGACGAGTGAAGTGGGAGTGTACATTATTATTTAGAACTTGGGAATTGATACTTCTTTTAATTATGGTAACTGATTCAAGAATGTAGAGGCCGAAAAGTGTTAGTATGTTTTCTTTTCTGAAATATTCCTGGCAATGTGGCTGAATAAAAGTATTAGATTTTAGGCCACAAAGATATCTAATTGCTCGTTTCTGTATTCGAAATAGTTTTTCCGCCCCTGGGCAATGACCCCAGAACTCTATTCCGTATCGTAGATGTGATTCAAAATTTGAAAAATACACAAGTTTGGCCGTTTGGATATTTGTTACAGCTTTGATTGTCCTTATTGCAAAACATGCAGAATTTAACTTGCTCATAAGAGAAGAACAATGCATGGACCAGTTAAGATTTTCGTCTACAATTAACCCCAAAAATCTCAAGTGATTTACTGGCAAAAGGCAGCTGTCTTCGGTTACACTTTTGATACAATTAATTTTGTCCAACGTTTTATTACTTTGCGTGGTATGAAATTGAACAAAATTAGATTTTCCTGAATTTAGTATAAGCTTATTGTGTCTGAACCATTCATTTAAATTCATTATACACGTCTCTGCTTTATCCGATAGCTTAACCAATGATGAATCCTTGATAATTAGGCTAGTATCATCAGCAAATAGTTCAGTATCCTCGATTAAATATGATAAGTCATTGATATAAATTAAAAAAAGCAGCGGGCCAAGTATTGAGCCTTGAGGAACACCGCATGTGATTTCTTCTGGGGAAGATAGGTAAGCTATCTCCGAATTATTGCTTATACTAGATATTTCTGTCATTTGAACACGTTTCGAAATATATGATTTCATTAGTTGTAATGAGACTCCACGCATTCCGTAGAATTCAAGTTTCGTTAATAAAATATTATGGTCAACGCAGTCGAATGCTTTGGACAAGTCACAAAACACTCCCAGTATATATTCTTTGTTATCTAATGCATCTGCGATTTTTTTTATGAAGTTCGAAATAGTATGACTGGTGGATCGCCCCTTACGGAAACCATTTTGGTTATTAGACAGTATGTGATGTTTTTCTAAAAACTGAGAAATATTGCGGTACATAATTTTTTCAAGTATTTTAGAGATAGCTGGCAATAGAGATATCGGACGGTAATTTCCCAAGATTTTCCTATTGTCTTTCTTAAACAAAGGAATTATTTTTGAAATTTTGAGTCTATCAGGAAAAATCCCTTCAGATAAACAAGTATTAAATATGTCAGAGATAGGTTCAGCTAAGTTCTTAATACATTGCTTCAGCAATGAGACAGGAATTTCATCAATCCCGCTTGAAGTTTTGTTTTTAAGAGATTTAACAATATTGATTATATCAAGTGGAGATGTTGGGAAAAAGTACATTGAATCCAAGATGTTTATGTTCGTTTTTTGTAGGTTATTTAGGATTAAGTTTGTATCGATGGCAATATTTTTCGTAAGGATGGATGCAACATTTAAAAAATATTGATTAAACTCATCTGCTATTTGCTGCTGGTTGTTAGTGACTGTTCCATCGTTCAATGTTATTGTCATCGGTTTTTTGTTACTCTGTGATTTCCTCTTATTTGTTTGCTCATTAATAATATTCCATGTGGTTTTTGCTTTATTATCACTATGTTTAATCGCATGCTCTAGGTTAGATTTCTTCGCCAATTTTATACATTTATCATAAATATTTTTGTAAATTTTATAATATTTTTCCAGAAAAGATGATTTAAAACGATATTTTAACATAAACAATACCTTTAGGTTGGCCCTCGATATCTTAATTCCGGGTGTGATCCAGGTCGGGGCTTTATCGGAACAGTTAATTTTAATTTGCTTTTTTGGAAAACATTCCTCAAAATAAGATGATAATATATTGTGAAATTTATTGAACTTATCATTAGGATTGCTCTCCTCATATACCTCACTCCAATTGGCCTCGTTCAGTCTTGAATTAAATTTTTTGACCTGATCATGTTTGAATCGTCTTCTTAATATCACTTTTGTGGGCAATTTTACTATTGGAATTTGTACCGTGCAAATTTGGGAAAAATGATCCGATAGATGCGCATCCACCACTCTCGATGTAAAGTTATCTTTTAGATTTGTGGCAACGTTATCAATTGTTGATGCCGACATATGATGAGGATCTACTCTCGTAGGGTCAGAAATAGTAAGTCTTATACCAAAGGATTCCAAAATGTTTGTTAGTTTCATTTTACTCTGAGTATCTTTGCTAACGTCTATATTAAAGTCCCCGAGAACTAGAGTGTTTTTACATCTCCGAGTTGCTGTTTCCAGCATAGATTGTAACACATTAAAAAATACATTGATGTCGCCTGCAGGTGGTCGATATAAAGTAATTATAGTTATCTTTTTCAGACCAGACAAACACTTTTCGTTGATAATCAGGTCAGCGCCAGTGACCTCTATAATGCCTTGAACACTAAAGTTGTTTATGTCCATTATTTTTGTAACCTTTAGATGCAATTGTTTGTTTACAAATATTGCAACTCCACCATGTTTATTTGTTCTTCAATAAGAATTTATCATTCGGTAATTATAAATATTAGTTTGAGAAATTTCATAAGAATTTAGCCAATGCTCCGTTATGCACAATATGTCAATTTGTTCATTTGAGATTTGTTGCTCTGCAAGGTAAATTTCAAGATTATTTTTCTTGTTAATTAAGCTTTGAATGTTTTGATGCATTATGGTGATTACTGGCTCTGGTTCTGTTACATTTATGCGTTCATGTGCTGATACTATATGATTTCCCCCTGAAGAAGATATTAATTTTAGTTTTTTAATAACAGGGCATCAACTTTCTCTGTGATTAGCTGTCCTAGCGTTCGACCCCCAATAAAGTTTAAATGGACACCATCTCTTGCTGAATGGTATTTGCTAATTCTAGAGTTAGGGTCGTAATATTCGGCCCCCATTTCCACGCACATCCACTTTATGCTATCATTTAGCTTGTCAATAGTACTGCTATAAACATCGTCTCTGTATACAATACCTCCAATAATCCATTTTGAATTTGAATATTTAGTAGATCCTTGTTGGATGAGATCTCTTATTTCCAGCATTAGATGCTCCCCCGTCCGCGATTTGGTTACATTATTTGTTCCAACGTGGACTGCGATGATCTTTGGTTCCTGCAGATCATCCGTGTTCATCAGCTGATCCGTGAGTTCTTTCACCCTAATGCCGGGAAACATCCTGACATCACATCCTTCGTCTTCACACCAGTCCTTAGCGCGTCTCAACATTGAATCCCCCATCACTAACACTTGTTTTTTTTCTTTTTTATTTCGGACTATTTTCACTGCTTTAGAGTTCAAGCAGATTCTTCTGTACATTTCCTCGCGATTTTCTTTTGGGATAGATGTGTCACTCTCGTTTATTGATGCCTCATTTTCTTCGTCTGATCGTCGCTTTTGCCCTGGCGAGTCGAATTGATGTACCAAATTTTTAACTGATTGGCGAGAAGGATCGACGTTTTTTACTTCCACTGAAGGAGCGCGGTTTCTTCGCAACGTCTCGTGTAGGCTTTTCACTTTTTCTCGCAAGAGCACATTTAGTTCTTCAAGGTTTGCGATGCGCTTGTCCTTTTCAGCTATAAGCAAGTCTTTATAATCTTTATAATCAAAGACACATCTCACTGAATTACTACCCTTATTTTCGTTTGCGTCACTGTTATTGCTGTTCGCGGGCTCTGGTTCACCTTTGCTGTTTAGTTTATAGGTTATTAGCCTCTCGATGAGATCTTCTTTCTTACCGTCTTTGTTTAATCCATGTTTTTCTAGTTTTTCTTTAAGCTGGATCACATTTAATTTGTTATACTTATTTAACATGTGTTCTGTCAACATATCCATCGTATCGTTGGCCTACGTAGGTCAAACTACAAACGTTAACTGGAGCACAACAAATACACGTCCGCACCCGACCACAGCTCACTGCTCATGACATTGAATCAGTTGGGCTTTTTTGACAAAATGACGGCGGCTGAACAATCCAATCTACAAGCAATGTTTGCAAGGGCATTGTTTGCTGGAAATATTCCATTTTCTGTAGTTGACAACCCCTACTTGATTGAGTTTTTTTTTCAAAACTTCGACCTACATTTACGTTACCTTCACGCAAACAACTTGCAGAAAAGTTGCTGGAAAATGAATTTAAAGAAGTGGAACTAAAGGTTGCTAATGAAATTAGGAAAGCTGAAGCAGTGACCATTGCATCAGATGGATGGACGAACATCCTCAATGAGTCAATCCCCTTAACTATATGGTAATGACACCCAATCCCTACTTCATTAAATTCACACCAACCACATCGGAGAAACACAATGCCAAATATATTTTTGAAGAATTTAGCAGTTGTCACAGATAATGCAGCAAATATGAAGGCGGCATGGAATTTGTTGGAAGGTCGTTTTGACAAAATTCTAACTAATGGGTGTGCTGCTCATGTGATGCAATTGTGTATTGGGGACATCAAAAAAATTGATACATTCAATGATCACCTAGTGAAAGTAAAGGAAATAGTTAAATTCTTCAATAACAAACACATGCCTTCAGCAATATTCAAATGGAAACTTAAAGAAAAGAGTATAACATCATCACTCTCATTGCCATGTGCAACGAGATGGGGCACAAATGTCACATGCATCTGCGACCTAGAAAAATGTAAAATTGCTCTGTTGGCGGCAGTTGTGGAAAATGATGTTTGCCGAAGTATGTCCCAAGTCTGTAAGGACAAGTCTTCTGGATGAGGATGTGTTTTGGGCGAAAAACACTACCTTTTTGGATTTACTCCGGCCAATTCCTACAGCAATCAAGACAATTGAAGGGGATGAAGCAACTATTTCGGATGCGAAACATGCTTTCGTCCAAATTGAAAAGCTCATTAAAGAAAATGTTAAATCCAGCCCACTTAGGTTAAAGGAGGAGAAGGATATAATCAAGTGTATCGAGGCTCGCCATGAGTACGTGGCCACGAAATCTCACAATGCAGCGTATCTTCTTGACCCACGTTACATGGGAGATGGTCTCGATGATGAACAATTCGAAGAGTCTTGCCAACTCATTGTGGCTATGTCGGATCAATCGGAAGAAGACGTGTTTGCAGAAATTGCATTGTACAAGGCAAAATCAGGAACGTAAGTCGTTTATAATTTACAAATCAAATTAAATTTCAACGTAATTTAATTAAACAAATTTTAAACTTTGTATATTTTTACAGGTATCAAAGAAAATCGCTTTGGGCATCTCTCAAAGCCATGGAGAAGAAAGAAGAGGAACAGTTCATGGCTAGTACCCGAGGAGAACGGACGTACTTCCTTAACATCACAGCGAGCACTGATAACAGGACGAGAGCGCTGCTGCGCCGCAGCTAACAGGTTAGTGGTTGGTTTTGACCAAACAATTATAGAACACACAAGAGAGAAAATTAAGAAAAAATGAATCAGACGAACAATAAAACAACGAGAAAAACACAATTCAATGTCAAATAGAAAGAAATCAACAACGATTATCACCGCTGGAAATTCACGAATTCCTACACGCAGATTTGCAACTGAACGTGGATCAAATAGAAGCAATACAACTTAACGCAGAAAATAATTCGTTCTACATAAAAATTGTAACAACACTTCTATTTCAAAAATTAATTCAAGCTCATGCAGGATTAAAAAATTCAAATATCAAAACGGATCAACTGGTCAACTAAGAATTATGAACGCGGAAGAAAATCTTACAACTGTCAGAGTATTTAATATCCCTCCAGAAGTAAACAACATGGAAATTAAGAAAGAACTAGACAATTACGGAACAATAAAAGAAATAACAGATGAGAAGTGGTCTACACGATTTAAATACCCAGTTAACAATGGAATCAGAGCTATCAGGATGACAGTAAAAAAACCTATACCATCTTACATGAGTATAGGTGGATACAGAGCCCAGATTCAACACTTTGGACAAGAAAAACATGTCAAATATGTGGAGAGAGAAATCACATAAAACAAGATTGTCCAGAACGTAGACACATAGCACATGTTCCTATTAATAACGGGAACAGATATAATCAATACCTACAACAGCAACAGCAGCAACAACAACAACCAAAACCACAACAGACACAGGTTCCACAGAAAGAAATTGGAAGTAATGAGAATATGATGCAATTTGCAAATCAACCTGACGACACTACACTAATACACAAGGACATTGACGATGAAACAGTAATGGATGTAGTATTGGAAGTAGAACCCAAGAGAAAACGAGAAGAAGAAGAAGACGAACCAGAGATAGATACAACACGGGAAGACAACCGGGAAACAACAGAGTCAGAAAGTAGTGTAGAACACGATAATGCAGATCAAACAAAGACAAATGAAGAAGACAAGAAAAGCGGAGGCAAGGGGAAAAAAAAGAAATAAAAAAATGGCAAACCACAAGAAAACAGGGCATCTCAATCGGAAATAGAAAGCGAATTAGAAAGCATAGACAACGAAGACATGTCAGTCGAAGAGTTGAAAGCAATAAGAGAAAAGCCAAGAGTAAGGAACTCGACAAGAAATCAAACACTGAACACCGAAAGTAAACCTAAAACAAAAAAAAAAGAAAGTACACGATCCGCCATTATTTCAACCTCTTACGAATCTGTTCAACACAGCGACAACCAATAATACGAATATAAGCCAAAAGGAACCTGGCGCCTCCACATTGGCAAAAAAAGAATGACAAAAATTCAACAAGACAAACAAACAAAATGACAATAATACGGACATTAGCGACATTAAACATTAATGGCATCAGAAATAAAGTCACTCAACAACTATTAAAATACTTCATAAGAAACAATGACATCGACATACTGTTATTACAAGAAATCAATGACGAAAACCTGGACTTCCTAACACCATATGAATACCATGTCAACGTAGGAACAGAGGGAAGAGGGACAGCAATTGTATACAGGCCAGGTGTTAAAATAAAAGGATTCGAAGGACACGAAAATGGTAGAATAACAACAGCAATTTATGAGGAAACCACACTTATAATTAACATCTACGCCCCCTCGGGATCACAAGCCCGAAAAATGAGAGAAAAATTATTCCAAACAGAGATTCGACCATACATTAACAAGAACATAAATCATATATTAATAGCAGGAGACTTTAATTGCGTGATGAAAAGAGAAGATCAAACAGGAGAATTCCAAAACTGCTACTCGCTAAACCATCTAGTAGAGTCCATGAATCTAATAGATGCGCGGGAAAAGTGTGGACCACAAAGCAAAGGCTTCACCTTTGTCAGAGCTAATTCCGCCTCCAGAATAGATAGATTCCACGTCTCAAACACTATGAAATCAAACCTGCACAAGATGTTCACACTACCAGTCTCATTCAGTGATCACCATGCTGTAATTCTTCAAATATCAACACAGTCAATCCCCTTGCGGCTAGGTCGTGGCACGTGGAAAATAAACGCGTCTTGCTTCAACTCTGAGGAGGTGCAAGAAGAATTTCCAAAAATATGGGAAAAACTGAAAGCTAGGAAAAAAAATCAACAAGCAATGGTTCAATGGTGGGTACAAGTAGCGAAACCTGGGTTAAAAAATTTCTTCAAATGGATATCAATAAAAAAAGCGAAGGCAATAATACAGTACCTACCTCAGTGCGTTCAATTTACCTGTGGCAGGCACTCAGTTGCAAGCCTACCTTGACACGGACAACATCTCGGTCTGTCAAGCTGCAAGCCTGGTGTGATCGCCGAACCTCGCGATCATTCAGTACCATTTACTTAGCTCAGCACAGTGAGAACACTCAACTCAACTGCGCCCACGCGTTTACATTATAAGTGCATTTAAATTGTTAATTGTGTTCACTCAATCTCAAGACAGTCTCTACGATTTACGTGAGGTGCATTCCCCTGCAAACATTCAATTCTCTTCCTTTACCTTGAATGCCGAATTATTGCCTCGCCACGCCTTCCCTTGCTACCGCACCGAGCTCAAGAGATCGTCTAGCCGTTGCTACGTTTACATGGGTGAGTACCTGCCATTCGGTAACTTTTGAATGCACTGTGGTGTATGGCCTCTAGCCATTGGTCCCTTGAAGCCCTATTACCATTACTCGTCTGCGGTGTAGCAGCTCTCTTAACGCTGAAACATACGCCCATAATCCATAGGTTCAGACTCCACTATCTGGCCTCGACAAATAAAATGAGAACTATCTTGTCACGGTGACAAGCTTCTCATCTCAATGTTATTCACGGCCTTCTAGGGACTTGTCACCGTGACAAAAGAGTTATCATTTTATGTTATCGCACCCCAGTTCACATTGCTGGGACAGATGTGTCACGCTGTCAAAATACTTAACACCAAGAAATAAACTCGAAATAGAATTACCCACAATGAAGCATCAACGTCCATGGAACATCATCAGCTTATTAGCAATCGAATCAATAAAAGTAACTAGTATCCTCATTTAATTCCTAAACCAATAAAAAAAAATATTAACACCAAACCAAGTTACCACCAATCAATCCAGACAGACTCTTTTAGAACTACCAACTCACACAAAAAAAACATAACCAACCATAAAACTTCAACTTTAAACATTCATCCTGGGTTCCCGGCTCGTGGGGGATCCTCAATGGCTCAGTCATGTTTGTCCAAAGTAATGCGAAGTCGTGCCTCAAGCAAATAGATCCTACGTGTCCCAGATTTACCCCCTCAACCAACAATAGAAACGGAAACCCAAATTCAAATATACGAGCCAAATCGCTCACCCAATTAGCTGGCTGCTATAGGCTCCGCCTCAAGGCCATTAAACTACGAAAGAAGAAGTAGAAGAAGAAGAAGAAGAAGAAGAAAGAAGTTGAGAAAACCAAAGTCTCCGGATAAACATTATTATTAAAGCGACGAATGGAGAAAGAAATCGTAATTAGAGTCCTCCGAGAGAGAAAATCGTTTGGAGATTCGCTTGCAGAGTTCGAACTTGATTGAATCATAATAAAATTTAAGTTCTATAAACTCATCAAGTAACTCAACTCATCAACCAAACAATTAAAGTTGGACACGTTAATAAATTACGTACAGCGATTCAACTGATTACATTACATACATTAAGTTCTGTATTTACGTCTTCTGACAGCCATCTATAAATTAAATTAAATTAAAATAAAATACATATTTTACTCTGAAAAAATGAACTTATTGAAGGTCCATCAAGTGCATTCCAATACAATACTCTCTCTTATGGCTCAGGTACAATATTTCCCTCCTTAATGAGGCTACAACATTTTCTGCGTCAGTAGCAACATTCATAGCTAAGAATTTATAACCATCCACCAATGTTTCTTTACTTCCAAAAATTTAATTTGAATTTAATTGATTATTTAGAGTCGAAGAAAAAGTTTCTAAAATTTATTGAGGTTTTATTTTCCAGCAATACGAATTGCAACTGGTTCTTGGCAAGGAAATCGGCCCGTTAAGGTGATACTAGCGCTCGGCAGTTTTATAAAATTGAGAAAGAAAAATTGTTTTATAAGTGAGTGTCACTTTTACAGGATGTTCACATGATCATTCTGATTGTATATTATTTATTATATTATTATATTATTTATATCACTTATTCATTTTTGCTTATTGCATCGTTAATAAGGCGCCGGTTATTCAACAAAACCGCGCAAAACTATTAAATTTGCGATACGATTGGAGACCGAACCCGTAAACCAATTGACCTCAAATTTTAATCATAATTAGATGAAAGACAAACTTAGGGTTATCCCTTGGCACATTTTTTAAGTTTAATTTTATACGGCGCCCAGGGAGACAAGAAAATAGCTAATTTTTCACCAAAAATCCACTCATTATTAATAATTAACGAAACAAAAAATTAAAAATGTACCAAGGGATAACCCTACGTTGGTCTTTTATCTAATCACGATTAAAATTTCAAATAATTTGGTCTACCCATTTCGTCTTAAATCGTATCGCAAAAAGTGTCTACAAAAAGCAGCAAAATCGCTTGCGCTTGCAGCACCTTAATGTGCCTTCCTACGCAAAATCGATGTCCACACAAGCAATGGCACAAGACGTTTTATTCTGGAAGAAGTATGTTGAGATGTGCGAGTCGATCAATTCAAGTGATCCATCATTGATTTTATTGATAACCCTCAAGGTATAGAATGCAGTCGATGCAAATGCACCAAATATGTAACTATTATGGAAATAATGGTGGTACACCTAAAGGCTAAAGCCAAATGAATTACTTGTGGTTTACCCATAAGATAGCCAGTGACGGGGAAGTTTTTTTAAATTAAAATTAACGTTTCCAAAGTTCAGTTCACCAAAAAAGGAATTTTTCAAAACTACCAGTTCCTTTTTTGCACTATGAAAGGAAAGTTACAGTTCATTCAAAATTGGTTTTAAAAGTTTTTAATTTACTTTACTTGTTGGTATGTATAAGAAAAGGATGTGGTGAATTGCTTGCATATTCTATCTGGTACCATTAACTTAAGTCTTCATCCACTTTCTGAATACCAATTAGTTTCTTGGATGGCAGACAAAATATGGGAATCTTTGTATGATGTATTAATACTTTTAAAATTATCTGTGTAGATAGTACTGTGTCATTCGTGATGGATTGACATGTACATCTAATATTTAAAAATACACATGGGTAATAATTGTTTTAGTTATGCCAAAGCCTAATTATAATGCATATGTGACGATGTTCTTATCTTTGGGACAACCAGGAAAGAACACGATCTACGACGTGCAGTGCTTGCAGCCAGCGACTATATCTGTTACAGTCTTACTTATCAGCAATGCAGGCAGCACATTATACTTGATTTTTTCCCTCTTTCTTGGCGTCTCGGTACGAAGTACTGCCCGCGCGATGCGTTTTTATTCGGTATAAATGCTCCACCTGTTGAATTTGATTTCTTATGGTATTGTCGAATTATTTGTAAGTTAAACGAGTAATGAGGAGATAATGTCTAAGCCTATTAAGTGTAGCTATTAACAAAGTTCACATAAATGGTCGCCACGATGCAAAGTCGATGCATTAAACCCGCTCTGTAGGATTTGTTTTGAGCCCTTTATACGGAAAGAAACGTGTTTGAGATGAAACACGATATAAAACAAAGCATGGTGATGATCAAGAAAATAAGATGGAACATTTCTGACCGATTGAAATATATTCTTTCAGTTTAAGAGTTTCCTCACTTAAAATAACGTGCTTACTGTTTGCATCAGGTGATACAAATTGTAAGTTCAATTAGATTTCCCAAGTTTTCTGCTCCCGGTTGCATTGCACAGAGTCTATTGGAAGTGTCAGTGAAAGTGAAGTGAGTGTCAGTGATTGAGGCGTATGTGGCAGTTCTTTAAGTGACAACTATGAAAGCAAACTTGTATTAGCGCCAGTAGTGACATTCATTTTCATCGCAATGCGTGCAGCGACCGCTTACGACTCATGCACGAGCTGACGGCGGCCTCGAGTAGCCAGTTCTTCCGCCTCGTGTCGCAGCAGAACCCCACCGACGGCTGCCCCTTTAGCGCGGTGGTGGGTTTTGTGTTGGCCAATGATCCATTGCAGCTACGCCGGTGAGAATATGCTCATGTGTAAGGGCTACCCATGCCGGACAGGTCAGTGGTGAGGCCCAGACAAAGAGCAGCCAGGGTCGGCCTAACCATGCCCTTCCTTGAATTTGCGGTCCCCTCGGAACTGGCAGCTAGCGCGGCGACCGAGGTAGTGTGATGTTATGCGCAGTAAAGTGCGCAAAAGGGACCGCCAATTTCAAACGGGTGGAAATTTTAGTTTTGGTTGGCGGCAACCTAACCTAACCTAACCTAATGGTACATCTTGACAGTGCATGCAGTCATGTCACATCAGTGTGATTATTGTGACAGGCAGTATGCCCACAGGAATTTCTTATTGAGTCACATTAAGAATGTTCATAATTTAGAATTTAAAAGAAAACATTCTTGTCAGTTTGAAAGATGTGAATTTCACTTTGGAGTTTTAAATGAATACCGAACGCATCTCATCACCGAGCATGATATTGCTTGCCCCATGCAAAAACTTGACTTTTCCTCCAAAGAAGGTAAGCACTTGTAGTAAATAATGTAATTTTTGTGTAACCTCGGTAAGATTGTATTTCTGATCCATCTTTTATTATCTTTTAGAGTTTGATACATGGCTGGAGAACATTCAGGCAAAAAAAATGCCCAGTACACTATTAGGGGCAGGAAAAATATCCAAGAAGGAAGGAACATATATTACTATTGTAATAGAAGCGGCCAGTATAAAGGGACAGGCAAAGGATTGCGTCAAATGAAAGCCCAGAGTCCTTGTAAAACTGGTCACTGCTGTCCTTCAAGTCTAATTCTGAGAGAATACAAGGGCAGGTTCACAGTGCAGTTCTACCCAACACATTATGGGCATGATCATTCCCTTGGAAACTTGACTATTCCAAATTCTCTACGCAATGATATTGCAGGTTGGTGTATAATTTTCTACTAATCTATTACTCTGCTCAGTAATGTCGACTTCTAAATTTAAGGGAAGGAATGAATCCCAATGCTTAATGAAAAGTGTGAAGAAAGCATCAAGCTGATGCTATGAATTTGGCGGTCTCTACTGAACACCATTCGGATATCCACCTGTTTGAAATTGGCGGCCCCTTTTGCGCACTTTACTGCGCATAACGTCACACTGCCTCGGTCGCCGCGCTAGCTGCCAGTCCCTCGGACCGGCCTTCCCCCTCGAGATGGTGATCCCCCTGAAATTCGGGTTCCGCCGGCCCGAATCTCACCCCCCCCCCCACCCTCCGTCCGCCCCCATTTTTTTTTTTTTGTTATTGTTAAGGTGCGTCGACATCTTAGGTCATTTAGCACCTATCCCTATATGATTAAAACTTTAAATTTTGTCCATAAAATTAGAAACTTTTAAAAACTTGATGAGCTTGTCTATTTCTTCAGGCGAGTCTGACAGTACTTTACTAAGACAATCTCCCATTGACAGTTGGTTCCTTAATTGGTTAAAATGTTGGCAGTCGATAAGTATGTGGCGAACCGTTAAAACTATATCACAATGTTCACACTTAGGAGGGACTTTTTCAGGGGAGAACAGATATGCATGTGTAACACGTGTGTGGCCTATTCTCAGACGAGTGAGTACTACTTCTTCTCGTCTGCAGCGACGAGCTGAAGAATCCTATGATTCCACTGTAGGCTTAATTTCCTTCAGCTTGTTGCTTGTTTCTGAGTCCCATATATTTTGGAATTTTTCCCTGAATAAGGATTTGAAATGGTGTTTCAAATCACCGGTTGTTATTCGTGTGTCATCGATGTCGGTCTTATCCGTGGCTTCTTTTGCTGCTCGATCAGAAAGCTCATTTCCTTTAATGCCACAATGTCCAGGAATCCAACATAAAACAATTCTGACTTCCTGCGATTCCAGGGTGGTTAGAAGGATTTGTATTTCCTGGACAAGGAAATCAGTGGGGAACAGGTATTTAATAGCCTGGATCGAGCTAAGGGAGGCACTAAAGATTAAAAACGACTTTTCCTGTCTCCCCTTAATATGTTGTAGCGCTTTTAAGATGGCGTACAATTCTGCATTGTACACACTACATAGTCGGTCCAGTTTGAAACTATATGCCACGTTTGGTCTTGAGATAAATGCACATCCAACAGCGTCATTTATTCTCGAACCATCCGTGTAGTAGGAGATAAAACCCTCGTAGTTACGGCATATTTGCCTGTAGTATTGTTGATATACTACTGGACTTGTGCATTGCTTGTCTAAAGCAGTCAAGTCTGTAATGCATACAGGTTGTGACATGAGCAAAGGCGGTAACTTGCTAAACTGAATAGGGTACACTCTTGGTATCCTAAATTTAGTCTCAATTAAGAGATGCGATAACCGAATGCCAGTGGGCAACGTAGACGACGGTCTTGCATTGTACAGTGGCTCAAATCTCGGTGAAAACATCGGTTGGAATGTAGGATGTTTCTTTATACCATATATTTTAGATGCCGCGCTGCCAAGAAGGTATTGTCTTCGTACTGCAAGAGGCGGTTCCCCTGACTCGCAATATATGCTATCGATGCGGCTGGTACGAAGTGCTCCTGTGGCTAGTCTAATACCTGCATTATGGACGGTGTTAAGAGGTTTCAGGTAACTGTTCCTAGCAGAATCATAGACTACACTACCATAATCTAGCTTTGATCGTATCAGTGATCTGTAAATTCGTAGCATGGTGGTTCGATCTGCACCCCAGTTGGACCCGCTTAAGTATCGCATTAGATTCAGATTCTTGCTACATTTACTTTTCAGTTCTGAAATATGAGCTTTCCAATTAAGTTTGGTATCAAATCGTAGGCCCAAGAACCTGGCAGATAAAGCAAAGGATAACTGTTCGCCTCCAAGGAATAAATCCGGTTGAGGAAAAAGCCCCCGTATGCGAGTGAAATGCATACAAGTAGTTTTTGTTGATGAGAACTTAAACCCCGTCCGAGAAGCCCATTTTTCTAACTTGTTAATTGTAACCTGAATTTGTCGGGATGCAATCGCTAATCTGGATGATTTAAAACAAATCGCTAGATCATCGACAAAAAGGGACGAGAATACAGAGGACGGTACACATTTCACAATATCATTGATTGCAATAGCAAAGAGAGTTACACTGAGAACGGATCCTTGTGGAATTCCGTTTTCTTGCACGTAGCTTTCTGACATTGCGCTTCCTATGCGGACCCTAAAACTTCTAGATGACATAAAATTCTCAATAAATCTGGGGAGATGACCTTTTAGACCCCATGATCTTAACTTTTGCAAGATATTATGTCGCCAAGTGGTGTCATACGCCTTCTCCAAGTCAAAGTATACAGCCACTACATGTTGTTTGGTAAGAAAGGCATCTTGGAGGTAGCTTTCCATCCTTATTAAATGGTCAAGTGTACTGCGGTTCTTCCTAAATCCCGATTGTACTGTACATATTAGATTGTGACGTTCTAGGAACCAAATTAGGCGACTGTTTATCATTTTTTCAATTACCTTACACAAACAGCTTGTAAGGGATATAGGCCTGTAGCTGGATGGATCTTTTTTGTCCTTTCCAGGTTTGTATATAGGTACTTGGACGGCTTCTCTCCATTGTGCTGGGAATGTGTCGGTCACCCAGATATGGTTGTATATCTCCAGGAGTAGATCTTTATCTCTCGAGAGGAGGTGCTTGATGAAAGAGCTGTGAATCCTATCTGCCCCTGGGGATGTATTTTTCGATCGGTCAATCGCTACGTCAAGCTCCCTTCTAGTGAAGGGAGCATTGAAGCTTTCTGAATGACTAGAAGTAAAGTCCATTATCTTGGACTCCTCTACTCGTTTGATTTGCTGGAATGATGCTGGATAGTGTTCAGAGCTGGAGATATCCCGAAAGTGTTCGCCCATAACGTTGGCTATTTCTTCTTTTTCCACCACAATATTTCCATTCTTAATCAACCCGGAGATAGAGCAGGTTTTGTATTTGCCATCAATCTTCTTGACCCGCTTCCAGACCTTGGCTGATGGAGTAAATTGGTTGATGCCTGACACATAGTTAGCCCAAGATTGACGTTTCGATTTCTTAATTGTACGACGAGCTTTAGCCCGCAAAATCTTGAAACTACTCAAGTTGTCATCTGTGGGATGCCGACAGAACTTCCTCATTGCACGTTTCCTATTGCGAATGGCTTCCTTGCATTCTCTGTTCCACCAAGGGACTGGGATATGACGCGGGTTTGGGGATGTTTGAGGAACGCTTTTTTCCGCCGCTGCAATAATGCTGTTCGTGACAGATGTAACTTTTCCATCGGTGTTGGTTTCCTGTGTTGAGTCAGTCAGATCCGCCGACAAAGAGAAGAGATCCCAGTTCGCGCCGCGAATGTTCCAGTGCACACATCTCGTTTCGGGTTCAATGTCGGTGGTGAGATTAATGATAAGAGGGAAGTGATCACTTCCACATAGATCCTTGTGTACTGAAAATTCAACATGAGGGGCAAATGACGGTGTACAAATACATAGGTCTAGTGCTGAAAATTCTCCGTTGTATGCGTTAAACCTTGTCATGTTTCCGTCGTTTTTAATAACTAGATTATTTGAATCAAACACTTCCTCCAGAAGTGTTCCTCTACTATTTGTAATGTCGGTATAGTGTCCCCATATTGACTGTGGGCATTAAAGTCCCCCAACAAAACATAGGGTCTAGGCAGTTGGTCTAATAGATTCTGAATATTAGCTCTGGTGACAGGAGCCCATTCTGGAAGATAAACGTTACAGAACGTGACAGGCTGCGGAACATGAATGCGCACTGCCACAGCCTGAAAGGGTGTTGTGAGTGAAACAGGAGTCGAGTATGTACTTTCTGCAACCGCAGTAAGTACACCTCCCCGAGCTCTGTTTCCGGTCAAATCATCAAACCTATATAGATTGTAGTTCCTCCAGACAGGGCTATCCGTTTCTTTCAGGTGGGTTTCTTGTAAGAACACACATATAGGCTTCAGTTCCGATATTAGAACCTTAAGCTCTTCCTTGTGCACAGTTAGGCCGTTGCAATTCCATTGAAGGAGAGCAGCCATTATACAATATTGATATTTTCTACGTTCTCACTGGAACTAGCCAGTGCATCCTCCTCTTCGTCGCCATCTGTCTCCATGTCTGAGCCCGACGGCATGCTCCCAGTTGCAACATAGTATTCATGATCTCTTCTGATTTTTGAAATAAGCCGTTTCACTCTTTCATTTATAGCCCTCACTGGCTTAATGCTCGGTTTTATGGCCTCAAGCATAGCAAGGAATCTGGGTGTATCCTCAGTGTACTTTAATGATACCCTGTATGGCTTTGGGCTTCCCCTTACTTCTGTCAGGAAGCTGACCAGGGACTCACATGAGATGACATTATTCTCTCTGCTCCGAAGAACTTCATAGGTCTCAGGCGGAAGTGTAACTGGATTCTCATCAGCTACCTCTTCTACATTAACTCTACACCTTTTCCGTGTTCGCCTTTTCTCAGATGTAGGTTGCGGCGCTGTGCTTTCTTTACCTACATCTTGGGATAGTTCAAATGTGACTATTTCCTCCGAAGACTGACCATAACTGGCAGGAGTCTTTCTCTTTTCAGCTGGACCCTCCTGATCTTGCACTACAATAATTGTACTAGGCTCTTTAGCCATGCAGTTCCGAGCCAAGTGCCCTTTGCCACGGCACTTGAAGCACTTGAGATCGTCGAAGGTTAGGAAAATACGGACCTTGTCGCCGTCAGAGTCAACCAGTACAGAGTCCGGTAGTTGCCGGTTCTCCACTGGAACGACAAATATCTGGCGGCGGAAACTCAGAATATGGCCTAAATCGGTTTCAGTTCCACCCAATCCTATGTAGCTCATGGGGGATACAATACGTGCAACGGACGCTAACATGTTTTCTATGATGTGATGCGGAATGTGTGGTGGAACATTGGAGAGAACGAGACGTTCTGCCTTGGTAATGTATCGACGCGCTTGTAGGAATTGATAATTTATGGTGACTCCTCCGTGGAGGTCCATAAACTTATTCACCATTTCCACACTTCCCAGATAGAAACATACGCGTCCCTGTGACATACGGGACGCAAAGATAATGTTCTTGCCACCAATGATGTCAGCAAGAGCCCTTGTATACTGATGTATAGTTATCCCTTCAATAGCCTGCATAAGGATTGCCTGTTCTTTGGTAGGGACAGCTGTTGGAATCACAGGATGTGTTGCTCTGCCAGGTGTTCGTCGAGTTTGGGGCGACTGAATCGAAACTTGGCCTAAGGCCTGAGCCATGGTCTTCTGTGAAATTGCTCTATTGTAGAACACGGTCTTTTCTGGTCCCGATTCACGGGAAGAAGGGGAAGAATCAGGTTTTGACCCTGGTTCATAAGGCGTGGGATTAATGTTCCCCGCTTGATCGGTATGCAATAGTGTTAAGAGTTCTGGTGGAATGTTGTTGGAATTATCACAGGGTAGTTCAATGGTCTCGGAAGATAGAGATGAACGCCTCTTCTGTTCATATCTCAGTGGCAAAATCGTCGAGTTACTCTCGATCTCTTTAATTGGATTGGAATTGTTTGGGACAGAAACAATTCCACTTGGTTTCGAACTATTGTGACCAGATACAAGTGTGTTGGACTTGGCGTTGCCCTTCTGCTGGCCAGAAGGTGCCAACGGCTTGTTTTTTCCCATTGAATCTTTACGTCCCCTGATGCCAGAAGACGTTGTTTCCTCTATGTTTCCGCGGTTTAATATAACCTTCTTGTTACTTTGGCTACTGCTCATTGCGCTAGCTAATGAGTACAGTAAAACAAAACAAATCAAAAATAATAAATTAGGGGATTCGTAGAGCCTAGGCAGAATAGGCAAAACGAGAAGTAAGCTGTTAAAGCCTGGCCTTCCCAGGCCAGCTAATGATAAACCGCTGTAAAATACCTCCCTGACTCGCAGCAAGTGTGTATTTACGTTGAAAATACAACAGGTTTATCTTCAAAAACCAATAAAAAAGGAAAATTCGAACAAAGTAACTACACCATAAGAGGAAGAAGAATATTCTACATAAGTAGAATGGTTTAAGCAAAAGAAAACACTTTAAATAATATTATAATAAACTAATCTAAACCTAAACAGTATGTGAATGAGTCACCGCTAAGTTCAGTCGAGACGAGAGCTGATCGAAACACGTCCGTCCGCTTCAACAGTCAACAACCGAATCCTCCGCCCCCATTCCGGCCTGGCATTCCCACCAGTGCTGGACTCCTCCGGATCGGACCCGTTGGGTCGACCCTCTCCCCATGTCCTCCACTTATATTCAACAAAGATAAAAGTAAAAATGAATGTGCGCAATATAACCTAGTCGTTGACGCGCCGTTAAACATTAATGATCTAATCTTAACGTGAACGAACTTTAGTTAACTCAACTACTGTCAACAAAAATGGCGTCTAGAAACGTCCTGAATACGTCGGCAATTGCCATGTGACGAAGTGACGCATGTGAAAGTGCCATGTGAAAGTGACGAAAACATTATTGATAGTGATGATTATGTTAGCGAGGACTCTGAGAGCGAAATTGAAGATATACATCCAGTTCCAACGCCAATAATGACGTAAGTGACTCGGACTCGGATGATTCTTCTACGACGCCACATCAAGCAAAGACACGAAAAACTCCCGCAAAAATGATGTTGCCCGAGTGGAAGTGGAAAAAGGGGAAAATAATCAATATATATTTTCCCTTTCACTGTATTTCCGGAATGTGTAATGTGTTTGTCAACATGGACAGTGAGACTTCAGAGTTACGTGTGTTCAGCGAATTCGCTGGCGACATATTTGACGTAATCTGTCGAGAGACGAATGAGTATGCGACTCGGCAACTGCCAAATCCTCTTAGGAAGAAGATGAGCGATGATAATTTATGGTTTGACACAACAGTTGACGAGATAAAGGGTTATGTTGCATTGTCTCTTCTAAAGTCGCAAGTGAAAAAGTCAAACGTGCAGTCGTATTGGAGTAAGCGACAGGTTGTCACAACACCAATCTTCCCCGAAACAATGCCGAAGAAGCGGTTCAACTTGATAACACGATTTCTTCACTTTTGTGATGACAGGCTGCCGGTGACTCGAACGATCGACTGCAGAAAATTCGACCGTTGATGTCACATTTCGAGGATAAATTTATGACATTATACTCAGCAGATCAGATGATCGCACTCGATAAAAGTCTCCTGAAGTACCGTGGACGGCTGAGAAAGCAAGATTCGGTATCAAAGTGTACAAACTCTGAAATTCAAGATCTTCACTGGACAGGATGTAGTAGATTTCGACATGCCAGTCAGCACACAGGTCGTGATGCGGATGACCAAATATTGTTTTCATCAAGGCTATACTTTGTACCTTGATAATTGGTATGTGTCCCCGAATTTGTTTGAAAGACTTCTGGAGTCTGGCACAAATGCAGTTGGAACTGTGCGTGCCAACAGAAAGAACATGCCACCTGAAGTGAAAACCATATAGCTGAAAGTAGGAGAAACTGCAACCTGGTAGATCAAGAACATCTTATGCCTAAAGTGGCATGATAAAAAAAGATTTGCATTTACTCTCAACAATGCATACAAACGAAGAAATTGTTGACACTGGCAAAGTTCGTCGTGTACGCAGAACGGAGCCGTCTCTACAAACGGTGAAGAAACCACGATGTGTTATCGACTACAACAACGGTATGGGTGGCGTCGATCATCAAGATCAGCAATTTGCCAGTTTCCCCATCAAGCGTTGAACTGTCAAGGGCTATCGAAAGACTATGTTTTACTTGTTCGACATGTGCTTGTACAATGCATATGCTGTGCACACCAAGGTGAGAGGAAGAAAACAGCACTTCACAGAGTTCCGCGTCAACATTGCAGAGCAGATCCTCGAGCAAGTCGAAATGCCGGTCTTCAGCATCCGCGGCAGACCATCCGGCATCAAGACACCGACACGACTCGAGGCAAGGCAATGGGCGCACTTCCCCGGCCGTATTCCATCCACGGGAGCGAAGACAATTCCATCCAAGAGATGTGCTTTGTGTTTCAACAATGGGAAGAGGAGCAAGACAACTTGGAGGTGCATAAAGTGCAATGTCGCACTCCATTTGCCGGAGTGTTTCGAACTATTCCACACAAAGCTTTCGTTCTAATCAGTAATCATGGACATATTAATTATTGAAACACAAGCCATTGCATTTCTTTTTCTTTTTCATGTATTCAATCAGTTCTTTATTTTATATATCTGTGATCTAGTGGAGCGGTCGCTCCACCCAGCCAAGTCGTACTGTACACTCACACTCACTCAACATACCGTAAATGCCTAATAAACTGAGGAGCAGACCAAACACTTTTACTGTAAGCAACAACATGGCATTTTCGGCCTACTGGATCTTAAAATTGGAAAATCTCACATTGTTGTGAAATGTCTTAATTTCGAGCTATGGCCCACCCCACCCCATATACCAAATTTGGGAACAACAGGTTTTGCCATTTGCGAGCTAGAGGGCCATGAAAACAGTGAAATTATACCCCTTCCTAAAGCTATCTGATGATGATGATGATGATGATGATGATGATGATGATGATTCAGATATCAGGAAACATTGTTGACAGGGCCACAGCCTAAACGGCTAAACCTATCGATCTGAAATTTTTACCACATGTGCACTTTTGGCGTCTGATGATACCTTGCCCCCAAGAATTTTTTGTGCCGCCATTTTGAAACCGGAAGTGACGTCATATCTCGAAAACGGCTAAACCGATCGGAACGAAATTTGCGCCAATCGATTCAGACGGTCCTTTATATGAAATAACAACAGTGAAATTAAAGTTTTCTAATTACTGAAACCGGAAATGACGTCATAGTTTAGCAAAATCTGCCTAAATTCACTTCCCCTTTATATAAAAACCAACTACATATTCAGAAGGCTTATAATGAAATATTAGTATATACATATTAATACAATGTGTAAGAACATTCAGCCGCCATTTTGAAAACCGGAAGTGATGCCATATCTCGAAAACGGCTGGACCTATTGGAACGATGCTTTCGCAATTCTTCATGGCATATCACTTTAAGTTTATATTTAGCTCCAAACAAAATTTTTCTTAGTAACTAATTCAGAAATGGCGTATTTTTTTTAAAGGAATTAAGGAATTATCCATTGTTGCCCCAATAAGTTTTACAAGTTGTGTAAATAAACTAAAAAAATAAGTGATATCCCCATAAAAAACACTCCGTGTAAAAATACCAGCCAAGTCTCTTCAACTAAAAAAAAAATATGAAATCTAAAAATTCTGCACTGAAACGTAGTGATATCAAAATTTAGCCAAGTCAAAACTTTATTTGAAAATTAAAAAATACTTGGCGCATCGTTTTTTTAGGGCATTGTAGGTATACTATAAGTATATGTATTTATATCTAGCCTATACTTCTATGCTATTTATTTACACGATGCGCCAAGTATTTTTTAATTTTCAAATAAAGTTTTGACTTGGCTAAATTTTGATATCACTACGTTTCAGTGCAGAATTTTTAGATTTCATATTTTTTTTTTAGTTGAAGAGACTTGGCTTGTATTTTTACACGGAGTGTTTTTTATGGGGATAAATTATACACAGACAAACTGTATCTCAGCGATATTTAAATTTTCTATGCTTCTTTTCTGATAATAAATACTATTTTCGATCCAGCATGCAGGAGCATGAAAGAAAATACCTACAGAAGATGATTCTCTAACCGTTATGCTGTTTTTATGATTCATCAAATCCTTTCAATAAGTACTGTAAATGGGTCAATTCAATATTATTTCATAAATATTTTAGTATCCATCCACCCACCGAACCATCAACCTGCAGTTTTTGCAACCATCCACCCACCTAGACCTACTCAACCCCTAAAATGTATCAATTGCATTAGCACTAATCATGTTCACATGCATACATTTATTGATAATAAATCTTTTGTTCCCTTTCCATTATTGATATTAACAATGTTACTGTTTGCTGTGCAGCAATACGACGTATACACCATCATCACCATGATTAGATTAGATTAGATTAGTTTTGTTTAATGGCGCGTCAACGACGAGGTTATATTGCGCACATCATTTGTTATGTTAACCTTTGTTGAACATAATTGGAGGGCAAGGAGAAAGGGTCGACCTAACGGGCCCGATCCGGCGGAGTCCAGCACTGGTGGGAAGGCCAGGCCGGAATGGGGACGGACCGGGGGGTGTGAGGATTCGGGCCGGCTGAACCCGATTTCAGGGGGATCACCATCTCGAGGGGGGAGGCCGGCCCGAGGGGACCGCAAATTCAAGGGAGGGCATGGTTAGGCCGACCCTGGCTGCTCTTGGTCTGGGCCTCACCACTGATCTGTCCGGCATGGGTAACCCTTACACATGAGCATATGCTCGCCGGCGTAGCTGCAATGGATCATTGGCCAACACAAACCCCACCACCGCGATAAAGTGGCAGCCGTCGGGGGGCTCATCACCATGTTTGTGGGAATACATTAAGTTGTATTAGTGGAGAATGTATCACTGTTACATTATAAAATGTGTCGCAAGGTGGGTAGGTCCCCTGGCGGGGACCACCCACCCCCAAAAAATGACTGTGCTCGAGCACCAAATTTAGATAGGTCGGCACGCCACTGAGTGACATAACTCGTCTAAGTGCTTCTGACAATACTTCTAGGAAAGCAAAAACCCAGAATTTTGGCCTAAGGAAGTTCTAGGGTCTTTGGCCTTTACATTCTATGTAGTGCCTAGTACGTAGTAGTACCTATTTCTAGTTGCAGATTGCATGGATTTTTTCCCCCAAAATACAGTAGGTAGCTGTTAAAGCTTAGATCTTTACTTGTCATTCCAAGCTACAAATTTCTAGTAGTAGCACTTCAAACCCCAGTAGTATGAGAATCAAAATTATTTACCTATGCACATCTTATCTTATAATAAGAAATTACATGAATTAGCAGCCCTACAATGTATAGATGATGTATGATTAATTTAATGTAAATATTTCTATTCATTTTGTGATGATGGTCGAATAATAATTTTATGACCTAATAGTACATAGGTGAACATTTGCTGAACATGACTCGAACTCGACTCGAAAAACTCGATTCATCTCACTGACTCGACTCGAACTCGACTCGACCTTAAAATATCAAACTCGCACAACCCTAATTAATAATCGACTATTAGGCAAAATGATTTGAAGATCTTTTCGATTTTCAAAAAATAATTAATGAACACACAATCAATAATTTTTTCTGTCAGGAAAAGCTTGTGATTTTATAAAAACTAATTTAGGTACCTAGGTAGGTTGTTAAAACATATTTTATTTTTTAATTCAAAATCATCATTTTCTTTTTGTAGAATTATAATAATATTTTAATAGGTAGGTACACCCGCGGTCACAGAAATTGCTTGCAAAATTCGAAGTCATTTTCAAAACTTGATTAATTAGACGAAAATACGGAGGAGAACGCAGATTTCGAGCATGTGGGGTTGAAGGGTTTGATTAAAAGAACCATTCAACCACCTCATACATAATGATTAATTCTCCGCTCTACAAATATTGACGGTAATTCGAGCTCCAACTTTGCAGTTTACCGTCAATTTTTCTGACCGTGGGTGTACCTACACTCGGCCAAACAAAATTGATCGTTGATCAAATTTGAATAACTGCTGGTCATGTCCCATACCAATCAAAGCTTGTTATTATCGTTCAAATGTAGGGTCACCTACTAGAGTGAGACAAGGAGATCGCTTGGACTGACTTCGGATGGTGCAATCTAACATTTATTCAGTCAATCAAATTTTATCAACGATCAATTTATGTTTGGCCGAGTGTACCTACCTACCTATCAAATTAGATTACAATTACATTGTAGGTACTACCTAGTTTTATTTATATATGGCGCTGATAACCTCGCTGTTGAGCGCCATAAACCATATCTATCTTTTTATTTAAATTTATGTCTGAGCCGTTGTTTCACATTTAAAAAATCTATAAATAATATCAAAGAGATAATATTATAGAGATTATGTGATTTCTATACTACATAGGTAGTACCTACTTAATTAAATTATAAAAATTTTCAATTTACCTAGTTAACTCAGTGAACTAATTCTTCACAATGTTTGTCAACAGTTTGCAAGCAGTGGAAGCATGCAAATGTGGCGCTCGACCAAACACCTTGACTTTGACTGTTTGAGTTATAAATCAAAGCTCTCCATGAACATTGTACGCCAAGTTACCGACCGTTGCGGCCAGAACCTCCAGAGCTTAAAGCTTAGCGATACGACGTCGACGTATGGACTGAAGAAGTCGGTGCTCAAACTCGTGGGTATGTTAATGTAGTATTATCATACAGAACTATGTTATCTGTAGGTATGACTAGGGATGGCACTTTTACCGGTTCTGAAAAAATCGGTAAATTTACCGGTCAGCGGTAAATTTTGAAAAACGATGGCGGATACCAAAATATGACTATACCCAATACAAAAATTACCCTACCTTATTATTTGACTTCTTTACAAAGATTACCAGTCAGTCAGTGGTCAGGACAATAACAATACATCTAATCAATGTTAATTGTTAATATTGACATTACTGCATTTTGATAAGGGATGATTTGATAGCTGATCGAAATAACTTACGGCAGAATAGCATTGATTCGACCAATCTAGTATGCTATACATGTTCTTTTCTCCCATAAGAGGAATTGTCGACCATCCAATTTGATCAAGTTTCAATCGCTATGCTGTGTCTGCTAAACAAGCAAACCAGAACAAAGATCCGACATTGGAAGTAATCGTAGGAATTGCCATTCTGAATGATTGAGGACAACTAAAAATCAACTTAAATTATGCCTAACTACTAATGTTGTCACACTGAAGTTTACTTCTAGTTATTACTTAAATTGTGATATCTCCTTCATACATTCAAAAGGATTATAAAAACAAAATTTACCATTTTTTTTACCGGTAAATTTACCTTAATTTACCGGTAAATTTTACCGGGTGCCATCCCTAGGTATGACATACACTGACAAAAACACTGATGACAATAAACTCACTTGTTTTTTATGTTATTGTTAAGATAATATATGTGTGATTCCCAAGCTGTTATTGCATGGTTATGTGCATAGACGAGCATTGCCGTTGGGGGCCATTTTCTTCTGGTTGTGGCATTAATGTTAAATCTTTGTCACATCTCACTGGGTTGGTGTCATTGTCGTTGATCTTGCATCATTCTGTTAACAATGAAGTGCTGCGAGCAATCTCGGAGAACTGTAAGAAGATAGAAAGACTCAACATATCATGTAGGTTGGAAACGTTGTGCATGGACGAGCATTGCCGTTGGGGGCCATTTTCTTCTGGTTGTGGCATTAATGTTGAATCTTTGTCACATCTCACTGGGTTGGTGTCATTGTCGTTGATCTTGCATCATTCTGTTAACAATGAAGTGCTGCGAGCAATCTCGGAGAACTGTAAGAAGATAGAAAGACTCAACATATCATGTAGGTTGGAAACGTTGTGCATGGACGAGCATTGCCGTTGGGGGCCATTTTCTTCTGGTTGTGGCATTAATGTTGAATCTTTGTCACATCTCACTGGGTTGGTGTCATTGTCGTTGATCTTGCATCATTCTGTTAACAATGAAGTGCTGCGAGCAATCTCGGAGAACTGTAAGAAGATAGAAAGACTCAACATATCATGTAGGTAGGTACTTCTTCAACAAATCCTTAGTAATCGATTGACAATCTCTTTGCAATTTGTCTCTCTTAGACATGAGTATTTATTTACCAAATTTATCTTTTTATTACATTGAAATGTTGACTTGCCGAATTTTTTGATATCGCTTCTTTAAGGCGTTGCATTTTTGGTAATTTATTTTAAATGAAGAGACTTGGCTGGTATTTTTACACGAGTTTTGAGTGCACTGTGTGACTTTTCAACTAGTAATCATTGTTATTAATGACTGCCTTGCTATGTCTGAATTTTAAATAACATTGTGAATGCATTTCCATCATCAGTCTTGATTCCAATCACCAGGGCCAGTTGTTTATGGTTTCCACGATAAACAAAAAATGTTTAGAAACATGAATTTTCTGTCATATCTTTACGTTTCATACACTCCTGATTCCAAATATATGTATCTTCTTCTCGCGAAATTTGTGTTTTGACGCGATATTGACGAATTCTCGCGATTTCACGCGATTTTGTCCCAAACCTACGTGTTTTGCAAAATTTCCCGATTCCGAGTACATATTTTACGAAAATTTCATCGATCTGTGTCAAAAGTACCACGAAATAGAAAGAATCAGACTGTTTTCGTCGTAAGCCAGCAGTCAGTGCCAGCCAAAGAGTGTATGGGGGTGCCAGCTGATTGGCTGCTGAGCATGGAATGACGCATCTACATGACCTTGAACAGGGGTGCGCATGCGCACGCGCCGAGTCTCGCTAGTGAGAGTATTGCCGCTCGCTCGCGCGTCATATTTCACACTTATTCTTACAAAAATCATTGTTTTTCTATTTCACCACCAATCGCGAAAATTTACATAATTGTCACCACCAATTCACCACTTTCAGAATGTTGAAAACGAATTTTGTCTTTTTTTATCACCACAAACTACTGGCTTTGCCAATCACCTAAGATCATGCAACCTGAGTCCTCACCAATCGTAATGACTTCCTTCTTGCGAACTTTGCTGTCAGCTGTGAATAGAAGTGTTTATTGTTAATGAGTCACAGTTGATGTCTTCACGGATGTCGGAATCGAGTACGTGGCGCGAATGAACAAACTGGTCGACTTGAAGATGGGCGTCATATTTGGAGTCACCGACCGAGCTTTGGTGTCGCTGGCTGAGCAAGAAAGACTGAAGAAGTTTGATTGTTACAGGTGTAAAGAACTTACGGATTTTGGCTGCTCAAGGTAAATTATTGGGTAATTTTCATGCATTTTATGCTCAGTTTTAAATTGTCTCTAACGAAACCCAATATTAATGATAATGATGAAACTTCGTAATTATAAAGATGCTATTGACCTGACTGATGCCAGATATTTAATAAAAAATTAGGTTATTCACATTAATTTTTAGATATATCATTTTTAAATTGCAGTTAAGGTGGCTGTATATTACGTGACTTTTTAACCAAAAAGCTACACATTTTCTATTGGAAGGGTTCAGTTTAGCAAAGACTTCTCTCTCCTCAGATAAGTTAGGACACATCTGTTGGAACTAATTCTACGCAGAAAAGAACTGCGAAAATAACATATTAGATGATTTTACTTCCTTGCACCAAAATATTCTCAAATCAAGACCTGAAGTTGAAGGAAATTCTACGAGTTGCCAAGAACAGCAAACTTTACTCTAATAAAAAGGCATATATGCATCACAAACCTGACGCAATGTCAGAATATATTACATGCGCTCTTTCTTCCTCTTTCCAACGAAATGTTGAGATATTAATTATCCCAGAAAAAAACACTCCGTGTAAAAAAGGCAGCCAAGTCTCTTTACTTAAAAAAAATCAACACCGAAAAGGAGTGATATCAAAAAAGGAGCCAAGTCAATGACATTTCCAAATATTTAATCGTATCTTTGAAATAAAAGTATAAACACCGAGAAATACTTTACAAAAGGACTTGGCGCATCGTTTTTTTAAAGACATCATTCTATCCTAAAAGTGGAAAGATGATTAACAAGTAGGTACATATTCCTCTTTTTATTTGAGCCAGTATCTATGAATCAAGCTACTTTTGGTAATGGCTATTTTATAATTTTGTAATGGCGATAGAAGAAAGATGTCATGCTGTAATAGAAGTAATAATAAGGGAGGTAGAATTAAATAACAAGGAAGTGGGCTCATATATATTCTTATAGCACTGTTAATATGGTGATATTAGAAGGATATCTTTTCATAATTTGATCATGACTGAGGGAAATCATGAAAAGTTGTCAAATAATTACTAACTATTTATAGAACACTATTATATTATGGAAGTATATTATTATGGTATATATTATACCATTATATGGTATATATTATTATGGTTTTAATAGTTGTTCAATGTGACTTCACTGTGTACTTTATGAAATGTATTGTTATAAAATGTGGATTAATAGAAATGTATTTCATTGTGAGAAGGTGTAACGCATGAGACTTAATTATGTTGACCACGAATCAATAATATGAAGATAACTATTGTGTATTTATAGAAAACATAGGCAACAAGTTTCATCGCGTACATATTCAAATAGAAAATATTTTACAGTAGGTATGTAGGTATAATATGTAATTGAAAGTTGTGTCCCTATTATTCTAAAAATTCTAAATTACGGTTGTATATAAATGGCATATGCTTATGAATAGAAAAATGTCTTTAAAAAAACGATGCGCCAAGTCCTTTTGTAAAGTATTTCTCGGTGTTTATACTTTTATTTCAAAGATACGATTAAATATTTGGAAATGTCATTGACTTGGCTCCTTTTTTGATATCACTCCTTTTCGGTGTTGATTTTTTTTAAGTAAAGAGACTTGGCTGCCTTTTTTACACGGAGTGTTTTTTTCTGGGATATCACTTCTTTTGTTAGTTTATTCATACAGCTTGTAGCACATGTCCGAGCAAGGACTACTTTCTTTAAAAAAATACGCCTCAACCGATTAGGATAGGTACTAAGAAATTACAATCGGTCCAGCCGTTTTCGATATATTATAACGTCCCTTCCGGTTTTGAAATGAAGGCCGAAATTAATGTAAAATTGCATAATTTGATTGCAATCGGTACAGCCGTTTTCGATATATTATAACGTCCCTTCCGGTTTTGAAATGGCGGCCGAAAATAATGTCGTCTTGAATTCATAATTATTAGTCATACTATTTCCAAAATTTGGTTGCAATCGGTACAGCCGCTTTCGATAATGACGTCACTTCGGTTTTAACAATGGCGGCCGAAAATAATGTCGTCTTTAATTCATAATTATTAGTCCTACACATTTCCAAAATTTGGTTGCAATTGGTACAGCCGTTTTCGATATATGACGTCACTTCCGGTTTTGACAATGGCGGCCGAAAATAATGTCGTCTTTATTTCATAATTATATTAGTCCGACATAATTCTAAAATTTGGTTGCAATCGGTACATCCGTTTTCGATAAATGACGTCACTTCCGGTTTTAACAATGGCGGCCGAAATAAATGTCGTATTGAATTCATAATTATAAGTCCTACACAATTCCAAAATTTAGTTGCAATCGGTACAGCCGTTTTCGTTATATGACGTCACTTCCGGTTTTAGAAAATGGCGGCCGAGAGCACTGCAACCTTGAATTTATAATTATTTACAATGAATGTTTAATAAATATCTATTTAAAAGTATAAAGTGGTGAATTGAGTGTCCTTTAGAATATTAATGACGTCATTTAGCATTTTTATGACGTCATTTCCGGTATAGGTAATAAGAAAACAATTTAGTTTTATCTAGTTGATACTTCATGAATGACCTTCTGAATTCAATAGCGCTAATTTCCGTCAAATCGCTCATGCCGTTTTCAATATATGACGTCATTTCCGGTTTCATTTAGTGGTTCCTGCCGCCATTTCCGGTACCGTTAATTTGTATATTCATTTATCCCAATTGATTTTTCAAATAGATTGCAGAATGAATATACATGAGCTAGTTCAGTGGCAATCGGTACAGGCGTTTTCGATGTATGACGTCACTTCCGGTTTCAGGAATGGCGGCCGAGAACACTGTGTATTGAAATTATAATTTTGTATTGTCTTTGTTACAATGTAAGATAATGATATGTGTATTTAAAGTATAATTTGATGAAATAAGCTAAATATTGCAAATTTATGACGTCACTTCCGGTTTAGAATATAAGAAAATTATATTTTTAAGTAACATACTTCATATAGATGACCATCTAAATCGAATGGCGCTAATTTCGTTCTAATCGGTCCAGCCGTTTTTCATATATGACGTCACTTCCGGTTTAAAAATGGCGGCACAAAAAATCACAAGAGGCAAGGTATCATCAGACGCCAAAAGTGCATATGTGGTAAAAATTTCAGGTTGATCGGTTCAGCCGTTTAGGCTGTGGCGGTGACAGCGACCTTTTCTGATATCATCTGAAGAAGAAGAAGAAGAAGAAGAAGAAGAAGAAAGCGGTGTAATTTCACGATTTTCACTGCCCTCTAGGTCGTAAACGGCATGACTGGTTGATGTCGCGTGATGTATATGTTGTCAGGTGGGCCATAGCTCAAAATTAAGACATTTCACAACAATGAGAGATTTTTCATAGTTGAGATCCAGTAGGCTGAAAATGCTATGTTGTTGCTTACAGTAAAAGTAGTTGGTCTGCTCCTCAGTTTATATAGGCATTTACGGTATATGTAGAGTGACTGTGAGTGTACGGTACGACTTGGCTGTGTGGAGCGACCGCTCCACTAGATCCCAGAAAAAAACACTCCGTGTAAAAAAGGCAGCCAAGTCTCTTTACTTTAAAAAAATCAACACTGAAAAGGAGTGATATCAAAAAAGGAGCCAAGTCAACTAAATTTCCAAATATTTAATCGTACCTTTGAAATAAAAATATGAACCAACAAGAAATACTTTAAAAAAGGACTTGGCGCATCGTTTTTTTAAAGACATTTTTCTATTCATAAGCTAATTTACCACTCACATACTACTGCGTTTAGAAAGAAAATTGGTACAAAACTGTTCAATTAAATATTAATCATTCTGTAAAATATGTTCATTTATAATTCAACTATGCAAAGAAACTTGTTGCATAGCAATACAGATCATGTAGGTATAGGTAATGTTTGCGAAGATTCGTGTAGACAATCAACATAATAGAACCTTCTTGATCGTGAAATAAATTGTTATAACTTAACATTTTCTTCCAATAAATTTCATAAACTACACAGTGAATTCACATTGACATTTATATTCAAATTTAAAACTTTATTCATCTATAAGTACTTGCTACTCTTCAAAATGTATAATACCTACCTAAAACGTGTTAGGTATTAGTAAATATTTGAGCAACATGGCTCAGTGCACTACCCTCTAAACTTGCACTCTCCGAGCTAAATCCAATTAACATTTCGTGATTTCCTTCATTCAATATGAAATAGTGACATACGGATATATACAAGGCCACTTCCGTGTCAAACAAAATATCCGCCAATAAAGTTTCTACAACAACATCACCGACACCAAGAAATCTTTCAGTTTGCAATGACAAATACAAAACAGTAATTAGGTAAGAGTAGGTATATCGTTAATAAAGAGTAGGTATATCGTAAAATGTAGCTTGTATCATCGATAATGAATGTGATGGGTAGTGGAAAATGTACTCGTGTTATTCCTCTTTTAGGATAGAAAAATTTCTTTAAAAAAACGATGCGCCAAGTCCTTTTTTAAAGTATTTCTTGTTGGTTCATATTTTTATTTCAAAGGTACGATTAAATATTTGGAAATTTAGTTGACTTGGCTCCTTTTTTGATATCACTCCTTTTCAGTGTTGATTTTTTTAAAGTAAAGAGACTTGGCTGCCTTTTTTACACGGAGTGTTTTTTTCTGGGATATCACTTCTTTTGTTAGTTTATTCATACAGCTTGTAGCACAGCTTGTGTCCGTGCAAGAACTTATTTCTTTAAAAAAATACGCCTATGCCGATTTGGATACTTAGAAAAGTTGCGTTTGGTATATAAGATTAAAATAATTATCCAAGAAGAATAGCTTTAAGTTTCGTTACAATCGGTCCAGCCGTTTTCGATATATGACGTCACTTCCGGTTTTAACAATGGCGGCTGAAAATAATGTCATCTTTATTTCATAATTATTACTCCTACACATTTCCAAAATTTGGTTGCAATCGGTACATCCGTTTTTGATATATGACGTCACTTCCGGTTTTAACAATGGTGGCCGAAAATAATGTCGTCTTGAATTCATAATTATTAGTACAACACATTTCCAAAATTTGGTTGCAATCGGTACAGCCATTTTCGATATATGACGTCACTTCCGGTTTTAACAATGGCGGCCGAAAATAATGTCGTCTTGAATTCATAATTATTAGTACAACACATTTCCAAAATTTGATTGCAATCGGTACAGCCATTTTCGATATTTGACGTCACTTCCGGTTTTAACAATGGCGGCCGAAAATAATGTCGTCTTGAATTCATAATTATTAGTCCAACACATTTCCAAACTTAGGTTGCAATCGGTACAACCGTTTACGATATATGACGTCACTTCCGGTTTTAAAAATGGCCGCCGAGAACACTGCAACCTTGAATTTATCATTATTTACAATGTATGTTTACTAAATATCTATTAAAAGTATAAAGTGGTGAATTTAGTGTCATTTAGCATATTAATGACGTCATTTCCTGTATAGGTAATAAGAAAACAATCTAGTTTTATCTAGTTGATACTTCATGAATGACCTTCTGAATTCAATAGCGCTAATTTCCGTCAAATCGCTCATGCCGTTTTCAATATATGACGTCACTTCCGGTTTCATTTAGTGGTTCCTGCCGCCATTTCCGGTACCGTTATTTGTATATTCATTTATCCCAATTGATTTTTCAAATAGATTGCAGAATGAATAGACAGGAGCTAGTTCAGTGGCAATCGGTACAGGCGTTTTCGATGTATGACGTCACTTCCGGTTTCAGGAATGGCGGCCGAGATCACTGTGTTTTTGTATTGTCTATGTTACAATGTAAGATAATTATATGTGTATTTAAAGTATAATTTGATGAAATAAGCTAAATATTGCAAATTTATGACGTCACTTCCGGTTTAGAATATAAGAAAATTATATTTTTAAGTAACATACTTCATATAGATGACCATCTAAATCGAATGGCGCTAATTTCGTTCTAATCGGTCCAGCCGTTTTTCATATATGACGTCACTTCCGGTTTAAAAATGGCGGCACAAAAAATCACAAGAGGCAAGGTATCATCAGACGCCAAAAGTGCATATGTGGTAAAAATTTCAGGTTGATCGGTTCAGCCGTTTAGGCTGTGGCGGTGACAGCGACCTTTTCTGATATCATCTGAAGAAGAAGAAGAAGAAGAAGAAGAAGAAGAAGAAGAAGAAAGCGGTGTAATTTCACGATTTTCACTGCCCTCTAGGTCGTAAACGGCATGACTGGTTGTTGTCGCGTGATGTATATGTTGTCAGGTGGGCCATAGCTCAAAATTAAGACATTTCACAACAATGAGAGATTTTTCATAGTTGAGATCCAGTAGGCTGAAAATGCTATGTTGTTGCTTACAGTAAAAGTAGTTGGTCTGCTCCTCAGTTTATATAGGCATTTACGGTATATGTAGAGTGACTGTGAGTGTACGGTACGACTTGGCTGTGTGGAGCGACCGCTCCACTAGATGTTGTTGCTTACAGTAAAAGTAGTTGGTCTGCTCCTCAGTTTATATAGGCATTTACGGTATATGTAGAGTGACTGTGAGTGTACGGTACGACTTGGCTGTGTGGAGCGACCGCTCCACTAGATATCCACTATTATGAATGTAATGTTTAAACGAACAAAACTTGGTTTTGACAGTCTTCACACGCGTACGTACACACGATATTTGTGTTGTTTTTATTATAAAACCACTGCAAAATTAAATAATATTGACTGCAAATATTGATAAGCTCCAGTATGCAGTGAATTTCCTTCATAAATCACCTTGGATTACTCAACATGAACGATGTAAGGTATGTACTCATAGGTAACTATTTCTTTTGATCGGATGTAGAGAAATAAAGTCACGTGATATGCAGCCACCTTAACACTATTTGTTAAATGGGAAAAAGTTTTTTCTGGCAGGTATATAAATTTGTTGTTAAATTAAATCAGTTCTATGACAATTCTCTAGAAAAAAAGTTTTCATGTAAAAAAGTAGACCTTTTGATTAAAATATAATATTAGTATAATATAATTGAGACTATTTTCAATATTATTTCATTCCTCGTTTGGTTTTAGGAGCAATTGTAGTCCAATATTCAGGGATTATGAATACCTTACCAAATTACATTTCGAGATATGTTTGATATTCGTATGATATTTTCTCATGAGAGCGATCTTCAGTGGCGTAGTCGCGGGTATACGCCGTATACCTAAAAAAGTATTTTCACTGGAAAGTATACCCAAAAACTTAGAAGGGGTATACGCGGGTATACGCCATATACCTAAAAAATAGTTTTGCTGAGGAGTGAAGATGTCAGGAATACTTATAATTTTTGTGGTGTTTTACGTCTAGTTTCATTTCGTAAGCAAAAAACTCGAAAAAGTTAATTTCAAAGTGTCAAAAGGCCAAAAAAAGCTCTGCGGGGCAAGGTGGTGCCGTGCCCTCCACCACCCCAAAGTGTCAAATTATAAAATATATTCAATATTTAACAAAATACGCCTCGTAACGTCTCAAAATTGATTTCACAGTGTCAAAAAACCAAAACGCGCCCTGCGGGGCAAGGTTGTGCCTTGCCCTCCACCACCCCAAAGTGTGAAATTATCAAATATATTGAATATTTTAACAAAATACGCCTCATAACGTCTTAAAATTGATTTCATTGTATACAAAAACCAAAAAAAACGCCCTGCGGGGCTGGGTGGGGGACGCCTCTCCTTATTCCGAGGAAAATTGTTTTCCTTGCCTTGCCCCAACCCCCCTGGCAGAAATCCTGCGGACGCCCATGGTAGCGTATACCCCCAAAAAATATTAGGACTACACCTCTGGCGATCTTCCACAGACAGCTATGCACCAGCCAATCAGATTGCACTGCGCGAATTCCCAGACATGTCTGTACGTCATCTAGATCAGCGGTCGCCAACCGGTGGTCCGCGAGAAAATTTTGGTGGTTAGATTAGATTAGATTATTAGGGTTTCATGGCGCGTCAACGACGAGGTTATATTGCGCACATTAATTGTTATGTTTAATTTTGTTGATCATAATTGGAGGGCAAGGGAAGGGGGTCGACCTAACGGGCCCGATCCGGGGGAGTCCAGCACTAGTGGGAAGGCCAGGCCGGAATGGGGACGGACCGGGGGGCTGTGAGGATTCGGGCCGGCTGAACCCGATTTCAGGGGGATCACCATCTCGAGGGGGGAGGCCGGCCCGAGGGGACCGCAAATTCAAGGGAGGGCATGGTTAGGCCGACCCTGGCTGCTCTTGGTCTGGGCCTCACCACTGATCTGTCCGGCATGGGTAACCCTTACACATGAGCATATGCTCGCCGGCGTAGCTGCAATGGATCATTGGCCAACGCAAACCCCACCACCGAGCTAAGGTGGCAGCCATCGGTGGGGAATTTTGGTGGTCCGCAGAGAAATTTGGAAGTTAACTTTTAAGTCTCCATGCAATTTATTTAATTTAGAAAAATGGCAATTTAATACAAATGTACTTAATTTGGATATGTTTCAATACGTATAATAATGCCTTTAATGCCAATACCTATAAGAGTCATTTTAACTGCTTTTTCTGGAAAAAAAAGTTGGCTGAAAGAGCGTAGAAACGCGCCAAATGACTTCCTGAAAACGAAAAATGTCCGGGGCTAAGCGCCCCGGACCCGCTTGGGGCTGGGAGGCCCTCCCCCCAGACCCCCCATTGTCTCCCTCACCAATCGTATTTCCCGTCATACGTATTTTACGCGCCTAAGTGGTCCGCGAGGTCCAAAAGGTTGGCGACCGCTGTTCTAGATCAGAAAGAATTCCTTTAGTTTCTTAGTGATATATTTATATGCGGTGTTACTTACATGCCAACTTGTTATACTCTCTTTCACATGAAATTGGGTGATAGATTCATGTAAAATACTGGTTTCTATCAATCCAGCCAACTCCATGATGGATTTAGGTATTATGTACACTCGACAATTCATAAAACGGTATTTGAAAAAATGGATTGTCTGAAAAAAATGTGATGGCATCATCTGATGAAGTCTATGCTTACTCGCCATCTACCTCTAGTAGGTGAGCTCTGATTTCATTGATAATAACAAGGATTGATTGTCAATGAACCTGACCAGCAGCCAATCTGTTTCGTTCAAATACCGTTTTGTGATTTGTTGAGTGTACGTACAGCAATATTTGCAGTGTTTCGCAGGGCTTTAACGTCCAAGTGTCTGACAAGTATAATTATCTTGTTGTTAGGTTGGTATCCATGTGCTATGAGTTGGAGGAATTCAACATCCCTCGCTGCGAGGGAGTGACAATGGACTTCGCAGTCGCAGTCTTTGGGTTTAACGGCGCGTCAACGACGAGGTTATATTGCGCACATTAAATTTAACTTTTAACTTTGTTGATCTAAGTGGAGGACATCGGGAGGGGTCGACCTAACGGGCACGATCCGAGGGAGTCTGAAACTGGTGGGAAAGCCAGTTCAGAATGGGGACAGACCGGGGTGGGGGGGGGATGCTTCGGGCCGGTGGGACCCGATTTCAGGGGGATCACCATTTCGAGGGGGGAGGCCGGCCCGAGGGGCCCGCGAATTTGGGGAGGGCATGGGACTAGGCCGACCCTGGACTGCACTTGGTTGGGACTAACTCGTATGTGAGCCGGTACCTTAAGCCCCACCACCGCGTCAAGGTGGCAGTCCATTGGTGGGGACAATGGACTTCGTTCTCGCAGCAAACGCCTCAGTGAAGCAACGAACTAACGGTGTCGCGCTGACCTTGTTTGTTCAAGGTAAGAATTAATACCCATAAAAAACACTTCGTGTAAAAAAAACAGCCAAGTCTCTTAAACTAAAAAAAATTATGAAATCTAAAAATTCTGCACTGAAAAGTAGTGATATCAAAAAATTAGCCAAGTCAAAACTTTATTTGAAAATCAAAAAATACTTGGCGCATCTTGTATATAAATAGCTTGGAAGTATAGGCCAATTATAAAAAATATATACATCAAATATACATATACATAGTATACCTATAATGCCCTAAAAAAACGATGCGCCAAGTATATTTTGATTTTCAAATAAAGTTTTGACTTGCTCATTTTTTGATATCACTACTTTTCAGTGCAGAATTTTTAGATTTCATAATTTTTTTTAGTTTAAGAGACTTGGCTGTTTTTTTACACGGAGTGTTTTTTATGGGAATCGATATTACATGATAATGTACACTCCCCCAAATAATAAACGGTACTCGAAAGAAAATGAATTGACTGATTAAGGTTTGATGGCATCATCCCATGAAGTCAGTGCTAACGTATTATCTAACTCTTTTAGGTGAGCTCTGATTTCATTGATAATAACAAGGATTGATTGTCAAGGAACCGGCCCAGCAGCCAATACGTTTTGTACCAAGTACCGTTTATTATTTGGGGGAGTGTACCTAGATATAGAATTATTATTTAATTGTTATATGTCAAACATAATATAACGAAGCTAAAATACAAGTTAAATTATTTATTACAGTAATATTTTGTTTTTACTTTTTTTTGTTATGGCGTTACAGGACTGGTAGTCCTACTGCCGCCTCAACAACTCTACTCCATTGACGATGCGCCATTATATAGGAGGTGAAGTTGGTTGAGGATTCGTAACTTAGGGATGTCATGCGAGTGAGTAGTTAGCTCCCTGCGCTATGCTGTTGTTTAACGTCCCATCCCAAGAGCGAACCGTCGAGAGACTGATAATAGGTGGAGGGGTGTCGTTACACTAATCCCCTACCACCCCAGTCTCTCTGGCCCAACGGCAGCAACTGGCAAGCCAGAGTTGAATGGTCACCCATCCAACCGCTGACCCCGCTCAATGTTGCTTAACCTCGGTGATCTGACGAGAACCGAGGTATCCATTACACCAGCCGTTGGGCTCCAGTAATAATATGTGTCAATAAACATAAAGCCTACAAATTGTGTACGCGTCTTCAGTTTTTTTAAAAATCTTACATGTCTTGAAATTAAATGGGTATAAAAGCCGTACAAGAATTCTTAAACAATTCGTGTGGTATCCGCGCTGTCCACCAGGGGCGTGGCCATGTCAGGTGCAGCGCGGAGCCATCTCGTCAGTGTGGAATAAACCATTGAACTGAACTCTTCGATTCAGTTATTAACCCAGTCAAGATCCTACAATTGGCGACGAGGATGGCGAAAACTGGGAAGATGGACAAGTTCGTGCCAGAAGAAGAGGAGTGGGTAGCATATAGCGAGAGACTTGATCAACATTTCGTAGCTAACGGAGTAGGGAAGATTACGCCAGCCGACTTAGTTAAGATAAAGGAAAAAGTGTGTACGGAATTTTAAAAAAATTATTCGAGCCGAGAATACCGGCAGAGAAAACATACGACGAGCTAGTACGTTTGTTACAAGAATATTATGCACCTACGCCGTCGGTCATTGCAGAACGTCATACATTCCATGGGAGGAGGCAGAAAGAAGGTGAGTCAGTGGCCGAGTTTGGCGCTGGCCTTCGGAAGCTGACCCAGCACTGTAACTCTGCCGCGTTCCTAGATACCACGTTGCGGGACCAATTAGTCATTGGGTTGAAGGATCATGCGATCACACAAGTCTTGTATTTAGAAAGGGAGGATCTGACTTTTGAAAGAGCTTTAAGTTAGCTTTAATACAGCATCATGCAACACAGGATGAGATTAACTATATAAACATAAATAATTGCTCACTAGCATCGTCATTTAGCCGAGAAATTTTTACCAAAGGTGGTGTGGCAATATACGTAAGTGATGGAAAGACCATGTTACAGAAATGAAAAATGTAAACAAGGAAAACACTGAAAAAGTGTTTAGTGTACTGCTGTCAAATTCTATCCAAATATGAAAGATAAAAACAAAAATATATCTATTGTCTGCGTGTATAGATCTCCACAAGGTGATATCGACACATTCATTCATGGACTCGAAAATACCCTATTATAACTCAAAAGGGGATTAAGATATTGTTCCGGTTGGAGATTTTAACATTGATTTACTTACTGATAATAATAACAAGAATCAGTTTAGTAACCTACTGGAACAATTCAACATAATACTTAATTTACAGTTAAAACACCAACCAGGATAGATCTGCATTATATATCATCATCACTTATTGAAAACATAATTACTGATTGTCTAACTCACTTTTGTCTGTCGGACCATCGTGCTCAAATAGCGACTTTTACACTAGGGGCTAAAAAAATTGGATGTGAAAACAGGAAGGAAACGAATAATAAATGACATAAATCAAGTAAAGGCTCGTTCCAGCTCAGATCAATCAAGCATTTTCATGTACCCCTCCGATTTATTCGTCATTGTTCATCAATGACGAATAATTGTTCATCTTCCATAATTGTTCATCTTCCTAAAGAAACACATGGCTCTTTCAGCGTTTTTCGCTAAATCTTATTGTTCGGGAAATACAGCCCCCCCCCCCCCCCCCCCCCCCAAAAGTCAAATTTGAGTAAGTAGTGTTTTCCTTAAGAATTAATATCTTTTTAGCCGTTTGACTTAGCACAATGATCTTTTTTAACAATTAAAGCTAATTGCATGGGCTATAACATGAAATAAAAGATTTTTCAGCATTAAAGAAAAAAAGTGGGGAGTTGTAAAATTTGTAATTTAAACGACCCCAAAAAAAGTTTTTTTTTTTAAATTCTGAAAAAAATTTATATGAAGGGTAAATATATTGTTTTCACACGTGCCAAGTTGTGGAGTGGGGCAATTTTTTGTTTCGTGACAATTAAATAAAATATGCGCACATATTGTAATACATTGTAATACGCAATTTGCATTTACATAGGCAATTCTGTTCAATATGGATTCGTGACGTATTCTATTGCATTTAAAAGTAATTTTTAACATATTATTGATTGGTTGACGTTTGTGTTAAGCCCCATAACCATCGCCAAGGTCTCAACCACTGTATGGTGTCAATTATTAATATTTGGAATTAATTGTTTAGTCAAGTGGAACTGAAGGCGTGAATAGGCGTGAAGAATAATGCACATTATAAATTGAGCGGTAAAATGTCGTCGACTCTGTTATATAATTACATATTTTCGTATGAATTCCTCCACCGACCCACCCACCCTCCCATCACAACTAAATTCCAAACCTGATAATACATTTTTCACACAAACTCACTCAGCCAATATCTAATTGACCAAATTACACTTCAGTGCGGTTTATACTTTTATGGTTCTCTCAAGGTAGTCCTTATCCCCTCCGCTGTGTCCTGAGCACATTCAAGCAATCACAACACTTTCGGGAAGACCAGCTATCTGAAAATGGGTTGGTTTATTACTTTATGACTTCTTTCACAAGACATAGAAAGAAAGTATTTGCAACCCCAAAGGACACCGCAAAGATGTTCGAATTCTGAAAATAAAGACATTTCTTCAGTTGGCACTTGTCTCTCTAGCTGGTCACATCGAAATAGCTCCCGAGAAGAACAGTGTCGTTTGCGTCTGTTTTGTGATTTCAATTATACTTCATTTTTATAACGTTGGTACATTGCGTTGTGTAAACTTTATCCTGAACAGTGTGATTACGTTCAGCAGCATTTGTGACATTTGACATTTTATTCCTACCTTTTTAAATTTAGTGTGCATAATTATTATTAGTGAACAATCACGTTCTGTTCTCGAGTTCAAATCATGTATAAAATGAAGAGCAGCTCACAATTAAAACGCATTTTTTGTTGTTGTAACCCATTTAAGCTCGAGAACCACACTGTTAAAAATGGTCTTCGCGTTATTAGTGAATTGTTAAGGAAAAATGTTCCCCACGTCCTCACTGGAAGCAAGATTTGTGTGCCGTGTAGAAAAAAATAGCATTACTGAAGATACCGATGACACCACCACATCCACCAACAGCCACCAGCAGTTCTTCAAGCTCGGATGAACAGCCTGTGCTTGATGTGAGTGTTGCGACATCGAGTCCCTCAACATCAGGTGTAATATCACACCTCGTTATCAATCAATCCATCTGCTTCAACGGAAGACTCTGAGGAGAGCGACACTTCTTTGAACGCCACGGAGAGTGAGATGATCGACCAATTGAAAGCGAGGTACAATGAAACAACTGACAGGAGCATCAAAATCCAGATTTTGACTGTTCTCCCTTTGAGCTGGACTGCCAGGCGTATCGAGAGAGAGTTCGGCTGCACATACTACATGGCGCAGCAAGCGCAGTGACTCGTCCGGGAGAAGGGAGTTCTTTCCACTCCCAATCCAAGGCCTGGCAAGCCTCTCTCTCAGTCAGTCGTCAATGATGTCGAGAACTTCTACCAGAGCGACGACGTGAGCCGCGCGATGCCTGGCAAGAAAGATTATAAGTCGGTGAAGAGAGGCGGGACAAGAGTTCAGCTGCAGAAGAGGCTCATCTTGAGCAACTTGCATGAACTGTATGTGTTGTTCAAGGAGAGGTTTCCTGAGCACAAAATCGGTTTCTCGAAGTTCGCGGATTTGCGCCCACGACAGTGTGTTCTGGCAGGAGCCAGCGGGACTCACTCTGTCTGCGTGTGCACTCATCATCAGAACGTGACGCTGATGATTCTGGGCGCGAAGATTGGCGAGCTCACGGCTGATGAAGATATCCCGCTCAAGACTTATCACGAGTGTTTGTCGGCGATCATCTGCAATCCGCCTCAGCCAGCTTGCTTCCTGAACGAGTGCGACGAGTGCCCGGGATCAGCGCCTCTCAAAGACCACCTCCGCCAACTGATGGACGACAACTCCATCGAGCACATCACGTTCAAGAAGTGGACATCAGTGGACAGGTGTTCTCTGGAGACGGTGGGCTTGCCGGTCGACGACTTCCTGGACACCTTCAGCGAGAACCTCAACGCTCTGCTGAGACACGATTTCATAATGAGCCAGCAGTACAGGTTCCAGAAGGAGTTGAAGATGAAGCTGCTGCCGGGGGAGTTTCTCGTCAACGCCGACTTCGCGGAGAATTATTCCTTTGTGCTCCAGGATGAAGCACAAGGATTCCACTGGAATAATTCCTCCGCGACAGTTCACCCGTTTGTAGCATACTACAGGGAAGACGGTGACGAGAAGCACAAGAGCTTCGTCGTGATTTCTGACAACCTGCACCACGATACCGTCGCTGTTCATCTTTTTCTTGATAAATTTGTTAAATTCCTTAAGAATTCATTTAGTATTGTAAATAAAATGTATTATTTTTCTGACGGTGCTGCTTCACAGTACAAGAACAGATATAATTGTATAAACTTGTGTCACCATGAAGAGGACTTCGGAGTTGCTGCCGAGTGGCATTTCTGCGCCACTTCGCATGGAAAAGGAGCTTGCGACGGCGTCGGCGGCACGTTGAAGCGTCTTGCTGCCAGAGCGTCTCTCCAGCGACCATATGACAGGCAGATCATGACCCCCAGGCAGCTATTCGACTGGGCGACGGAGACATTATCTGCCACTACCGTCGAATATTCAACCTGTGAAGAGTATGAAGTCGAGAAAATGCTCCTGCAAGCTCGCTTTTCCCAAGCTCGCCAGATCCCACGAACACAGAAGCTGCACTCTTTTGTTCCAGAGTCGACATCCACGTTGACTACAAAAGTCTACTCCTCGGCAACAACATCAAAGCTGAAGCGTGTCACACTTGTTAATGACGAAGTGGACTTTGCAAACATCAAGGGGTTTGTCACTTGTGTCTACGATGGAGCATGGTGGCCAGCATGTGTTCTGGAGACAGATCAAGACAAGAAGCTCGTGAAGCTCAGCTTCCTTCATCCTTCTGGTCCCCATGCATCTTTCAAGTATCCATCACATCCCGACATACTGCTCACAGAGAGTCGAAATATCCTCACAGTAATTGACCCCAGGACAACGAAGGGAGGAGTGTACACTCTCAGTGCTAGGGAGAGCAAAGCTGCGTCCATGAAACTTGCATCCCTGAAATAACCTTGCTTCAAATATCCAAAAATGACATTCCATTTAGATTCTGTTACCTTCTTCAATTATCCCGATTTCAACCTGCGTGGTTAAGCCTTTCCACGGTAAAAAAATACCCCATACAGTGGTTGAGACCTTGGCGATGGTTATGGGGCTTAACACAAACGTCAACCAAACAATAATATGTTACAAATTGCTTTTAAATGCAATAGAATACGTCACGAATCCATATTGAACAGAATTGCCTATGTAAATGCAAATTGCGTAAAAATGTATTACAATATGTGCGCATATTTTATTTAATTGTTACTAAACAAAAAATTGCCCCACTCCACAACTTGGCACGTGTGAGAACAATATGTTTACCCTTCATAGAGAATTTTTTCAGAATTAAAAAAAAAAAATCTTTTGGGGGGTCGTTTAAATTACAAATTTTACAACCCCCCCACTTTTTTTCTTTAATGCTGAAAAATCTTTTATTGCATGTTATAGCCCATGCAATTAGCTTCAATTTTTAAAAAAGATCATTGTGCTAAGTCAAACGGCTAAAAAGATATTAATTCTCAAGGAAAACACTACTTACTCAAATTTGACTTTTTGGGGGGGCTGTATTTCCCGAACAATGTGATTTAGCGAAAAACGCTGAAAGAGTCATGTGTTTCTTTAGGATGATGAACAATTATGCCAAGTTTTGTCAAAATCGGAGAGACACATGAAACTTTTTCAAGAAAAATGATTGTTTTGGTCTGGATTTACCCTAAAGCTAAATGCTGCACTAAGCTCCATTGATTGGGACAAAAAACTGAAAACTTCTTTAAAGATAGGTCCAAACATTCAATATAATTTATTTAGTCAAGAGTTCAACTCGCATTTCAACAACAGTTTCCTGTTCAAAAAATTTAAAATTAAAATTAATTTAAAAAAGCAGACCATGATAACTAGCAGCATAAAAATATCAACAAAAAATAAAATATGTTTATCCTTCTCAAAACATACAAAATAAATAAATATACTTTTATTAAAAATATTGAATTATTGAATATTGAATAATATTTTATTTATTGAATAAAAATTCTTTTATTCAAGCCTACTACAAAGTACGATATACGAATATTCTTCGGAAAGTGGTTGTCAAGGCGAAGCAAAACGACATTGTGGCGCAGATTAGGGAATCTGAAAATAAATCTAAAACTGTATGGCAAATCATAAAAAATCAGACAAGAGCAGATCATAGAACATCAAATAAAAACATGAAAATTACTTCCAGGGAGTCGGGGGATACAGATGATCCAAATGAAGTTGCTGAGATCTTATGTAATGACCATTACATAAATATTGCGCAGAATATTACTAGTCAAATAAGAACTCCACCTGAAAGCTATATGGAGGCACTGATGAAAACAAACATATCACAGATTGAGTCAATATTTTTAAACCATACTTCCATGAATTAAATAGTCGATATTACAAAAAAACTGAAGCACAAACTTTCTTCTGGTATTGATGGGGTTCCCATAACTGTTATTAAGAAATGCATAGAACTAATAACATACCCCCCCCCCCCCTTGTTATAATATAACAATTGTTTAACAGAAGCCATTTTCCCAAATGAACTTAAGCGAGCAAAAATGATTCCCATTTTCAAAAAAAAGGGAACGGAATAAGGCCGAAAATTATAGGCCAATTTCATTGCTTCCATGTTTTTCTAAAATTCTAGAAACTTGAATCAATAAACGACTCGTATCATTCCTGGAAAAAAGTTACATACTTTATGAACATCAAAACGGGTTTAGAAAATCGCGGTCAACTGGTAATACAATTCACAATATTTTAAAACAAGTATGCTTCAATCTAGACAAAGGTTCTCCTGCAGTCGGAATCTTTTGGGATCTCTCAAAATCTTTCGACTGCATGGATGGTCAACTCAAGATTACTGCCAGGGGATGCAATTGTCATTTGCGGTGATTTCAACATGCCGACTTTGAGTTTGAGACAACGTCATGGAGGGTGGCCTCGAATCAGTGACAGCGAGAGCACCTTGAGAGCACCCACGCCACTAGACACTGATTTTCTGAGCATTATGGGCGAACTGGACTTGAAGCAGCTAGTTACTTTCCCTACACGGAATAATAACTTCCTTGACTTGATTCTAAGTAACAACCCAGACAGTGTGACCTCCGATTATGTCGCCGTGCAATGTATCATCAAGACGACGACGGTCTACCGAGTGAAGATACCGACACGGCCTCGACTAACTGGAGGAAAGCAAATTAAACGTTACTGTCTGAACACTACGAGATTATCAGTGGGATAGACTTCAAAATATTTCATTCGTGTGAATGGGAAAGTCGTCAAATAAAGTTGCTCGCCAGTCGGGCAAGTAAGTGTCAAATTTTACTCGCCAAGTAGCCATTTTACTCGCCTGGGGCGAGCGGGCGAGTGCTAATTTCGAGCCCTGCTCCGAGCTATCGAGCCCTCAAGAGCCTGCAGAGTCTGGCTGGGCGATGCGACTTCTATGTTCCTGTGCCCTAGAGAGCACGTTCCTCTGGGAACTCCCGCGATGTCTGCAGAACAACGGCGTGACGGACCTGCAGGGAGACTTGATTCGCTCTCGGCTGAGCTTGGAGAACAACGGTTTCTTCTCGCCGCTGGACATTTATCCCTCTCGTCCGATGTATCCGCGGCGTTACTTCCCCTATCCTCAGAGCATGTTGCACGGCCCCATGTATTCAGGACACATGCCGGCCTATCCAGCAGTGTTGCCAACTTAAAGGAAATTTCTCTAGATTTAGGGAAACAGGGAAATAGTTGTAAATCTAAGAAAAATTACTTTCTTTCAAAGAAATGTCCAGGAAATCCAATTTTAGTCTTTACAAATGTGTGTTTATTACTTGCAAGAGAAAGTTTCGATAAATCATTCCGCGTACTAGATAGTCTCTACCGCGCAATATGCCAGCGCGCTATCTGCACTTTTTAGTTTGATAATTGGTAACTTATTTGTTTTAACGCGCGCTCCGTAGCGTTCGAAACGTGTATGGCAAATAAGGCTATGTGTTACATTGATTTTACTCGTCATATGAAATGTGACGTTTTCGCGCGCGTAATCGTCTCCAGTTTAGAATAAGAAGGCACCGTATTTGGAAGGCCTTTGTAGGTTAAGTATTAGAGAAGGCGGTGTCAGGAAAAGGAAGTAAAATGTACAGTGGGAGCCTGCAAGTAAGTGCCTGTGAAGCTGCAACCTGACATGGAAGAAACACAAATAAAGTGTCGAGACCACTGAAGAAGGAATAAGAAGTACTTTCAACCACATTGATCTGCTACGAGGTGAACAATGTAAGCTCGAAATAAATTGACTGATTTGATGTTTTATTATAAATACAGTTGGCAACTTTGTAACTTCTTAAAGGTCACACACAAATGGCAGAGCAGCCGGGGGTTCCCGCATTGCTTTATAGCAAGTCTGAATGTCGCCTTTTTGTATTTTAAGAAGCAAAGATTTAATGTTTGATAATCACTGCACTTGGAAGCTTATTAAATTCTCTTATACCCATAAAAATATACTATCATTTTATTTGTTATGTTACCGTGTCCTAAATAGTTAATATAATTTGCATTTCTGGTCTAATATGCATGATCCTTCATTACCAGCTTAAAATATTGTGCCATCTTTCCTCAGTTAATATTATAGGTACCTAATAATGACACATTGATTTTGAAAAAAACGACCTGTCAGAAATTGAAGTTGATTAAATGTTTCAGGGAGGCATCAAGATCACGCAGAAGATCCAGAAGCTTCAGTCTTCAAATAGATCTCAAGATGTAAAGAAAAAGATGTACCAACAGAAGTGTAGTGATGCCTGGCTTCAAGAGAGGGACTTAAAGGTTGGCTTGCTAAAAGTAAGAAGCGCCAAAATTTCTTCTATTGTCAAGCTTGCAACAATGATTACAAGGCCGGGAAGTCTTAATTGTCCAAGTATGCAGATTACCGAAAACACACAGAAAATGATAAGGGTTTCAAAGGCAGCCAACTATTAATTTTTATGCGGCTTCATACTTGGACCAAGATGTAAAGGAATGCGACATTAAAATTGCTGCATTTGTCGCAGAACACAACAAACCATTTAATATTAGAACTTATTTCACAGGACTAATAAAATCAGTGTCCAAGCATAAAAGCAAAACAACTAGCAAAAAAGTTGACGTGTGCAAAGACTAAACGTGCATCCATTGTACGAAATGTTTTGGGTAGAGATAGCAATCAAACTTGTAGCTGATCTGAAGTCCACGCGTTTTTCAGTAATAGCTGACGGGAGTATTGATAAATCCTCAGTGAAACACTTGGCAATTGTTGTTAGGTATGTGGATACAAAGTTAGTAGTTCATGATTTATTTCTTGATTTAGTACCAGTACAAGGTGCAACTGCAATCATATTACACTTAAGCATTGGCAAAGTATTGACTGACAGGAATATTCCTTACAAAAGTAATATGATAGGATTTGCTGCAGACGGTGCAAATAAAATGACGGGTCGAAACCACTCTGTATATAAATCCTTTTTGTTAATGATATTCCAGAATTGTTTTGTCTTGAAATGTAATTGTCACTTATTCCATCTCTGCGCTTCAAGTGCTTGTCAGAAGCTTCCAAGTTAAGTCGAAGATCTTGTAAGTGACATTTATAATTATTTGTCTTCAAGTCCTTAAAGGTGAATACAAAGAATTCTAGGAATTTGTTAACATTTATTTTCACAAAATCCTGCGAGAGAATAAGAGAATAGAAATAATAAAAGCTGCTTCTCAACTTATCAAGAGTGATATAACGATGATGCCAAATTCAGGCGATGCTTATCCGACAAGTGCTGAAATGGCAGTCGTAGAAGAATGTTTAGCCGTCATACCGGACTCTCTAAAAGATGCTAATAGAAATTTTGCCCGAAAAACAAAACGATAAAAAAAGCTTCTCTTGGACAAGCAATTGTACAAGCTGCTCGACTACGAATGGTTGTATCGCCACTGCAGCTTGGACTTAACGTACAGATGCATCGTACCACTTTGCTTCCCGATTTCTGATCGATACACTGAATAAACTGGGTTTTTGCAGTTCTTATCATGAAGTCAAGAAGTATGAACGAAGCGCCGCAATTTCCACTGGCACGGATCTTCCAGGATTTATTCCTGGCCGCTTTGTTCATTACGTATCTGACACAGCGAGTGACCTTGATTGACCCAAAAACTTACAAATCAACCATCATGTAGTATCATTTTTTTTGGTAATCTGCGTTTCACCAGCTTTAATTTGATACCGCACAACCTATATTTACGGTATCTCTAAAAATAAATCAACATTTAATTAATTAATTACCCTGCATTTTAATTCATTAATTTATCATCAGAGAAAATAAAATGCTGAGTATACTATTGTCTCAATAGACTTCGGTTATAGTGATGAGTGGGCTATAACATGTGTTATTATTGAATGAAAGAAATATAATATTATAGTGTTATGTATTCAATTAATTAGGGTCAATTACAGATAATAGGAGTTGTTCAATCGTCGGCGACTTATTCCTGTAAATAACCAAGTGTTTGGGAACACAATGCAAAAAGAAAAGAACTAAAATGTTAATTTGTTTACCCCACAGCCTAGATCATACACGATAACATCAAATAAAGTCAAATTTTAATGACCAATTAATTAATTTTTAATTAATTGCTTTAAAGTATGGATTTTTCAATAATTTTGTGAAGTAATATACATAACAAATTGAATTATATGCGTAAAAATCAGAAAAATGTGAATATTGTGTAGCAAAAAAATACTAATTAGCCCAAATTATTTGTATTAAGGTCAATTTATGGACATACCCCGTGGTCCGATCTTCGACGACTTTAAGTATGTTAATAAGCACATTTTTCTGAGTATTATCCAAAAAGAAAAAATTGTGTTGCAATTTGTCCGACTTTTGGCCTTTTTTTCAGTTCCTCTCATGTACTATACTAGTATTTGACGTGAAACCTGCGGGATTTTGCTCAGAGGGTAGAACACAAAGAATCAGCAATATTATAATTTGTTTATTACAGAGAAAATAAATGTTCATTGATGTGAAAAGAGCAATCAAAAATTATGAAAACAATATTACGTTCGATACGTCGGCAGTAGTGATGATGTCGTCTGGTTTGTTTACTTCCGCGTAAACAAGTGGATGGCGTTGACTCTTGCGTAGTGTGTCCCGTGAACTCTAGTCCACCAGCAGAATGAAATGACTGGATATGTCACCTCCTTCAGCTGCGATGTGATGATGCTGTCTAATAACCCCTTGGTTACCAGGACGTCCAGCAGTCCGTGCACAAGGAGTGACCTCCTCGAGCAGTTGGATCAAGTTGGCTCAGGCTGATGACGTTCGTGGCTGCAGACTCGTCGGTTTCTCCCGGAGTTGCAATTCACTAACTTTTATACTTTAACATTTACTGACTTTAATGTTGAAACTGTTCAGTTGATCACTTGTAACTTGAAATTGTCTTAATGCGATATTATTTGCCTCAGCATTAGGCTTGAAGTTTGAAAATACTGGGTTGACGTTTATACAAAAATGTTATTTTAATGTTTACCTTCGATCACATCGGCACTGTCTCGCTGAAATTATACTATGTTGCGTGCACAAGGCTTCACGGTTCGCGAGGCAGGTCTCACTGCTCTGAGAAAACTCCGACTGATGAAGTTTGGCTGGTAGCCTGACGTTTTATACCCTCTGACATCGTTTTCCCTCCAAAGAATCTGATTGGTTGGTTTCGTACACGTGATAGCTAATTTTAGACATTCTGTCATTTCTAAAGCCCGCGAAACGACTTTCTTTCTGCACGTAGGCCCATGCTTTTCTAGGAATCACTGAAAACTAGTCTGGCTGACTGGTTTTGTAGCGTTATCACAATGACTGGTTCACTTGTTATTACGTGGTGACATCACAATTTAGGTAAGGTCACATACTTTTTATATGGATTCACTCACTTTCTTGATATAATTGCACATTGTTAAACTTATTTGATTGCTCGTTATATTTTTGTCTATATTTTGATTGCTGTTGAATTTTAAGATTGTAAGTTTACATAATGATTCTAATTAATTACTTTGTGTTCAGTTAACCTTGACTCTAAGAATGCCATGCTACAAGCTTGTTCATTCTTTAAACCTATTTCAAGCAAACATTATTATTTTTAAAGTTAATTTTCTAACCTAGATAGGCCAACTTGTTACAGAGCCCCCTGAATTCTTGTTGTTCACCTTTTGACTGAAGTCAAATTTGAAACACATTGAAATTTTGAATGAGAAAATGGTGATAAAACAAGGATTCACATAGAGACTGGACTATCTAGCAGGAATAATTTCTTCCTTTTGACAAACAAAAAGTTTCCTTCAACAGATGCAAGTTTATTTCCCCTTACAGCTGTCTAATCTAAACCTGAATGAATGAACTCACCCCTCCATCTACCAAAACAAAAACAAACCTCATCCTACCTCCCGGAAACGATGCTCGACTCAACCCTCTCTCACGATCCCGTTATTGGCCTAGTGACCTACTTCTGCTGGGTCATCATACCAAACATCAACATTACTTATTGTTGTCACTGTGAGAATCAGCTGATCGATGTATTGTTTACTTTGTTTCTGGTGGATGATATTTCTTTAATCTCACGATATTATGTGTTCCCTTATACACATTTCTTTCGTCGACTAATGCATAGCTGTTATTATCAAATACTTTCTTGACCTTGTATGGGCCTTCATACAATTCAAAAAACTTCTTAATTACCTTGTCCACAGCTTTTGATACATTTAGTGCTTTAAGTAATACTAAATTACCTTCTTCAAATACAGTCTTTTCAGGATGCTTTTTATCGTGTAGTCTCCTGCGTTTCCTTGCTTTACTGCACAAACGATTTCTTGCCATTGCAATCTTCACGTCGGTATCCTCCAAAATCTTCACTCGATCATCGGGAAAAGATATTAATTTTTCTAACCTACTCTCTGGTTTTATGCCAAGTTGTAGTTCGCATGGTGCACTACCTGTTCCCTCATGTAATGTTACATTGAGTAGATTCTCAACATCAGTAACATATTTTGTCCACGAAGTATGTTTACGGTTGCAGTAGGCTCGGAATATCCGCCCTATCTCTCTCATTACTCGTTCAGTTGGATTACTCTCAGGATGTCGCACAGATGAATAGATGGGTTTTATTCCATTCTCTTCGGCTGTTCTTTTCCACAGTTTTGACACATACTGTGTCCCATGGTCAGCGAGTATTTTCTTAGGACATTGCACGGTATTAATATATTCTTGCAATCGATGTGTTATAGCCGCCGCAGTTGCTTTCTTTAACGGATATATCTTTACATGTTTCGTCAAATTGTCTATGAAAACAATAAGATATTGCCATCCTAGTTGTCCTCGAGGCAATGGGCCGTATATATCAGAGCTCACTAACTCACCCTTTTCAGTTGGTAGCAACGAATGCATGTCCCCATGTAACGTTCTTACACTACATTTGGTCTTCTGACATGTGTCGCAAGTCCTCAAAATGCTTTTGACGCTTTTATTAAGACCTTTCCACCAGAATGTTTCCCTTATCATGTAAATACATTTTGCTGCCCCGAAATGTCCCAGTTGTAGATGAGTGTCCCATACGATGTCGTGAATTAATGCTCTTGGAATGCAAGCTTTCCAATTTACTTTTTGCTCGTTATTTCGGTAGAAAAGTATTTCGTTATGCAACGTAAAATGTTTCTTCAAATTTTTCATTCTTTCAGTGTGGCTACCTTCATCATTTAAACATCTTATGATTTCACGTAATTCATTGTCTTCTCGTTGAAATTTGTCTAAATTCTTCAACTTTCTTCTCAATTCTACGTTTACATTGCTCACTATGTTTGCTACTAAGATTTCCTGGTCATGATCCCCCGGCACTAATAGCGTTCCGTCTTCTTTTTCGGGGTATCTACTCAGTGCATCCGCCATTATGTTGTTCTTGCCGGCACAAAATTCAGTTTTGAAGTCAAATGCCTGTAAGACTAGGATCCATCTTGCGATTCTCCCTGATATTAGCTTCATACTCATAATGAATGTTAATGCTTTGTGATCTGTAATTACCGTGAGATCAGCCCCCAAGATGAATGTCCTGAATCTGAGTAGCGACCAAACAATAGCTAATAACTCTTTTTCTGTGACACTGTAATTCAGTTCTGGGCCCTTCAGAGTTCTTGACGCCATTGAAACTATTTCCATCTCACCATCTTCATCTTTCTGAAATAGTATTGCTCCGATACCGTGATAACTTGCGTCCGTTTGAAGGTAAAATGGTCGCTCAAAGTCTGGATGAATCAGCGTCGTAGTCTTCTCAAATAACCTTTTCAACTCATTGAATTTCGCATCCAGTTCATCTGTCCATCTCCACCTGGTATTTTTCTTGAGCAAATGTTGAAACGGAACTGTTTTATTCGCATACTGATTAGAGAATTTTCTACTATACGAGCACATTCCTAGGAACGTCTTTAACTGTTTCTGATTTCTTGGTGTCGGCCAATTACTTATCACGTCGACCTTCTTCGGGTCCATTTTTGTCCCGTGTTGTGTAATAACGTGTCCCAGAAAACTGACTTCTTCCCGGCAAAACTTGGATTTTTCTATATTAACTGTTATTCCGGCTTCTTGGCATCTCTTTAAAACCATTCCTACATGTTTTATATGTTCTTCGAATGACTTTGAGGCGATCAAAATATCATCCACATAAATAGTTATGAACTCCTTAAACTCGTTTCCAAAAATCTGGTTCATACACCTCGTGAAAGAAGCTATTGATGTTTTTAATCCAAATGGTAGGACGTTGAACCAATAAACTTGTTGGTTATACTGAAATGCACAATACTGTTTGCTGTTTTCTTCTAATTTAATCTGCCAAAAACCTGACGTCATGTCGATGGAGCTCATCCACTTCACACCTACAAATTTCTGCAGCAATTCGTCGGGTTGATTAGGATTTTCTCTGTCCGGTATGATTATCTGGTTCACTTGGCGAGCGTCTAGACATAGTCGTACAGTATTGTTTTTCTTTACCACAACAACAAGTGGGTTTAGATATGAACTCGTTGCTCTCTCCACTATACCATGTTGAAGCATTCGATTCAACTCCTTCTCCACAGCTTCTCGACATTTAAAAGCTACGGGGTAACTTCTTCCTTTAAAATGCGTTTCATGACTTACTTTTATCACATGTTCATATTCTTGAATTAGGCCGGGTTTAGTTGAAAAAACCTCACGAAACATCATCATTGTTTCTATCAGGTCTTGTTGTTGTTCTTGGTTCAGTAATTTGTTGTTGTTGACAATTTCAAGTATTTCCTGGTTGGTCGGGTGGCAATCTTCCTCCAATTCTTCCCACGCTGTTTGGGCACATATTTCATAATCTACACTGTCTTCTTCTCTAATATATTCGTAATCTTCCTTTATTATATTTCGAGTCAACTCTTCGCCGTCTTCACTAAATTCTGCTACTCTTCTACTCATTCTTCTTTCATTCATTTCAGAAACACAAATGCTCTGATAACTGCTTCCGAGTGGCCCACCTTCTACTTCGGATTTCATACTTATTTTCATTTCACCACCAAATCTTATTTCTTTCTCTTGAAAGTCTAGACTCACGTTATTCTTGACCAACCAGTCTATGCCCAAAATCAATTCACATGCCAAGTTTTTCACAACTAGACACACCGCCTCCATTGCCACATTTTCAACCATGACCTCCAAAAATGTTTGTTTTGTCACTTTCATTGTTTGGTTTAACGAACATTTTATTGAGACTCCCACTACAGGTAATATTGGGAAATTCTTGAAGTTATTGTTCAGGAACTGTTCGTTTATGCAGGTAACCTGGCTACCTGGGTCTAACAGCGCATTGACCTCTATCCCATCTATCACAACTTGACATCGTGGGCTACTAATATTTCTGCTTTTCGTAATTTCATCTCCTTCTTCTGACAGCAGGAATTCTTCAGGTTTCTGGAACATCGCCTGTATGTTATTGACTACTAGCTCGTTTTTTTCTTCTTCGTTTTCAATTGTAAGCTCTAATTGTTTGCATAATTCCTCCCATGATTTTTTTTCGGTCGGCGCAATGTCACTCTCTATTTTCCTTTCTGTGCCGACCTCTGTCCGTTTCCCTGAGTCTCATTCTTCATTCCGCTAATGCCTGGAATTGGTGAGATTGGTAGCGGTGGCGGATTGATTTTACTTTGTTCGTTCTCGTTTTGCCTACTATTGCCGTTACCTTGAGAGTTGTCTCTTTGATTTTGCCGATCATTATTATTCCTGTTTGCATAGCCATTCCCGTGACCATACCCATTTCTGTCATAGTCATTCCTGCCGTGACTGTTTCTCCCGTAGTTGTTGTTATTGTAATTTCTGTCATAACTATTCCTGTTATTATAGCCGTTCCTATTATCATTGTAACCGTTCCCGTTACGAATTGGCTCATATTGCTTGGGATCTCTGATTAGTTTTTCAGTGAATTCATCATGCTCTAAGTCAGTCAGCTCTTTTATCAACTCATCTTTAGTTTTGACTTTGCCACGTACTATCACCCTGATGTTTGGTGGTAAGTGATTAATCAATATTCCAACCAAAACTTGTTCCGTCATATTGACCAATTCTGTCACATATTTTGCCTTGTTGATAATCCGATTGACATAGGTCACCATGTTTAGGTTCGAACTAATTTTGTATTCTCCAGCATAGATTGATCTAATGAGCTGATGCTGTACAGTTTGCGACCAATATTTATCTTTAAAAGCATCTTCAAATTTGTCAATATTCTCAACGGGATTATTTACATACCAGTCTGCTGCTTTTCCATGTAAACACTTGACAATGATTCCCAGCTTCTGATTGTTATTCACATTGAATGTTGAAAAACGCTCTTTGATTAGCTTCAAAAATTGCATTGCGTTTATTGGGCAACTCTCTTCCCCATTAAATCTTATTGCCTCTTGTATCAGCGACTCAGTACAATGTTTTGCAAATTGCAACTCGTTATTTGCGTGACAGATGACATTTGATGTTGTTCCAGTCTTCTTTGCATTTTCATCTACTTTCTTACTTACGTCCTCTATTTTCTCCTTCATAGCTGAAATGCTTTCATTCTTCTCTTTATCCTTTCTTTCAAATCGCGAGCTTAATGAAAATATCTCCAGGCTGAGTTTCTTGTCACGCTCATCGATCTCAGTGTTTATCTTTACCAATCCGGTATTTACTTTTTCCTCAACACTGCTCGTCTGTGCTCCGATTGATTCTACGTAAGACTTAATGACCTCCAACTCTGTGTCGACTTTATCATTTACTTGTTGTACTCTTTCCTCTACATTTGTGACCCTAGTTTCAACCTTTTTCAATCCAGCTTCAAATTTACTCGCGATCTCCCTGAATTCATTTTTTGTTTCTAATAGCAACTCCCGTATTTCCTTTCCTCTCTCTTCGTCTTTCTTATCCCTTTCTTCTTTTTCCTTCTGTTTTTCGTTTTTACTTTCCTCCTTTTCCTTCTGTTTTTCTAGTTTCCTATTCATTTCCTTGATAGTTTCTTTCTCTTGTTGTTCTCGCTTTTCCTTCATTAGGAATTCCATAATTGAATTATTGAATTCTTTCTCACCGAATTGTGAATATATACTGTCAGCTCTGGCTTCTTTTTGTCTCTCTTCAAAGATTGGCATTTCAACATGAGGTAGCGAGTCATCGTGTTCGTCCTCCCCTATCACCTGGCTCCTAGTTACCTCGAGTTCACTAACCACTGACTGGTCCCCCGCCCCCTCTACAGTCTCATCTAAATCTACAGTTGACGCTAAACTTGCATCTCGATCTGCCATCGTAACAGATGTAATGAACTAACATGCACAAATCTACAGTTGGCTTTATCTTTACGTTAACGGGTTGATTCTATGTAAAATTTCCAAATACATGAAAATTTTACGCAATGCCTGTGTCCACAAGTTTCAGAACAACTGAGTGACTCTTTCACAATCAAGAAAACAATTATTTCTTTCAAAACAATTGCTCCCAGGAATGTTATTCGAGCCCCACACGTTGAGCGCCACTGAAACCTGCGGGATTTTGCTCAGAGGGTAGAACACAAAGAATCAGCAATATTATAATTTGTTTATTACAGAGAAAATAAATGTTCATTGATGTGAAAAGAGCAATCAAAAATTATGAAAACAATATTACGTTCGATACGTCGGCAGTAGTGATGATGTCGTCTGGTTTGTTTACTTCCGCGTAAACAAGTGGATGGCGTTGACTCTTGCGTAGTGTGTCCCGTGAACTCTAGTCCACCAGCAGAATGAAATGACTGGATATGTCACCTCCTTCAGCTGCGATGTGATGATGCTGTCTAATAACCCCTTGGTTACCAGGACGTCCAGCAGTCCGTGCACAAGGAGTGACCTCCTCGAGCAGTTGGATCAAGTTGGCTCAGGCTGATGACGTTCGTGGCTGCAGACTCGTCGGTTTCTCCCGGAGTTGCAATTCACTAACTTTTATACTTTAACATTTACTGACTTTAATGTTGAAACTGTTCAGTTGATCACTTGTAACTTGAAATTGTCTTAATGCGATATTATTTGCCTCAGCATTAGGCTTGAAGTTTGAAAATACTGGGTTGACGTTTATACAAAAATGTTATTTTAATGTTTACCTTCGATCACATCGGCACTGTCTCGCTGAAATTATACTATGTTGCGTGCACAAGGCTTCACGGTTCGCGAGGCAGGTCTCACTGCTCTGAGAAAACTCCGACTGATGAAGTTTGGCTGGTAGCCTGACGTTTTATACCCTCTGACATCGTTTTCCCTCCAAAGAATCTGATTGGTTGGTTTCGTACACGTGATAGCTAATTTTAGACATTCTGTCATTTCTAAAGCCCGCGAAACGACTTTCTTTCTGCACGTAGGCCCATGCTTTTCTAGGAATCACTGAAAACTAGTCTGGCTGACTGGTTTTGTAGCGTTATCACAATGACTGGTTCACTTGTTATTACGTGGTGACATCACAATTTAGGTAAGGTCACATACTTTTTATATGGATTCACTCACTTTCTTGATATAATTGCACATTGTTAAACTTATTTGATTGCTCGTTATATTTTTGTCTATATTTTGATTGCTGTTGAATTTTAAGATTGTAAGTTTACATAATGATTCTAATTAATTACTTTGTGTTCAGTTAACCTTGACTCTAAGAATGCCATGCTACAAGCTTGTTCATTCTTTAAACCTATTTCAAGCAAACATTATTATTTTTAAAGTTAATTTTCTAACCTAGATAGGCCAACTTGTTACAGACGCAAAGGATAAAGGAACCTTCAGATCAGCAAAATGGAACAAGTACAACAATCCTGACTTATGTTTTGTGACAACTTATGCAATACCCATATCCCCCTTTTAGTTATACATAGTTTTAATTTTACAAAATCATGGGGAATATCAATCACATCAATTCAATAGAAAAACCGCTGGCGTAAGTACACGATCCCACTTTTCGCGTTGCCAAGCAAGTGTTTTTGGCTTTGTAGCAATCTAAGGGACCAAACTGAGCTTTTACACACCTCACACGGGTATGGACCTTGAATTTTCTTACATTTCCTGATAGTAAAGCAAACACAAATAAAAGTATATTACTCTATCCCCGACAGTTTCATTGAAATGAAGTATGTTTTCAGCAACCGCAGCATCCCACCGATGAAGATGTGAGTTTATGAAGATGTGAGTTTAGGAAGATCTGATTCTAGAGGCATTAGTGTTTCCGCATGGAAACACCGCATGGCTGCATGATTCAAATACTTCAGTTGGTAATTGGAGATCTGCACAAGACCTAGAAAACGGAAAGTGAACCAAATTGTCAATAAGAAAATTTTCCGATGTGATATAGTTTGAAGAAGATATCTATTGTAGTAGAGCGTGCAGTAACGCTCCATCACATCTCTCACTAACTTGTATGCAGTTACATGAGTAGTGCAATGAAATGCTTGATAAACACACAGAGCGCGCAGCAACACGCACCCATCCGACACGTTGAGCCTCCGTCTGCCGACTAACAAGATCGGCAATGCGCGGCTGGCTGGTGATTTCAGGACAGCTTCAGGGAGTTTACACAATTTTTCGAGAACAAAACCACAAGTATAATTATGAATTCCTAGGATCAAACTGATAGGCTTACGACTCGGGTCTGTACACAGGGTTTGACCTGGGTCAAATATGTTTACACACTAGGAAAACGCTCTACGAGTGCTTTGATGAGCGAGCACCGAAACGCGCAACATCTCCTACCGGAATATCGCAACGCACAGAAAATATAATACCGGGTGGCGCAAAAAAAAATCCCACTGATTGAGAGGGCACTATATCGAAAATATGATAGATAGGGTTCTGAAATTTGTACACATATTAGAAAACATACCAAAATGTAATTTGTGAAAGTTTCAAACATGTTCAGTCATTGGGAAAAAAGTTACACATTATTGAAGTAACAGTTGAAAAAGGAGTTACATTTGGAGTTACAATGTAGGAATGAGGTGAATTTATGTTTATTTTTGAATTTCGATTTATGCAAGCGATTTTTTGAATTTCGATTTATTTATGCGATTTATGCAAGCGCGAGCGATTTTGCCGCGTTTTGCAGGCACATTTATGGATACGATTCTAGACAAAATGGGTCGACGAAATGATTTGAAATTTTAACCATAATTAGATGAAAAACAAACTTTGGGTTATCCCTTAGTAAATTTTTAATTTTTCGCTTCGTTAATTAGTAATAACCAGTTGATTTTTGGTGAAAAATTGTATATATTCTTGTCTCAATGGATGGCGAATGTAATTTTATTTTAAATATGTGCCAAGTGTTACTAAGTTTGTCTTTTATCTAATCATGATTAAAATTTGGGATCAATTGGTTTACGGGTATGGTCTCCAATCGTATCGGAAATTTCATAGATTCGAGAGGAAAAATGAAAAAGTGATACTAATATTCAGTGACCGTTCATGTGAACATCCAATCAAAGTTACACTTACGAAACAATGTTTCTATCTCAATTTTCTAAAACGGCCGAGCGTTAGTATCTAGTGGAGCGGTCGCTCCACCCAGCCAAGTCGTACTGTACACTCACACTCACTCAACATACCGTAAATGCATAATAAACTGAGAAGCAGACCTTTTTACTGTAAGCAACAACATAGCATTTTCGGCCTACTTGATCTCAAAATTGAAAAATCTCACATTGTAGGGAAATATCGTACTTACGAGCTTTGGCCCACCTAACCACATATTATACCAAATTTGGGAACAAAGGTTATGCCATTTGTGGACTAGAGGTCCGTTAAAACAGTGAAATTACACCCCTTTTAAAAGGTAGCTGATGATTTAGATTCAGATATCAGGAAACACCGCTATCACCGCCACAGCCTAAACGGCTAAACCGATCGATCCAAAATTTTTACCACATGTGAACTTTTGGCGTCTGAGGTGCCTTTTTATAAAACCAACCGAAAGCCGCCATTTTGAAACCGGAAGTGACGTCATATCTCGACAATTTATTCAAGCTCTCAGGTAAATGGTACCTTGTACTTACCGACTTCTATTCGAGATATTTTGAATTAACTGCGCTACATAGTCTGACATCAGAATCCATTATAACTCACTGTAAAGCTATCTTTGCACGTCATGGGATTCCAGAAACTGTCGAAGTGACAACGGTCCTCAATTCGGATCAAAATACATCAGTAAATTTTCCCAATTTTCTATTAATTACGGATTTGAATTCATTACGAGCAGTCCAAAATTTAGCCAAATAATGGGTTCGTCGAATCTGCGGTCAAAATAGCTAAGTTACGGTTGAAAAAGTCAGATGATCCCTATAAAGCGCTGCTGTCGTATCGAACGACTCCATTTGAAAATGGTTTTAGTCCCGCCGAATTGTCAATGAATAGGAGGCTCCGGACTTACACCACCCATTTCAACTAGCTAATTGGAAGAGATCACGGACAAGACTAGACTTCCCGTGAAAGAATCAGAGATCAAATCGAAGCAGAAGCACCGCTACGACAAGAGGCACAAGGCCAAAGATCTCGCAATCGAGATGATAGGAGAGCTCGTATGGATCATCGACAAGCGAAAACACGGTAAAATGGTGAGATGAGCTGAGCAGCCCAGGTCCTACATCATTCGTACTGATAACGGAGAGATACGGAGAAATATGTGGCACTCGGTTCCGGCTCCTTACTTCAAACATGACATTGTCCGCCATGAAGAGAACAGAGATCCGTCCGAATTGACAGAGGTGCAGGACAGCATCGGAGGTGAAGAGAACGGCAGTCCCGAGAGACTCGTTGAAAAATAATAACTTGTCTTCTTTCCACAGCTGATAGTTTTTCAATGTTTATTTCAATGTATATTTCAATTGTTTACAACAGAGTTTATTTCATAAACACAAAGAAGAAGATAATATACCAGGAAACAACTTAGTAAAATACAAATATTTGAACAGAAACACTGGTATTGTCAAGAAATAAAAATAAAAAAATAAAAAGAGTCGACTCTTTTTTTTTTTTTTTTTTCTTGACAATACCAGTGTTTCTCTTCAAATATTTGTGTGTCTGCAAGTGTGTCTGCAAAAGTGTTTATTTAATATGTTAGCAATTAGAGTTATATTTCCAATGTTTCACCATTATTTCACATGTTCACAACCATGTTTATTTCAATTGTCTGCAAATGTATTTCAAATGTAATTTGCTTCATAAGGGAGATGTGCTATAATACGCTTTATGATAGCCTATCTGCTAGGTTGAATAAACGCACCCAGTTTGGTGCCAAGCTTTACCAGATAAACATCGTATTTTTCTAGTCCACAAATCCCAAATATTCCGAAGAATAGAACATATATCAACATCCGCATTATAACCTTACATTTTAGATTTCATTTAAGATTTCATTGCTTGTTTACATGTTATCTTAATCACTCGATATTACAATCGCTTACCTACGCCTTGCACTGGTAAATTAAAAGGTAAAGTAATCGAAATAACGGGTCAATAATAATAATATTAATGTAGCAATGGTCACATAAATTGATCTTGATTTCATTTAATTCAATGTTACATTGATTATTGAGCCAGCGTAGCAAGCGTCTCCATTCTGTTCTTTTGGACACTTTCTCTGTTTTTGTTTGTTTGTTTGTTTGTTTGTTTGTGTTTTTGTGTTTGGACCGACGCCACAGGTCACAATTATTTCCGATCGAGCTGAAATTTTTCACACATACTAATATCATTCTTACTTAATCGCGTATAGTTTTTGAGAGCTGCCCTTCGATTGGTTCAAAAATTTAAATATCTCCCGTTTGGTCGAAAATCAAAATGTTCCGAATAAGTTCCAATTTTGAATGGACATTGAGTCTACCATTTTCTCTTATTTAACAAGTTTTCAGCCCAGTCTGTAGAGAATGTATATACATTGACATATAAATAAAATGTCAGAAGAGATTTTATCGACATTTAATTTCCAGTGCAACTTAGATCTGATTTTCTTTATGGATTATGGCTCTTCTCAGTTTCAAAGAAATCAGGTAATTTTATTTGATCGAGTGAATGGTGTTATATTCACTATGGATGTGTGTGTATAATATTATGCTTTCTGTGCGTTAAGTACTATCCCCATAAAAAACACTCCGTGTAAAAATGCCAGCCAAGTCTCTTCAACTATAAAAAATAGAAGAAATCAAAAAATTAAGCACTGAAAAGAAGTGATATCAAAAAAGGAGCCAAGTCAACGAATTTTCAAAAATTTAATCGTACCATTGAAATAAAAATATAACCCACCGAGAAATACTTAAAAAAAGGACTTGACGCATCGTTTTTTTAAAGACACTTTTAAATTCATAAGCTTATGCCACTCACATACTACGTCGTTTAGAAATTTCTAGAAAAATTGGGACAAAACTGTCAAATTAAATATTAAACATTCCGTGAATTATTTTCAATTTTAATATAAGTACGCAAAGAAATATTTTGCATTTGTGTTACAATCAATAAATACAGAACAATCATGTTTGTGATTGGTAGGTAGTTTTGTGGTACATCATCATACCTAATGAACTATCATACTCAGAACCTTCTCGTCGTGTAATTAATTGTTATTAATTAACATTTTATACCAATAATGTCCAATTTTTCAATACTGTGCATTTAAACAAGTAATTTACTTAACAGAGGCATTCTAGGAATGTCATTGGTTGTTGCCATGAAAATACAGTCCTAATAAACCGTTTAAAAGTTAGTAGAGTATTGAAAGACTGGTCCTAAATGTCATAAATTACGCAACGTGTTACTTTAGATTGTTAGTTGATTATTTGAGCTCAGTGCACTAGTCTCTTAATTTGCACTCCAGAGGCCCGAGTTACATATCCCATTGACGGCCTTCTTGTAATGAGCAATTTCGTGGCTTCCCTCAGTCAAGATGGAATGTTGAGGTCTTCCTAATGACCCTAGAAATAGTGGTAATATACGAATATAATAGGCCACTTTCGTGTCAAACAAACCATCTGCAATTATATTTCTTCAACGACATCACCAATAAACCTGTCTTCTTAATATTGACATTAAGTGTAATAGTAATAGTGTAATAGTGTAGATAAGTGTTATAGGTATTGTGAGAGGTAGTTTGATTAATCGATAATGAATGTGATTGACCCAGGAAAAGAATTCTTCCTACTTTTAGGAAGTGTCTTTAAAAAAACGATGCGCCAAGTCCTTTTTTTAAGTATTTCTCGGTGGGTTATATTTTTATTTCAATGGTACGATTAAATTTTTGAAAATTCGTTGACTTGGCTCCTTTTTTGATATCACTTCTTTTCAGTGCTGAATTTTTTGATTTCTTCTATTTTTTATAGTTGAAGAGACTTGGCTGGCATTTTTACACGGAGTGTTTTTTATGGGGATATCACTAATTTTTTTAGTTTATTTACACAACTAGTAACACATATCAGAGCAACAATGACTAATTCCTTTATAAAAATACGCTATTTCCGAATTGGTTAGTAAGAAAAATTGTGTGTGGTTCTAAATATAAGCTGAAAGAGATATTCCATGAGAATTTCGAAAGCATCGTTCCAATCGGTCTAGCCGTTTTCGAGATATGGCATCACTTCTGGATTTCAAAATGGCCGCTGAAATTACTGCCACCTAGAGGTTATTTCTACAAATGTTATGTATCATTATAAGCCTTCTGAATATGTAATTATTGTAGTAAGAGGTGATTAAAGTATGATTATTTATATTTATGACGTCATTACCGGTTTCGGTAAAAGAACATTTCGACTTCAACTATTGATATTCCATAAAGATGACCGTCTGAATCATTTGGCGCTAGTTTCATTCCGATTGGTCTAGCCGTTTTCGAGATATGACGTCACTTCCGGTTTCAAAATGGCGGCTTCCGGTTGGTTTTATAAAAAGGCACCTCAGACGCCAAAAGTGCACATGTAGTAAAAATTTCAGATCGATCGGTTTAGCCGTATAGGCTGTGGCGGTGACAGCGGTGTTTTCTGACATCTGAAGAAGAAGAAGAAGAAGAAGATACCATTTAAAAAGGGTGTAATTTCACTGTTTTCACGGCCCTCTAGCTCGCAAATAGAATAACCTACTGTTCCCACATTTGATATATGTTGTCAGGTGGGCCATAGCTCGAAATTAAGATATTTCACAACAATGTGAGATTTTCCAATTTTAAGATCCAGTAGGCCGAAAATGCCATGTTGTTGCTTACAGTAAAAGTGTTTGGTCTGCTCCTCAGTTTATTAGGCATTTACGGTATGTTGAGTGAGTGTGAGTGTACAGTACGACTTGGCTGGGTGGAGCGACCGCTCCACTAGATATTCCGGTTCGATACAAAGATCTTGGTTGAAAAAATCTTTGTTTCCAAGAGGCTATAAAAAATGATGATATAAAAATGTTATTTAACATTATAAAGACCTTGGTTGAAAGAATCCTTGTTTCCGGTAGGCTCTGTGCGACAACATAAATTTTTCTTCCTACTTCACTATAGTGAGGGCTGTAAGCACAAAAATAGTGCAAAATGTGATAGAAGTTTTTCCTTTTGCAGTTTTATAGGACATTTTCCGCTCTTTCATAATTTCGAGATCCTCAAAAAATCGGACGGCCATTTTGGGCTCCAGGGCTGTCCAAAGTGCTAAAACATTTGTATTTCAGGGAAATTATAAAACTTTTATCAATTTATTGTTCAAGTATAATAAACAATGTGTCAGGAAGGTACGATAAAAAAATTAAAATTCTAAGACTAACCAAAGTTGTATTTAATCAAGAAATTAAAGATGTCGGCGGGTATGCTCTGAAATGACTGCCATTTTCAGGGAATTCGGGTTTCAAGGTTGCAGTTGATTATGTAGGTTCATAATATGGACATTTAACTTAAAAATCGATGGATCACGAAATTAACCCGTTGGGGGATGGGAGGTGGAGACCTAAACGTTTCGATACGTTTCGTTTCATTGAACTTTGAACATAAATCATGCCGAATATGAAAAGAAAGTCTAATACTACAATAAATGCTGCCCAGAAACATCAATGCAATCAATGCAAAAATGCAATCAATGCAATCGTGAAAACGAGACAGAGAAAGAAACTGAGTCTCGAAGAGCTCTCCTCAGCCTGCAACGTGTGCAGCGAAATAGAGCTGAGGAGACTGAGGAAGAATCTCAGAAGAGAAAAGCTCACAACCGTGAACGTATGACAAGATCCATCGCTGAGGAGACTTCTGAGCAATCTCAGGTCAGGAGATCTCTCAGCCTGCTACGTGTGACAAGATCCATCGCTGAAGAGACTCCTGAGCAATCTCAGGTCAGGAGATCTCTCAACCTTCAATGTGTGCAGCGAAAGAGAGCTGAGGAGACTGAGAAAGAATCTCGGAAGAGAAGAGATCACAACCGTGACCTTATGACAAGATCCATCGCTGAAGAGAATTCTGAGCAATCTCAGGTCAGGAGATCTCTCAGTCTGCTACGTGTGACAAGATCCATCGCTGAAGAGACTCCTGAGCAATCTTAGGTCAGGAGATCTCTCAACCTTCAATGTGTGCAGCAAAAGAGAGCTGAGGAGACTGAGAAAGAATCTCGGAAGAGAAGAGATCACAACCGTGACCTTATGACAAGATCCATCGCTGAAGAGACTCCTGAGCAATCTCAGGTCAGGAGATCTCTCAGCCTGCAACGTGTGACAAGATCCATCGCTGAGGAGACTCCTGAGCAATCTCAGGTCAGGAGATCTCTCAGCCTGCAACGTGTGACAAGATCCATCGCTGAGGAGACTCCTGAGCAATCTCAGGTCAGGAGATCTCTCAACCTGCAACGTGTGACAAGATCCATCGCTGAGGAGACTCCTGAGCAATCTCAGGTCAGGAGATCTCTCAACCTGCAACGTGTGACAAGATCCATCGCTGAGGAGACTCCTGAGCAATCTCAGGTCAGGAGATCTCTCAGCCTGCAACGTGTGACAAGATCCATCGCTGAGGAGACTCCTGAGCAATCTCAGGTCAGGAGATCTCTCAACCTGCAACGTGTGACAAGATCCATCGCTGAGGAGACTCCTGAGCAATCTCAGGTCAGGAGATCTCTCAACCTGCAACGTGTGACAAGATCCATCGCTGAGGAGACTCCTGAGCAATCTCAGGTCAGGAGATCTCTCAACCTTCAATGTGTGCAGCGAAAGAGAGCTGAGGAGACTGAGGAAGAATCTCGGAAGAGAAGAGATCACAACCGTGACCTTATGACAAGATCCATCGCTGAAGAGACTCCTGAGCAATCTCAGGTCAGGAGATCTCTCAGCCTGCAACGTGTGACAAGATCCATCGCTGAGGAGACTCCTGAGCAATCTCAGGTCAGGAGATCTCTCAACCTTCAATGTGTGCAGCGAAAGAGAGCTGAGGAGACTGAGGAAGAATCTCGGAAGAGAAGAGATCACAACCGTGACCTTATGACAAGATCCATCGCTGAGGAGACTCTTGAGCAATCTCAGGTCAGGAGATCTCTCAACCTTCAACGTGTAACCGAATCCATCATCAACGAGACTCCTGAGGAAACAGAGGCCAGGAGAAGTCGATGCCATGCTCACACATCCAGGAGGAGGCGGTCGGAGTCTGCTGATGAATGTAACCATCGACGGGAACAAGATGCGCGCAGGCACCGAGAACGATCAGCGCCACAGCAATCATATGAACAACTTTTAACTAAATTTACATCATTTCTTGAAGATATTCATTGGAAGAAATGTGTCGCTTGCAACAAAATTCCCAGACTTAAAGCTATATTTTGGACAGTGTGTGTTTGTTATAAAATAACATCTAAATGGAACAACTGCCGGTCAACTTCAAGGAATCCTGGCCTTGTTCCCGATGAACTGACATGTTTGTCCATGATCGAGACGATGTTGATCGCTCGGATCCACCGGTCGTGTCTGTTTACAGAGTGAAGGGACAACAGTATGCTTATAGTGGAAATGTCATTAAATTTCCACAAAATGTTAATACTTTTGCTTTAAATTTGCCTCATTCCATTTCGACCTTATCATCAGTCATCGTTGTACGACGCACTTCAGCCACCAACGACAACATTGCAGATTTTAATATGTGTAGCAACCGACTGAGAAGAGCTCTGCTGTGGCTGAAGTCCAACAACCATTTTTATAACGACATTACTATTGACGACGAAATTTTAAATGGTCTACCAATATCTGGAAACGTGTATGCAAGAATGGAGTTCATGGAGATTGCCGACACAGTTGAAGAAGATCCAAGCGACATTTTGGAATTCAACTAGGTTCCACAGCTCTTGCCGGTCAACCAAGCTGAACGCATAGCTCAAGCTCTTCAAGAAAACCCAATACCATGGCCAGAAATGTTATCAAATCCAATCAATGAATTTACTACCGAAGGATATATTGTTCAAGCATTTCCTACTCTATTTCCAAATGGGAAGTGTGACTTGCGCGATTCATCTAGACCACATGAAATAATAGCCCACGCAATATTTTCAGTACCTGATGAAATTTCACGACGGCAGATTTTCCAACGACACCCGATTTCGATTCTTCGCTTTAAACTCTATTTTAAGTCGGAACGCCATAAGCCAAGGAAGTGTGTTTGTTATAAAATAACATCTAAATGGAACAACTGCCGGTCAATTTCAAGGAATGCTAGAGGCTGATCCCCAACTAGCCAATCATGTTATGTTTTTATCATCGTCTTTAAGAATTACTAAATCGTACTGGTTTAAGCGAAGCGGTGAACTCAAAGACATGGTTGAGGTTCTCGGACCACATTCACTGTTTTTCACCCTGAATGCTGCAGATCTTCACTGGCCCGAACTTTATGATCTTCTTGCACCAGAAGTTCGGTTTGAAGATATGACTTCAGCTGCCGCATCTGCTCTTCGACGAAAACTTCTTCGTGAAAACCCATTAAACGTCTCATGGTACTTTCAAGAGAGAGCAAAATTTTACGTAAAGAATATTCTTGAAACAAAATTTAAAGTTAAAGATTTCTGGTATCGCTTCGAGTGGCAGCACAGGGGAAGCAGCCATCTGCATGGGCTACTCTGGCTGCAGGACGCTCCAGATATCGAGCATGTCAAGACAGATGAAGAAATACAAAATGTCGCTGAATACTTCCATAGAATCGTGTCAACTGTAAACCCAGGAATAAACGATCTACCTGCTCTCGTACATCCCTGCCAGCAGCGCTACCAAGATATCACTGATCTGGATGAAGACCTCATCGAGCTGTTGAATAAGGTGCAGCGACACACACGCTGCACTAAGGGTAACTGTCTGCGACCAGTGCAGAAGTGTGTACCAGTGTATATTCGAGTAAAGTGTGTATTATAATGGTTCAAAAATGTTTAATTACCTTCCAAGTGCACTAACTTCGATTACAAGTAATAAATTATTATGACAATAACTTATAGTCCAGTCAAATCAAGCTTTAAAATGTCCAAACCCAAAACAAATTGCAACATTTGGTTTTTTGGTGTCATTCTCTTCAAAAAAATGCCCTCTATAACATATTCAAAATCCGCCAAAATCCGCGCACCGGAAGTACTTTTTAATCACTGTTTAATTTAATTTCTCATGTTAATTTCATCTTGCAAAAAAAAAACTTTTTTTCATGTAACTCCGATTTTGACAAAACTTGGCAGAATTGTTCACCATCCTAAATGAAACAAATAACTCTTTTAGCGTTTTTCTCTGAATCTTATCGTTTGGGAAATATGGACCTCGCAAAACGTCAAATTACACTCAAAGTAGCCGAAATCGTCGAAAACTTACTAAAATATGACTTTTCGATGGGCCATATTTCCCAAACGAAAAGATTTAGATAAAAACGCTCAGAAAGGTTTTTGTGTTCTTTTAGGATGGTGAACAATTCTGCCAAGTTTTGTCAAAATCGGAGTTACATGAAAAAAAGTTTTTTTGCAAGATGAAATTAACATGGAAAATTAAATTAAACAGTGATTAAAAAGTACTTCCGGTGCGCGGATTTTGGCGGATTTGGATATGTTATAGAGGGCATTTTTTGAAGAGAATGACACCAAAAAACCAAATGTTGCAATTTGTTTTGGGTAAATCTCTCATTTGACTGGACTATTAGAGATATGCTACAGCCTCATGCTCAAAAGTATTTCTATATTTATCGACGCAAGTGCCCAGAGTCTACTGGATTCCGTCCATAAGATTATTAGCACACGGTCTTGTGGTGTTGAGGACTGACACCCGCAAATATCTACTTGCGGACGCAACTTCTTTTGAGCATGAGGCTGCTAGTGAACAAGGCCCTGTATAGGGTTGATGATTTTTATAGTTATGTGTTTTAACTTTTAACTGTGAATATGTATATTTGTTGTAAATTGACGAGTCCTATGTCCTATGATTTACATTTATGTATCTAGTGGAGCGGTCGCTCCACCCAGCCAAGTCGTACTATACACTCACACTCACTCAACATACCGTAATTGCCTAATAAACTGAGGAGCAGACCAAACACTTTTACTGTAAGCAACAACATGGCATTTTCGGCCTACTGGATCATAAAATTGGAAAACCTCACATTGTTGTGAAATATCTTAATTTCGAGCTATGGCCCACTTCACCCCATATACCAAATTTTGGAACAATAGGTTATGCCATTTGCGAGCTAGAGGGCCGTGAAAACAGTGAAATTAACTCACTTTCATCTTCTTCTTCTTCTTCTTCTTCTTCTTCTTTAGATGATGATTCAGATATCAGGAAACACCGCTATCACCGCCACAGCCTAAACGGCTGAGCCGATCGATCTGAAATTTTTACCACATGTGCACTTTTGGCGTCTGAGGTGCCTTTTTATAAAACCAACCGGAAGCCGCCATTTTGAAACCGGAAGTGACGTCATATCTCAAAAACGGCTTGACCGATCTGAATGAAACTAGCGCCAAATGATTCAGACGGTCATCTATGTGGAATATCAATAGTTGAAATAGAAATGTACTATTACCGAAACCGGAAATGACGTCATAAAAATTAAAAACATACTGAATCAACTCTTTATGCAATAAAATATATATATTCAGAAGGCTTATACCGAGACATAACATTTATAGAAACAAATTATAGGTGGCAGTTATTTCAGCCGCCATTTTGAAAACCGGAAGAGATGCCATGTATCGAAAACGGCTTGACCGATTGGAACGATGCTTTCACAAATCTACGTGGAATATCACTTTAAGCTTATATTTAGCATCATACACAATTTTTCATAGTAACTATTCGGAAATGGCTTATTTTTTTAAAGGAATTAGTCATTGTTGCTCCGATATGTGTTACAAGTTATGTAAATAAACTAAAAAAATGAGTGATATCCCCATCAAAAACACTCCGTGTAAAAATGCCAGCCAAGTCTCTTCAACTATAAAAAAATAGAAGAAATCTAAAAATTCAGCACTGAAAAGGAGTGATATAAAAAAATGGGCCAAGTCAAAACTTAATTTTAAAAACTAAAATATACTTGGCGCATCGTTTTTTACGGCATTATAGGGTAGATAGATTTTATGTACATCACACATCTGGCCTATACTTCTAAACGATCTATATGCACGATGCGCCAAGTATATTTTGGTTTTTAAAATTAAGTTTTGACTTGGCCCATTTTTTGATATCACTCCTTTTCAGTGCTGAATTTTTAGATTTCTTCTATTTTTTTATAGTTGAAGAGACTTGGCTGGCATTTTTACACGGAGTGTTTTTTATGGGGTATGTACTACTCTAACTGTAATTGTATATAATAGACAAATAAAGAATTGAATTGAATTGATAAGTGAACGAAATACTAAAATAAATGCTGGCCAATCAGAAAGAAGTCCAGAGAACTTCGGCAGGTTTATTGTAGGTAAACGGACGGATTTCTTGACAAGCGAAATGTCAGGCGAAACAACAGGGGGAATTACTGCTTTTGCCTCAGCTGCTGCAACAGCCTCTAGATAGCGAGATTGCGCACTGAAGAAAAGGTCATTGAAACTTTCCCATTTTTTGCTCACTTCCATTGCAGTCAATGGAGCGACCAACTTTACATTGAGGGAAGTGATGCTCACTTGAATGTCATCAAACTTAGTTTGCAAACTGAGTAAACGATCGTACCGACCTTTGAACGAAACAACATTGTCAACAATGACAACAATGCCAACAATGACAAACAACAATGACATATTAGACTAAAAATTTCCCAAAATACATAAAATGTTGGTACCAATGGCCAAGCGAAGTATTAAGTTAATCGGTCAATCGGTTCAAGTTTAAATTTCAAAAATCACAGTAAGGATGGGTTTAAATTTGAACCAATTGGAGGATATGGCTGAAACTTTGTTAGATTGAGGACAATGTTGGTCGTAATGACTTGTCAAAGTTTCATATTGATTAGACCAACCAATCGAAAGGAATTTTGTTTAAAACTTGAACCAATCGGCGGATTTCCAAATAATTTGGGTCTAGGGTCTGCGATTTTTAGAATTTTACAATTTATAAGTGGTTCTGGGGCTTTAAAATGCGCGAACTAAAGCAAACTACCCTCCAATTGTTGCGCCGCAAGGCAAATATTTAGAATATTAGCTTAATTTTGTACTGTGATAATGGTGGTCTGCGCGGGTCGGGGGGGGGGGGGGGGGGGGGGGAGGTAATCCCCTTATCCCCTCTTCTTACGAGCCTGGTTATATTCAGTGTCTTTTGTTTATTAGGAAACGAATCGAACAATGTTTCACACGCCCTTTTCAAGTAGAGTTCAGAAAAAATTATAAAATTCAAAATTTTTAAATAAATTATATATATATATATATATATTTCTGTTTGTACAGCATATACAAATTGCAAAAAACACAGAATACCAAATAACAAGAAAATGTTTGATTAAACTTAAAGCTATGATTATAAATTGAAAAGATAAACCTCTATAGAGGCCTCTATAGAGGCACGCGTAGTCGCATCCAATGAGCTACATGTGCTTTTGGTGTTATTTGATTAAGAATACAATCTTCTGTATCATATCAAAAGTCTTCAAAATCAAAATAGTGCTAATGATAATAATTTGTGAATTAGTGAATAAGAAAATTAAACAAAATTTTATAGTGCAGTTGCAAAGCAATTAAACAATGTATTTTAAGATTTAATGTTCAGTTCTTGCAAATATCTCAATTGTACCAATCTGAACAATTTTTAAGAGGTTTTTTTTTTTTTTTTTTTTTTTTTTTTTAATTTAACACTCAGGTCCACAAAGCCATAAAATGGCTTGAATGTGGAAGTAAACAAATTAAGTAATAAACATAATAACTAAACAGAAAATAACTTGCATTTCGATTGCAACAAACGAACAGCATTGACGGATGACAAGAACAAAAAACAAAAATATGACTGACTCAAAGATGATAATTTATATTATATAACCATAATAATTTATTGAAAAACTGCCTAACGTACCAAAAATATCACAAACATGTCAATTCAGTGTCTTTAAGACAACAACCATTTCTTAATATTTATTTTAATTTCATTATATTTTTCGAATTGTTTTAGATTTAAAGGCATACTATTAAAAATTGTGGGAATTTCATATGAAAGCATCCTCTTTCCATGTTTATTATTAAATAGAGGAACCTCCATAAGATTTTGAATTTCTAACCTAGTGAATCGATTTCTTCGCACATAAACTTTATCCTCAAAATAATTTCTTAGAATTAATCTGTATTTACGAAGTGCCTTCAAAGGAAGAATATTGACATGTTCATAATATCGTTCGACTTCAAAGTTACATTCCGTCTTTATAGTAAATGGAGTAATGCTATTAATGATTTTATTCTGTAATTTTTCTATACGATTTAAATGTGTATCAGTTGCATTTCCCCCACGCCAATATTCCATAGGACATAATTGATTCCACTAAAGCAAAATATACAGATTTTAATACGTAAAAAGGAAGGATATCTTTCAAATTATATATTCTCCAAACACACGAGCACAATTTCTTTGACAATCTATCTATGTGAGGTCTCCATGAAAACTTATTATCAATAACAACACCTAAGTATACATGATTAGGAACTATCTCATTCTTTTCAGCACAGCTTGTACATTCATTTTCTAATCTACTCGTATGCAAACAATCAAAAGAATGGAACGTTATATTGACTGGAAAATTTCTATTTCTATTTGAAGGCAAAGCCACATGAATTATTTTCGTTTTAGCGGAATTAATTACTAAATTTCTATCGTGAGTCACACTCAAAATATTATTAAATTCGTTTTGCAAATAATGTTCCGCCATTTCTAAGACATATATAAGATAAAGAATTGGCCCCAAGATAGAACCTTGCGGTACACCGGTGACATACTTATTTTTCATACTATACGAATTACCAATTTTAACTACAATGTGCCTTTCTTCCAAATAACTCATGAACCATCTTAACAAACTCCCTCTAATCCCAACTTTTTCCAAAGCGTCTATAAGCGTATTATGATTCAGAGTATCGAAGGCCTTTGTAAAATCAATGAACATAATTAACACATGCATATTATTATTAAGTTTCGTATTATTGAAATCTGAGAATAGCAGTAAGAGGTCAGCAGTGCCTTCCCATATAGAAATTTTACGTGACATCTTAGTGACCAACTGATGACATTTCAACCTGATCATTCAATGACCCAAAGGTTGTTTTCCATGGTGACCAAGTAGTGGGAAATGTGTCATAGGGCCAGTAGTTGGTCAGCATGTGGGTCATCATCGAGTAAGTACCTCCTCGTGACTATCTCATGACCACACGGTGGAGTTTAGCTGACCCAAAGTTAGTGCCTTACGTTACAATCTCATGACCAACTGGTAGCTTTAAGACGACCCAATGTAAGTTCCTTAGTGACAACATAGATACCCATTGCTGACCCGAGCTGACCAAGTAGTGGCTAAGAAGTTAGCACAACGTGACTATCAAGTAACATTAAGATGATCATGAAATGGCGTTGAGGTGACCCCAAGTTACTTTTAGATGACTACAACGTGACATTAAGATGACCATGAAGTGACTTTGTGATGACTATAAAGTGACATTGAGGTGGCCCCAAGTTACTTTTAGATGACTACAACGTGACATTAAGATGACCATGAAGTGACTTTGTGATGACTATAAAGTGACATTGAGGTGGCCCCAAGCTACTTTTAGATGACTACAACGTGACATTAAGATGACCATGAAGTGACTTTGTGATTACTATAAAGTGACATTGAGGTGGCCCCAAGTTACTTTTAGATGACTACAACGTGTCATTAAGGTGACCATGAAGTGACTTTGTGATGACTATAAAGTGACATTGAGGTGGCCCCAAGCTACTTTTAGATGACTACAACGTGACATTAAGATGACCATGAAGTGACTTTGTGATGACTATAAAGTGACATTAAGGTGACCCCAAGCTACTTTTAGATGACTTTAACGTGACATTAAGATGACCATGAAGTGACATTGAGGTGACTATCTAGTGATATTTGGGTGGCCATAAACTGAACTTCTAGGAATATTTGACGTCAGGAAAAGTATGGCATAGGAAATTACATAAAACTGTTTGCGTTTACGATCACATAAGTTAAATGAGCATTTGTCCAAGGCTAAGTATAAAAAGTTATCGAAAAATATGTAGACTTGACTAAAATGCCTTAAAAATGCACATTGACTGCTGTAATCATAAAACAAATCACAAGATTGTTTAAGTTTGAAATAGCAATTTTGCATTTAATTTTCTTTGTATTATAAACAATACATAAATACTAAAGAAATATGCAACTTCGAGCATATGATAGCAACTATGTTATAAATAATGCAAAAGGTAGCCGAATTACTACACATAATAATTATTTAACTAATTAGAGTAAATGAACAGGCATCTCAAAAAACTGAACGGCTTAGTGATGATAATAATAATAATAAAAATAAACCACCCACAATATTTGGTTAATTGCTGGCGACATTAATTACGTTTATAATCATTTAGTAACAAGAAATAATAAATGAAACAAATAAAAGAAATGAACTTATAAAAATTGATACAAACAAATAATAATATAATTATGTATGTGTAAATGAACAGTCATCTCAAAAGACTGGGCAGTTATTCAATAACTTTAATATTCCGGATTCAGCCCGAATATGATTCGGTGCAAGTTAATCCATATGACCGTGAAACGTATTCGGGCCGAACCCGGAATTTTTAAGTATATAATAGCTTGCCCTGAATGGCTCAGGGATGATAAAAATAAGAAAAATTTACTTCCCACATTATTTGGTTAATTGCTGGTGACATTAATTATGTTTATAATCATTTCGTGAATAACAAGAAATAATAAAAGAAAGGAACGTCTACCAACAAATTGATACCAACTAATAATATCGTGAATAACAAGAAATAATAAAAGAAAGGAACTTCTACCAACAAATTGATACCAACTAATAATATCATTGTATATATGTAAATGGTCATCTCATAAGACTGAAGGGCTTAGCGATGATAGAAATAACTACCTACCTACATATTACGTGGAAAATGCGTACATGTATGGAGATTTCGAGTGCATTCAATTCGGCATTTTATTTGCAAGCTAGCTAATTTGAAGTTGAAAATGTCTATGAAATTTGAAATTGAAAATTATTCTTGAAGAAATTATCAAATAAATACACAGGTCAAAAATTAATGCGAAAACAAGATTGGTAGATTTCTTAATAATCTTATTACTACATAGTATCTTGGTGAAAAGATCTTCAATAATAGGTATTGACACTGCTAAACTGTCGAGACATAGACATTTAGCTAAATTTTTACGATCTTAATGACCGTAAAATATTTGTAATAAGTTTAACAAATTACTCTTAATAGATTGCAATCATACTTCGGGATATTCCTTTTTAAAACAAACTGAACAAAAGTTTATTGGAAAGAAAGCTTTTCACTCCTAAAAGATCAGAAACTTTAATGTATTATTTATAAAGTTCAAATTCACTTAAAAAAGAATTATGTGATTTTATTATTTTACTTATTTGTTAAAATATAGCCGACCAGAAGATATGTTTTAAGAAAAATAGTCAAATCCTAAAGAAGAATGTATGCTTTATCTTGACTGACTCCAAAAGAACATTGCAATTGTAAAAGGTGGTTAATTTGAACTGATCAGTTTTATACGGTTACGGAGAAAAGAATGGGTTCACTAGAAAGTGATTCGAGTTCCTCATGAACGTGATCTTCGTAAAAGTTCCTTCCCCAAGCATGATGGCAATCTAATAAATGGCTAACTGGAGACCTATCAGACCTATCATCGAGACCGTTTGATGTAATGTCAGACTGAATAAAGTAATACACTGACGTGGTAGCTTGAATGCTATTTCGTTCGGACTGACGTAAATGTCATCACGCTTGAATACGAGCGCTCGAAACATATAAAAAATAGAGGTACGGTAGATTTGAAGGTCGAGCATTCTTACAATGAACGGAGTTTACCTCAGCGTGTCAAAATGTTCAAATGATTGAACTGGTTTTGTTTCAAAACTAGACAGGTTCATGTTAGAAGAGTAGACGGGAATAAAACACCGACGGGTTAACCACCCAATAGCGTTTCTGACGCATGAAATCTTTGATATGATTTTTTCTTTAAAAAAACTGTCAATGTTACAGAATTGAATGACTCCAACAAAATCTCACATTTTACCACGCACCATACAAAAACTATTAAGTAAATGGAATATAAAAAAACGCACCAAATTCTTCTGAGAGTTCTTTCTCCTTCAAATTCATTCATTTATGAGGTCATCGAGGTTGGCTGAGGCACTACCTGAGGCACAGTTCTTCACAGGAACTTCAGTAGATTTGGATTTAGAACTAGAAAGAATAACACATATCATTAGGTACAATATAATTCTGGACGAAGTATACCCTTCTCACCTTACGTTTACGACTGTTCTTCAAATACAGTCACAGAAAAAAAAGTAAAAAGTACCCAAGTAGGCACACTCAGCCAAACATAAAATGATCGTTTAATAAATCTGATTGACTGAAAAATGTTAGATCGCACCATCAGAAGTCAGTCTAAGCGATCTCCTTGTCTCACTCTAGTAGGTGCCTCACATTTCAATGATAATATAACATGCTTTGATTGGAATGGAACATGACCAGCAGTCAAACAAATTGCTTCAACAATCAATTTTTGTTTGGCTGAGTGTAAATGTAAAATTAGACAGACACACACATAAACAACACCATCATCACAATTTTATGAACTTCATACACAGTAAACCAAAACATTGAAAAACAAAGTAGGTATAATTGAGCGAGCGAAGCGAGCGTCTCCTTTTGGCTCTTTTGGCACGGACCTCTGATTTTTTGTTTATTTTTTTTCTGTGTCTGAGGCTATACAGGTCAGAGTTTTTCTTCGATCGAGCTGAAATTTTGCACACATGTATGGACCATTTCCGAATGTTGCAGACTCTATTTTTTTGAAATCGATTGATTGGTTCAAATTTAAAAAAAATTATCTTTCGGTTGGTTAGTCCTATCAATTTGAAATTTTAAGTCATTACCACCAACATTGTCCCCATTCTTTCAAAGTTTCAGCCAAATCCACATATTAGTTAAAATTTAAAAAAATCTTTCATGTGATTTTTGACATTTAAATTAGAACCGTTTGACCGATGAACTTAAAACTTTGCATGGTCATTGGGACCAACATAATCTGTATTTTTGACAATTTTCAGACTTATTATGACAATTTTATGAACTTCATACACAGTTAACCAAAACATTGAAAAACAAAGTAGGTATAAAAGTTATTAGTATCCAAAAGTTATTGACAGTTTACGGACATTTTGCGTGATGGCTGTCAAATTTCTCGAATTTCATATTTCACGGCCAACTTCGACTCTTCAGTCCAAGGTAGTTAGAGCAGAAACTTTCAACCATATATGAAACTTATATGACCGTTCAACAGATCGATCTAATATTGTGTACACACACTTATATCATATGATCGCTCCCAGGTATATTTTTGGACGAGATCCTGTGTTTCTTGAAAATTAACAAGGAACCGTTCAATCATAGAGATTTAATCGATTACCTTAAAACGTTGCATGGTTATTGGTACCAATATTTTAGGAATTGTTGGAGATTTTCATACAAGTCTGTGACGAAATTCAAGAATTATTGGCTTTTAAGGACATTTTCGATAGACAGAATTTCGGTTCGAGGTGTTGCGCGTATCCGTGCTCGCTCATCAACGCGTTACACAGAGCGTTTTCCTAGTAATATAATATAATCCGACTGACCCGAGTCTGGTAAGATATTTTTCACAATGCATATCCCTTCTTATCATCCTAACTCCATGGAATGAGAGAATTTTAAACAATGGATTTCAAAAAAAAAAAAAAATGGGACTGCAAACCACATCAAGATCAATATCATCAGATCAATCTGTGAATTGGTGTGACCTGTACATCGGTTAGGTACAGAAAAAAAACTTGGTCCTTGTCAAAAGTGTCAAAACAAGTCACTTCGCTCGGTCAATAATTTCCACACTTTGTCTTCCTACATTCATGAGAAGTACCTACTTAAATTCAAGAATTTTTGAGCCCCAGAATCAATTTTAAATTGTTAAATTCTAAATAAATTGCCTTAGGGGTTAAAACAGAGGCTTCGGCCCCTCCCCCACTCCCATGATAAAAGTAGTTTCTACCTGCCTGGAATGTAAGTAATATTGTACATTTTTTAAATATGCGGCCCGCCAACAAAATCAAATTCGTATTATTGGTCCGCGAGTCAAAAAGGTTGAGTACCACAGTCCTAGTAGCAAAAGATTGTTCCAGCGCATTTTGATCACTCCCAGACAGTGACTGTGGCCCATGAATCCTTCACCAGCATGCTAAAGATAGATGTGGGGTAGCTACAAACCTGGTCGATGAAGACTTCTTCTTCTTCCCTGCACCTTTGCCTTTTTCAACCTTTTGCCCCCGGCCATAATCAGGATTCAACACCCGTTTCTCCACTCGCCGGAGCATTGCCGCCTGCTGGTTGCATTCATGGTTGAAGTCGGGCACTTTCAGTTGCTCAAGAGGAGGTCTCGTCTTATTTGCTTCTTCCACTTTATTGCTGACATAGACTGAAAGATTTAAAATCAATAAAAAAAAACTCTAATCAACACACATTTGCAATCCTCGAGGAAACGAAAGATGATAAAAAAACAACTTCATATAATTGAATTAGAAACATACTTTCCACAGCCTGTAGAACAGACGGAGGCACAGGGGCCTTAGTCCCCCGGGATCCCTGGGCACTCTTTGTCACCAGGTCAGGCCCTAGCTCACACAAAAGTTTACGTGTAAGCGCTTTTGGGGTTTTCAGATACTTTACCTTGAATTTCGCTTTCTTAAATCTATCTATGTATACGTTGCTGCCAGCGACCAACTCAGTCTGGAAATAACAAAACATTTATTATTCAATTCCTACTATTAGAAAAAAAATTAATAAGTAATTGTATATGTAGACCTACATCATTAGGGCCTGGGAAATGATACGCCCGGGGAGTCTGCAACGGACTCGAAAATTCAGGTGGTGTTGGCGTTGCCCAGGATGGTCCTGCCACACTAGGACTTGATACGTTCTGAAACAGCAAGAATTAGCATTGACACCATCACATCGCTTACCTTTTACAAACTAGATAAATATCCTTGCTTTATTCAGACTTGTAGCTTCGACAAGCTTACTCGGCTAGCGAGACGAACAAACAAAGTTTAATTTTACCATAATAGTTAAGCCAAGTGCAAACAGCAAAATTTATTACATTATGTATGCAGGTATCTAAGTGGAACAAAAAACCTTTGATGCATAATCTCCTATATTAATCTTGCACCTTTTCGATCGACATTGGTAGTATTTACTTTACTTTTAAAGGTTCTGGTTCCTGGCCATTAGGTACCTAGATATTTAAAAAAAAGTTTACTCAGCTTACCCCTGTCACAGATCTCTTCATAATGTGGAGTATCCCCTCCAGGAACGCCACATTGTCAGGAGTAGCTAAAAAAAGGTATTTGTTAAATAATGTATTTATTACCTAGGTAATGAAAATAAATATTCAATGAATTTAACATTAACTGTTAATTGAATAAACTTAAATGCAAAACGAAAAATCTATCCAATGATATTAAATTTGGTATAATCATCCTCTTACCACTGGAAGCAATCCCTGCACATAAGCAGGGAAGCGATGGCAAAGAGGCATCCACCGACTGCAAAGAGGCATTCATCGACTCCAAAGTGGCATCCATCTCGTCCTCGTTATCTACTTGCTGGATGACCTCCCCAATTAGAGTGAGCTCATCGTCATATGGAGGGCTGGTGGATGTTAGTGACACCAGTTCTGCACATGGTAACGTTAGACTTGAATGTAATTCAAAGTCGGCGACTGCTTGCTGCAGGCTGTGTTGCGCCTGAGCCTTGGCAACCACCAGACTCTTTTTTTGCTGTTTCAAGGTTAAACTATCCACATGTGTGTGTGTGCCCTTGGTGGTCTTCAAGAACTCCACCTCCACCCTCTTGAGTTCCACTGAACTTGCTAAAAAATAAAAACCAGAGCAATCAGCAAAATGTATCTAGGTAGGTAGTAGTTTACAGACAAAACCTGAAAAGCAGGCATCACCATGCAAATTGTTCAAGGTCTCTTATAGCAGCAACTTTCACATGCATATTAATTTGCATGCAATGAAGACTTCCTAATCAACGCCTTACACCAAGCGTTTTCTAGCAGTTAAATATTAAGTGAAGAGGAGAAGACATTTCCTTTCCTTGAAAATATTTTGTTTTTGAGTGACTGTGCAGTAGGTATCTACACATATTTGCCCAGCAATAATTTGATAAGTGGCACTTCTAGTCAGCCAGCAGTCCCCCCTAGGTATCGAGGGGAGAGTAAGTGAATAATCGTATACCTCTCAACCATCTGTAACCTTTGTAGATCATACATTTACAGCTCGACACGCCGACCTTAAAAGATGAATATTGTTTATCTTTCAAGGTCAGCGCTTGGGCTTGTTGGAGCTGAGCCACCCGACTGGCTAGCGTCAAAGCATCAGCAAGCCCGAGCGCTTGTGTTGCCGAGCTGTAAACGTAGCTTATGGATGCCTACTACCTATTCTCAAGTTTAAATCACATGTGAAAATGTTCGACTCTGCAATATTAGGAATCTTTTGGCTTTTGACTGTTAAATTAGCTGGATCCATTGTGCTACTAGATACTACCTACTGTACTGTACTACCTACACTCGAATAAACAATCAACGGTATATTCGAAAGAAAAGGAATTTGCTGATCAAGGTTTGATCGCAAGTTATCATTTTATGTAGTTAGGTACCTACCTAGTAATCCCACCCCGGGTCAGGTTCCTTGAGAACCAATCCTTGTTATTATCATTAAAATAAAATCACAGCTCACCTACTAGAGTTACATTATACGTTGGCACAGACCTATTTCATAAAATAATAGGTAACTTTCTTGTCACGGTGACAAGCTCTCATTTCAATGTTGTTCACGGCCTTCTAGGTGAGAAGCTTCTCATGCATTTATTGTAATCGCACCCCAGGGCCCTCATTCACGTACATGGGGTAAGCTAGGGTAGCTAGGGTTATAATGTTATTTCTTATGGCACTACAAGCTAACCCAAGCTAACACCGCTTCGTGAATGAGGGCCCAGGAGGGCTATTCTAAATTTCCTTGTCGGCTCGTTTTACTTGTACGGTCTTGCAGTTATCTATTTAACAGTTATCTATTTAACATGGTAGTGACGCCGTATCAATTGATACAAGACGACAAGGGAATTTAGAATAACCCCCCTGGGCTGCGATCGTGTAAAATGACAACTTACTTGTCGCAGTGACAAGCTTCTCATCTCAATGTTATTCACGGCCTTCTAGGGTCTAGGGTACAGCCTTCTCGACAGTCACTTCGCTCTCTGGGTAGCTGCCTGCCGACGAAGCGCACTACCGTCGGGGTGGCAATAAAATGTACTACAAAAAGATACACCTTGTAGTAGGTACATTTTATTGCCACCTCGCCGGTAGTAGCGCCCCGAACCGTGCAAGAAACCGATGACGTCATAGCTTTAATCAGCCGTCAACAGGCAGCTACCCAGAGAACGAAGTGACTGTCGAGAAGGCTGTGGTCTAGGGTCTAAGTTGTCATTTTATAGGATCGCAGCCCAAAAGGTCTATTCTAGAACGTTTTCCCAATTCCATTCTGAAGGAATACGGTCACGGCCATTGAATGAAATCGAATTCCATCAGAATTTGGAACTTAAAAGTTATCCCAGCAGACAATCCGTTTTGTTCAAATACCTACCTAGGTACCTACCTACCTAGTATACCGATTTTAATTTGTATGAGTGTGGGTAGGCAACTAGGAAGGTTACCTAGGTACCTAGGTAGTACCTAGCTACCTAGTACCTACCTACCTAAGGTACCTAGGTTAGTGTTGTTTATTAGGTGTAATGTAGGTACTTACTATTGATGGCAAGCAGCTTCGCCTCATACGTCTTGTCGTTGGTCCACTTCACATTGCAAACTGTGTTGATGAGCTGCTGGGATCTTTCAATAAAAGAATCAACATTGGGTAGGATGCAAGTTGTCGCTGGGTCCTCTCGGAAGAAGTACACGAGGGCCTTTTGTCTCTTCTTTCTCCCTCGTCCACTGCTCGCGGCGGGCAATTGAGAATCAGTGTCCGACATAATAATACTTATATGAAACTACCTAATACCTAATTATATTATTTGAGGAAAAATTCACGTTTATTTAACAAAACAACCGAAAACGTGTTCCTGCGTTTAGTCACTGTTCACTTCACAACACAACATCACAATACTTCCGGCCGCTCAAAGCTTCCGGCGCTAGTGTAGTTGCCTGCTGTTTCACCAACCTTACAAAATGAATCTAAATAAAATGTTTTAAGCCAAACCAAAGCAAACAATACAGGTGTTATAAAACGTAGAGTCAAGAATGATATTACAATTATTTACAGAATCTTTTCTTTCATATGAAATTAGTGTATAATTGAATTTAGGGGAAAAAATAATAATGTTTTTGTTTTACGATTGGTATGAGTAAATTGAAGAATATTTTTTTGGCGGTAAAGAATAAAATGGTGATGGGTTATGGCAAATTAATTTCTTTGAGACTTTGAATTTTCTTTTACACCTTGTTTTGATTTGATTGACTTGCAAAATGCCTAAGAAACTCCGCAATGGAATGGAATCGAGGAGTACGACTTACAGGCTATACCGTGATGCTGATTACGGTAATGCCAGCAGTAGTGATGAAGAATGGTGTTCTAGTTCTAAGAAGGCTAATGTTTCACAACCTAATTTTGGATTGTTGCAAGAAGTTCAACGTCCTGAAACAAGGGATCAAGAACGCTCACTAGGTAAGCCATCTGCTATTTTCAATTTTGTTTTCGTTACCTTTAATTGACTAGGTAGGTACCTACCTACCTACCTACCTAGGTAAGCCCTACCTACCTAGGTAGCCTACCTGTATAGAGGTAGGATGCCGGCACTTGTGGGCGAACAGTCAAGGCATGTCTAGGTAAGTACTACCTAGGCTAGGTACTTAGTAGGTAGGTAGGTATAGGTAGGTACAGTACACCCAGCGAGCGTAGAGAAAGTTCACCAAACGCTGTGCAAAATTCAACAATGGGCTTAGCTTGTAATCCTGAGTGTTTTGACGCGTGTCCGGTTGTAAATATCTCTCAACGACTGCAGGTGTTCTGGAATGGGTTGTTTTGTTGTGGTGCCAAATATCTTTCAATGCAGTTGGCTTTTAAAATTCCAGGAAAGTTGTTTAAAATGGCAACAGTGTAGGTGGAAGGGGTGGCAGGTCATAAAAAGAGTTGTATCTTGTCAGAGCTGAACTGTCGAACTAGGGTCGAACAATACTGCTCATCTTATGAAAGGAGTTTCTCCACGCTCGCTGGCCGTACTATACCTACACTTTGTAGAATATTTTATTCCTCTTCCGTCAGTGGGACGAAGGAACATGCCAATAGAGGTTGACCACACTGTATTCTAAGGGCATCAGCATAAACCTATTGTTATATTTCCAACGTAACGGATGGATGGGCTTGTGATACCTAATGTTGATTTCGGTAACATTTCGTTAAGCGACTTGACTCTCGCCTTTGTCATGGTGGGACGAAGGAGCAAGGCTAGAGTCAAGTCGCTTATCATAGTAGGTACTATTACCTTGAGTTCGAGAACTTAAATGAGTCGGCGCACAATTAAGGTCAGAACAGCCCGACATTAATGTTGAAACAAATAACCAACTCTTCTCATGCCCATCCCTCTGGTTGTAAGTGTCAATGTTCAGTATAGGCTTAGAGGGTGCCAAGCAAAATAGCCACCACCTAGCCAGAAAATATTGTGGTACCTACATTCAGAGTTAACAATTCAAGTAAGTTATAACCGCCAAAGAAAATATTAATGTTCTTTCTGTTCCTTCCTACTTTCCTTAGTGAAACAAGATGTTCCGACACGAGGGGATGACCATTGTGAAGGTTCCACACAACCGAACCCGCCTGACCTACTTGATGACACAGTGCAATGCAACATAAACACGACGGATGTAGCTGAAGCGTTAGATGCAACATGTCCAGAAAATGAAGCAGAAGGTACTATCCTAAAGACTTTTACTTTCTGTATCATTGATCCATACACGATTTATAGTAAATTATCATTTTGTACCTAACCTACTAATTGTTTTATGGAACCTATGCTGTAAATGATGAAGTTAGAATAATATATTTAAAGTTTTATCCCTCCAAGTGCCACTGTCGATTTTTTCGACACTTTGTAAATTTGGGATCCTAAATTTTATTTAAGGGCTCACAGGGTATTTTGCTGGTGGATTTGTGTATTTGATCAATAGTGGGTCAATAGGGAAGTCTCATGAAATTGTATTCTAGTAAATTTCTATAAATAAACACAAATAATAATGATAAATACACTTATTACCTGTGAAATCTTAAATTTTCATTCATAAAAATCGAGTTCAAATATCATATGATTTTTGGCGGGAAAAACGGCCTTTAACAAGAATCAGAACTGTGATGTCATTTCCAAGTCTTGAACATTGTGTTGACATGGGGATTCCCTTGTTGCCATGGCAATATAGCAAACTGTGATGTCATTGCCAATTTTCCTGTTTTTAAATGAGAGGAGATCTATCAAACTTTGTAAATTAATTACATGAGAACTATTCGTCCAACAACAAAAATAAAACCACATCTGTGTTCAGCAACATCTTAACTTTCATAAAATAAATATTATTCTTAATTCTAATCTTCACGAGACTTCCCTATTGTTGAGCTGGATCAGTCGATAAAATTACTTTAGAAGGCCGTGAAACAGTATTCATAATGCTGGTGGTGAAATCTCGCCTATTGTTACCATGAGTGCAATTGCGCATGCACATCAACTGAAATCGCCGTATCTTTTATTCTATTGCAGATTTTTTGCAGGTTTGATTATTTTTTAGGTATTTCTCAGCATTGTAAATAATATGTATTTTGATAAAAACGATTGTGGTCTTTAACTCTTTAGTGATTATTTTGTGCAAAATTGCAAATAATTTGGCAAAATCCTTTTTTATTTGAAATAAAATTTTATGCGATAAATATATTTTTAATCAATTAATATTTTGAAAAATATTAAAATGTCATGCACTCATATTATGATTCTTGAGAATCTGTAGCCGCGTCAGTAACCTCGGCCGCTGACAGCGTCCACCTTAACACCACGAGCGGGTCGTGGTGTGTCTTTGCCTAGTGGCTAGCTCAGACATAGATAGGTCGATGGGTTTGAGCATAGAAAAACAATTAATTAAACAGAGTAGGAACTAGGAGACTACAAAGATGTTCGGCAGTGGTTACTCAGTACAACTCAATACTCAGAATTACAAAAGAAATAATCCACACAGGTGGTTTTATTATACAAAACCATCAACTCAAAAGAGTTACTGAACTGAACAGGTATAAAATAAATAGCACATGGTTTGAGTAGAAAAATGCAAATGGCCTCCGGCCCATGAAGTTACTAGATTGAACAAGAAAGAAAAGTAAATAATTAAATAATACAGTGTGGCAATGCCAACACTTACCTCGAGAGCCTCCTCGACAGATTACTAAACACTAGAGTCAAAATGGGCTAGCACTTTGGTTCGAGAACCTCCGTGCACATTTACTCTGGTACCTTCTATACCTTTCTCATACGTACTCAAATTGTGGAAAGCATAAAATAGCTGTATAATAATGGAATTTCGAAATACAGATCTAAACAGAATAATGGTCTATCCGAGACGAAAACCGAAGGGAACGAACAGGACGTCTTGATCAGAGAACGCCCCTCAAGAAAACCACGAGGTTGGCAAAACGTCGGTAGCAAGCAAGACAATCAAACGCCACAAACTCACAAACTGAATCGAATGAACGAAACCAGCTTGGCTCTACAAATAGACTAAGGGCAAGACTTCTTAGCAAAAACACAAATGAAAGTCTAAGAAAACATTCATAGACTAAAACTGAAAGGCGTAAGCCGTATGTGAATCTACTTTACCATGCTTCCCGGTTTACCCTGGCTCGCGGAGTTCACGTCCAAACCCCTCGGTAGACGACACGAAAAGACCTCGAGGGAAGTTACATGATTTACGAGCAAGACAAAATATCATCCCTTACATTACATCCGGTAATGGAAAATTACCTGTACAACGTCAGAATGACAGCTCGCATCAAAACCTACAAGGTCGGACCATGTTACTTGAACCAACCAGTGGCGCTATCCCACGACCGAACAGATAACTAACAGTAAAAGAGTGGGAAAATACAAAACCCAATAGGTGGAATAGATGTTAGGTAGGTAATAGTTTTTAAACTGTTACAATTCCCCCCTTCTTCCTAAAGAAAATTACTCTAATTTTCTTAAGTTAGACAACAGGTTTCAGATCTTTAACATGCCATTTTCCAACGTCGCGCTGGGTCGAATCTTCAAGACGGTAGACGAGCGGAGAGATCTTCATCTTAACTTTGAACGGGCCGTGAAATCGTGGGGCGAGTTTCGCAGCGAAGCCTTTCGCAGCGTCCTCTTGGCGTGACTCGATGGCCTGCTTCATGCGGAGACTCGAAGACGGCCTTTCTATCGACCTCCGGCACCTTTTCCCTGACGAAAGTTACATGGGGAACAGTTAGCGCGGTAAACACTCTTCCTGCCGCACCCGGAACAGAACACCTTCTTAGGTTCCCGACAATCCGTGCTTTTATGACCTTGACCATCACAGTTCCAACACTTTGAAGGCAAACCAGTCATGGTTTCGTTCGCAGCAAAGGAAACCGGCTTAACGGGTTCATACCCCAGTTCGGGTTCTAGCAAAAACTTCGTTGAAGGCGGGGGTCGGAACTGTCGAGCATCAGCGCGTCCTATTTCCAATTGTTTGCAGAAACGTTGAAGGTCCTCCACACGATAACAAGTATGCAAGCTCAAACCTTCCAAAAAGTAGGGTTGAAGGTTGCGTCGAATAATATCCAGTTTCTCCATCTCGGGCATCTTCGGTGAAAGTCTGTTACATAAGTTATCTATAACCGAGAAGTACAAACCAATGCTTTCGTTCTCGCCTTGGGTTCTTGCTCGGATCTCGTCCCTCAAGCGTAGGTCGTAGTCCGGAGGTTGATACTCCTCTCGAAGAGCGTCCACCAGTTGGTCCCACGATTCTAAATTGCGTCGAGCTGAGCGAAACCAAATCCGCGCCGGTCCCTCGAATAAGTCGATCGCTTCATGCCACATATCGTCCTTCGATGTATGTCGAGCATCCATAAGGTCCTGTACATTCTCAAGAAATGCACTCACACTGGGAGCTTTTCCTTCACCTGAAAACTTTTTAATACCCCAAGTCGAGACTGGTCTCTGTTTCGGTCGTCGTTTAATAACCGGTGACACAGCTGTTTCGGGATGATTCATCTGAAAAACACCCATGGCTTCCACTAGAGTATTAAACCGCGTTTGAATCACTTCAAGGTCATGAAGTACAGCGTTCTTCTCTGTGGTAACAGCATCTGCATCATTCGTTACTAACCGCAGGCGTCTGTCAATGAAATGGAATTTCAAGTCAATGAATCTCTTTGTATCATCTGCCCCTTCATAAGTCTCAACGAGATCCCTTATTTCGACAATTTTAACCCTAATCAAGGTTAACTCAGCAAGAGAATCTGCCTCAGTCATCATGAATGAACAATATTATCGAAAAGTATGGTTAGTGTGCGATACTTCGCTCACCGTAGTTCGAGTCGCAGTCGTAAGCGAAGAGAAGTCAATCGAAGCGAAACGATGCTCGTAACTCGAAGTCTTGAATTGTAGTTGAAGTTCGTGGTTCCCACGTTGTAGCATCAATTGTAGATTGTAGCTCGGGCCCTCACGTTGGCTGCGCCAATTGTAGCCGCGTCAGTAACCTCGGCCGCTGACAGCGTCCACCTTAACACCACGAGCGGGTCGTGGTGTGTCTTTGCCTAGTGGCTAGCTCAGACATAGATAGGTCGATGGGTTTGAGCATAGAAAAACAATTAATTAAACAGAGTAGGAACTAGGAGACTACAAAGATGTTCGGCAGTGGTTACTTAGTACAACTCAATACTCAGAATTACAAAAGAAATAATCCACACAGGTGGTTTTATTATACAAAACCATCAACTCAAAAGAGTTACTGAACTGAACAGGTATAAAATAAATAGCACATGGTTTGAGTAGAAAAATGCAAATGGCCTCCGGCCCATGAAGTTACTAGATTGAACAAGAAAGAAAAGTAAATAATTAAATAATACAGTGTGGCAATGCCAACACTTACCTCGAGAGCCTCCTCGACAGATTACTAAACACTAGAGTCAAAATGGGCTAGCACTTTGGTTCGAGAACCTCCGTGCACATTTACTCTGGTACCTTCTATACCTTTCTCATACGTACTCAAATTGTGGAAAGCATAAAATAGCTGTATAATAATGGAATTTCGAAATACAGATCTAAACAGAATAATGGTCTATCCGAGACGAAAACCGAAGGGAACGAACAGGACGTCTTGATCAGAGAACGCCCCTCAAGAAAACCACGAGGTTGGCAAAACGTCGGTAGCAAGCAAGACAATCAAACGCCACAAACTCACAAACTGAATCGAATGAACGAAACCAGCTTGGCTCTACAAATAGACTAAGGGCAAGACTTCTTAGCAAAAACACAAATGAAAGTCTAAGAAAACATTCATAGACTAAAACTGAAAGGCGTAAGCCGTATGTGAATCTACTTTACCATGCTTCCCGGTTTACCCTGGCTCGCGGAGTTCACGTCCAAACCCCTCGGTAGACGACACGAAAAGACCTCGAGGGAAGTTACATGATTTACGAGCAAGACAAAATATCATCCCTTACATTACATCCGGTAATGGAAAATTACCTGTACAACGTCAGAATGACAGCTCGCATCAAAACCTACAAGGTCGGACCATGTTACTTGAACCAACCAGTGGCGCTATCCCACGACCGAACAGATAACTAACAGTAAAAGAGTGGGAAAATACAAAACCCAATAGGTGGAATAGATGTTAGGTAGGTAATAGTTTTTAAACTGTTACAAATCTTCTGAAACTTTTAAAACGGATCCCAATATTTTCGAACAATTATTTCATCTTCAAATTAATCTTCCCAATTATGTCCACATTTCTGCTAAATAGGGCTGGCACTATACACTTTTTATCCTTGGCACTTGTAGGGTTAATAACCATTAATCTTTAAGAATGTTGGCCTGTCCTCTGCTCACTTGTCAATGCAATGTGTTCATCTAGAATGTTCTCTTTACTAGCACTATTACTTAAACACTATTACTTGTTTTCTTCCATAGATTTCTACGATTGTGAAACGGAAGTCGGCGAAAACTGTTTCGATGAGGTGTACAGTTGCAGTGAATCTCTACATGAAAGTGAAGATGACGTCTGCAGTGCTAAGCCTCCACAAGCAGGCGATCAACCAATCTTCGCAAACTCAAAATTATCATTAAATGAAATTATTTTGGCAATTCTGACCCTGGCATTTAGGTTTACTCTTTCCGGAGAATGTTTATCTGCAATAATAGAGCTCATTGTGCTAATCTGTCCAGCTACAAACTCGTGTGTAAAGTCTCTTTATAGTTTAAAAAAGATGTTTTCAAATATTAGTGCCCCTATGAAATTTCATTACTTCTGTGCTAAGTGCAATAGTCTTCTTCCAGCAAAAGACAGTTTATGTCCGTTGTGTCCTTCCGAATCTTTCTTGCTTGGCTATTTTATTGAACTCTCGGTGCCTCATCAGTTGCAATCACTCTATAAACGGCAGTCGTTCTATGAAGATCTTCAGTATCGGTTCCACAGAAGGAAAAATAACGAAGATGACCTGGAAGACATTTATGATGGCGAAGTTTATAAAGAACAAGTGCAAAATGGTTTTCTATCTGATCCAAGTAATGTGTCATTCATGTGGTATACAGATGGCGTTCCTTTATTTAAATCATCAAAATTTAGTATTTGGCCTCTGTTTTACTCAATCAACGAACTACCTTACACTAAGCGAACCCTCAATGAAAATATGATTATTGCCGGTCTGTGGTTCTGACCCACAAAACCCGATATGAACACGTTTCTAGCTCCTTTAGGAGAAGGTTTGAAATTGCTATTCACAGGGATTACGGTGTCTGTTCCACATTTAGAGTCGTCTATCACAGTAAGGAGCCGGGTTCTTTGTGGAACTGCCGATATGCCAGCCAAGTGTCTAGTACAAAACATGATACAGTTTAATGGATCTTATGGATGTTCGCGGTGCCTACAAAAGGGGGAATCATTCAAAATTGGTGAGAGGAGCCAAGTCCACATATATCCATATGAAGAGAACCCTCAACTTCGAACACACGCCGAAACAATTGGTCATGCGTCACAAGCCCATGAATCTGGTAATGCAGTCTTTGGAGTGAAAGGACCGAGCATGATGGGCCGTATTGTTCCAGACTTGATTCGTTCGACGGCTATCGACGTGATGCATAATTTGTACCTTGGTATCTGTAAAAGGCTTCTTGTTTTGTGGTTTTCACCAACTTTCAGTAAATATCCGTTTTCATTGTCAAAGATGGTTAGTGTGGTGGACAAACGACTTACTTCAATTAAGCCACCGAACTTTATTAACCGAGCACCTCGCAGTATTGCCGAACATTTGTGTTATTGGAAAGCTTCTGAACTAAAGGCCTGGTTATACTACTATTCTCTTCCAGTTCTGCTTGGCATAATGAAAGAAGAGTTTTTTGAACATCATTACCAACTTGTTGCCGTTATGTTTCTTCTTAATCGACGAAGTATTTCTCTCGAACAACTATCCAATTGTAAACGCATTCTTCAAAAGTATGTATTAGATTATCAAGTACTCTACGGATTAAAATTCATGTCAGCAAATGTCCATCAGCTCATTCATTTTACTGAAGCTGTGAATGATCTTGGGCCAATGTGGGTTCCGTCTTGCTTTCCATTCGAGGATATGAATGGCAAAATAACGAAGTTGGTCCATGGAACACGACATGCTGAACTTCAGATTTGTGCATCGGTTTCCTTCATTCAAAACCTTCCTTATTTAATAAATTCCCTTCAAGAAAATTCCCCTGCCAAATTGTTTTGTACTAAACTTACTGATAAGAAACCCATGAATATAAATTCTGAAATTATACCAGGTATCTTTATTGTTGGTTCTTTCAAGCGTCTTAATAATTCATTGCCAGAGCAAATTGCAGAAGCATTGTTCAGTTCAGAAGTTGGAGGTAAACGATTTCATATGTTCTATAGATTAAAGTTTAAAAATGTACTATATTGCAGCAAGGCATACACCAACATTAAAAAAACTGTGTCATACTGTGTACAATATGGGTCACAGCAAGATATTGGAATTATCGAGTCATTTATTCGTGCAACTGATTGTAATTGTAGTGAAGTCAAATGTGGATGTAGAGCAAGTTATTATGCAATTCTCAGCTTGTTTGAAAAAATAACTTTTGTACCAAACTTGATATTTATACAAAAAATTTTCCCTAGATTTCAATATTTAGCCATTCCTGTACAACAACTAAATTCTCTGTGTGTGTATGTAAATATTCACGGTGAACAATATTGTGCTTTACCTGTAAATGACATTGAATTCGAGTAGAATATACAATACTAGTTTGTAACTGGTCGAAGCCATATCATGCTTTATTATAAGATTTGACAAACACTGGTAAATATTAATTACAATTCAGTGCAGTAAAGTGAAATTTTGAAATAAACTTTGTATAATAAAACGCTCTTTATCAAACACCAGCTTAATTGTACATCAGTCACCTGCCATTCTGAGTTGTACTGTGACGTATTCTTGTAACGCCTAACAACGTCTTATCAATCTACTAGTGTGAGGTTCGTAACATGGAACCACGTCTTTGTGGAGTCACGATGAACACTCGACTGAGAGACCGGTAACTTGGCTCTGCCTAGAACCAACGCTAGAACGTCTACTCCATATCGCCTAAGTTGTTTAAAAGGTCATCGCGCCCAAACTATAATATAGAATAGAATCAAATGCATCACAGTAAACAAGCATTAAAATGTCAATAACTCTTGAAATTCTTGACAGATTTGTCTGAAAAACACCTAAAAGGTTTGTCCCAATGACCGTGCAAAATTTTAAGGGTGAGAACTAAGAAGGACCCCTAAATTCGATTTTTTTTTATAAGAGATTGTCTTTATAACATAAATATTCAAAAAATTATTTGAAACGAAAGCATCTCAACACAAGTTTAACACTATTTTATCACTCTCACACAATTTTCGTATTAGCAACTACTTTCAAAATAAATTTCAAATTCAATTTACTCAGTTTGTCGGATTTTGTCACCAAGGTACAAATATCTTGACAACCAACCAATCTTCACATGATTTTTTTTACACTTGAAAATGTGTCTTTGGTAAAAATTTGAGATAAATCAGACTAACAGTGCCAGAGAAGCCGGCACCAAAAAATTACAAATTTATTTGTTTGTCCGTATCAGGGTCTGGAACCCAAATGAATAACGGTTCCGGTTCCAAGTTTTTTAAAATATCGAATCCAGTTCCGGTTCCTGGACAAAATTAAATAATGGTTCCGATTCAGGTTCCATCAAATTCAAACAATAATTCAAAATATTTGTTTTAAATCGACTTTTGGGAACTTGCATGCTCAGAAATGTAATTTATTTGAAAAACTGTAAATTGTAAATAATTTCAGATTTGAAGGCAATTAAGTAAAAATTCAATCAAATTAATTATTTAAAGAACCCTTTTGGAACCCAAATATTATTTAATATTAGCAAGGGTTCCGGTTCCACATAAGAAATTAATATGGGTTCCGGTTCCAGTTCCTATAAAAATAACGGTTCTTTTCAGATCCGGTTCCAGTCCCTTGTCCGTATACCGCTATTCAGATCGCACTGTTTCTCCAATCAAGTTAAATATTGCATAGGTACATGTTAAGACCACCTCTGTGGTGTGCAGACCCACATTTTTTCGAATTCCGTTTATAGGTTTCAAATTATAAAAAAAAGAGAGATAGCTTTATAGTCTCTCTCATTTCTTAGTCCCACAGAATTGCAAGGAATTTTACACTTTCGATTTTTGTTTCTCCAAAACTATAAGACCACCACACGTTCATCACAATGCTGTAATTTATTATCACCATAGCACCGGTTATACTGTGTAGTATGTAGGCTAGCTACATACTTTGCGGATAGGCTTAAGATGTACCTCTAGGAAAAGTCTTATAATAATAATTAGTTATTATCATGATAATGTTAATGTTAAATTTACTATTTCATCAGGCAGGCAGGGTGGAAGAAAGCAAATCCTTGTGAACATCGCCTTTATGCCTTTACCGTATCTGATATATAATGCAAAAATAAATATTTTTTTTTCTTTATTCTAAATGCATGTTTTGCCTATGGCCTGAACGTCAAGCTGACACGAAGTAAAAACGTCAATGATATTATTATTATTATTTACTTTATTAGCAACGGGAAACTCCTACATGTGCAATATAATAAGGTACAGGTCATAACAATTATAAATAAATAAAACACGTCAAACAAACAATACGTGAAAATGATAATATGATAGCGAACTGATATCACAAAGTTTTCCTATGGTAAGTAAGTAGGTAGGTATGCAAAACATTTTTGTCTGTAATAAAATTGTAGGTACCTATATTCATAATCAGTGACCAAAGGTGGCATAGACATGGCCCATTTGCTACCATTGGGTCATCATGTAGTAGTCAATTGTCATGCAGGGGTCACTTCAAGTAAGCAACTATTCAACCTGACCCAAAGGTGGCATAGACATGACCCATTTGCTATCATTGGGTCATCATGTAGTAGTCAATTGTCATATAGGGGTCATTTCAAATAAGCACCTATTCAACCTGACCCAAAGGTGGCATAGACATGACCCATTTGCTATCATTGGGTCATCATGTAGTAGTCAATTGTCATGCAGGGGTCACTTCAAGTAAGCACCTATTCAACCTGACCCAAAGGTGGCATAGACATGACCCATTTGCTATCATTGGGTCATCATGTAGTAGTCAATTGTCATGCAGGGGTCACTTCAAGTAAGCACCTATTCAACCTGACCCCAAGGTGGCATAGACATGACCCATTTGCTATCATTGGGTCATCATGTAGTAGTCAATTGTCATGTAGGGGTCATTTCAAATAAGCACCTATTCAACCTGACCCAAAGGTGGCATAGACATGACCCATTTGCTACCATTGGGTCATCATGTAGTAGTCAATTGTCATGCAGGGGTCACTTGAAGTAAGGAACTATTCAACCTGACCCAAAGGTGGCATAGACATGGCCCATTTTGCTACCATTGGGTCATCATGTAGTAGTCAATTGTCATGCAGGGGTCATGATGACCCAATAGTTACAACATAGAGACCCATTGGGCAATCAGTTTGTTACTAAGATGTCGTTAATGGGTCATGTTCTAGTCACCTTCATTGGGTCACCTCCAAGCTGCGGGTCACCATGAGTTATCAGTTGGTCATTAGTTGGTCACCCCATATTGCTGTATGTCACCAATGGGCCAGTATTTGGTCATGAAAGGGTCATGAATCGTTTCTATATGGGTTTGCCCTTCTGAAAGCCAAATTGCGCAGGATTAATTATATTATAATCTCGAAAATATTTAGATAACTTTTCCTCAACATAGCGCTCCATTACTTTTTCAATTGCAGGTAAAATTGCAATAGGTCTGATTCGACCTTGAATTTTCAAGATGGCGGCCAATGATCAATGCAGCCACTGCAATTACAATTTCTCAGCTCCCGTTTATACGATTTTAATTATTTTTCTTTTATATTGAAGCTGAAAAATATCTTCCTATTTTTTTTGGAAATAAGTATTATCATATCTCGAACAGTTAAAAAGTTATAGTTTAAATTAGGGATGGAGAAAATATCGATATATCGATATATATCGATATCAAAAAAATATCGAAATATCGATACCTGAATATATTGAATATCGATATATTGAAATATCGATATATCGAAATATTGAAAAATCGATATATTGAAATATTGAAATATTGAAATATCGAAATATCGAAATATTGAAATATCGATATATTGAAATATTGAAATATTGAAATATTGAAATATCGAAATATCGAAATATTGAAATATTGAAATATCGATATATTGAAATATCGATATATCGAAGCTTTACCGTATGATACAACTATATTCTTAATTGAAGTTTATACCTACTATGGCAAAATAATTCATATTTGCAGTGCAGCGTTTATCAGATTTTAGAACAATTTCTCAGATTATTCACATTTCTTTCTTATCTGGCCGGTGACCCTATATTTTGGAACGGCTGTGTTATTTCTATTTAAATTTTCTTTTGAATTTCCTATCATTTTTAGGAGCAATTTAAGGCATTTAAGGCATTTATGCGATATATCAATATTTCCATACCTACATCGAAATATAATATTGTCATATATCAATATTTCGATATTTCAATATATCGATATTTCGATATTTCAATATTTCGATATTTCGATATTTCAATATATCGATATTTCGATATTTTAATATTTCGATATTTCGATATTTCAATATATCGATATTTCGATATTTCAATATTTCAATATATCGATATTTCAATATATCGATACTTCAATATATCGATATTTCGATATTTCGATATTTCAATATATCGATATATCGCGATATCGATATATCGATATATATCGATATATAAATGATATCGATAGTCGATATCAAAATCCAGGTTCGCTCCATCCCTAGTTTAAATTACTGATAATTTGACTTTAAGATTTTCGTTTTAAACTGAGGAGTATAGTTTCAAAAAGGGTTATGGGCACCCAACACCATTCTGAGATAATGACACATTTAGTGTAACAACGCGTGAATTTTCGCGTGAAGAAAAATAATTGCCGCATATGGTAAATTAAGAAGAAAAATAGTTAATTTGAAATACGTATAATCAGTCTTCGAAAACACATTATTTCCTCAAATATTTAATTTTTAAATTTGGACATACATCTATTTGAAACGATGGCATAAAATAACAAAGGACATAACTCTTTTTGTTTCAAACCAAAAAAAATATAAAAAAAATTGTTTCAAAAGATTGTTAAAGTAGCAGAATATATTGTTGACAGCAGCTTGACAATTCAGCTGACCGATGGAATCAAGGGAGCTTAGGGTGCTCTTGGTTCCCGTTGATTCGTTTGCATATACCTTGGACATACCTTCTTTTGAAAGTATAGGCAGTTTTGCCAACAGAATATCATTGGACATGATTTTTTTTAACCAAAACCGCTTCACGTGCTTGAAGAGCGCATTAAGACGATTCCAGTGCCACCTCTAACTCGAAACTCGAAACTCGAAATTTTATTAGCTGTCCTGTGCTATACTTATAAATTGTGGGTTATCAAGTCAACAGGAGCTGAGAAAATAGGTTTGAAACATTCAGAAAAATGAATACTGGGATTTTGCTATCTCAAGGGTAGTTCAGATTCAGATTCAGATTCTTTATTTGTCAATTGACCATATACAATGATATATGACATCGTCAAAGATACAATATATTTTACATATACCCGATAAAAACAGGGAACAAAAGAAATCAAATAATGTTAATATTAATTCTTAACAAAATACCATATTAAGCCTTATACACTAAATATGATCATTTTGATCAAATGTTAAAAACTCATCAGTGGAATAAAAACAATTTTTAATAAGAAACATTTTTAAATTATATTTAAAAATATGTAACCTATCGTAATCAATTTTACTCTTTAAATTTACACTTAACTTATAATAAAACATAACACCAACAGATAAAGGACACTGTTTATTATATTTTGAATTAACTACTGATGTTCTTAGGTCCTTATTATTTCTAGTAAAATGCGAATGAACTTCATTGCCCTCAATTGTCAAATGCTTATTTTCAATAACGTACATAATAACATAAAAAATATAGATACAAGGCAGAGTCATAATATTAAACCGTTTAAATAATGGTCTACAAGAGTCCTTATAAAACACACCTGCTGTACAAGGGTCATATTTAGCGTCTGCCAAATATCTAATAGATCTCTTTTGTAGAATGAATAGCCTCTTAATACGAGATGAATGTCCCCATAATATAACTCCATAAGTTAGCCTGGAATGAATATAAGAATAATAAATTAATTTTGCGGTAGTGAAATTACTAATACTCAAAATTCGTTTAATGAGGAAACACCCGGACGCAATTTTACTCCCAACATCGTTAATGTGTTCTTCCCACTTCAATTTATTATCCAATGTGATACCCAGATATTTTGTAGAACTCTTTGTAACCAAACTTTTATTATATAAATAAATCAAAGGACAAGTCAGATCATGGGTACTTCTATTAGGTTGAAATTCCAATAGAACCGTTTTAGACATATTTAAACACAAGTTATTACTTTCAACCCAGGATGCAAGATGTTCAACCGCTAATGTATTATTACGACTAAAAACAGAAGCATTACCATGGGACGAACATTCCATCTCATTACTTAAAAAATGAGTAGTATCATCCGCAAATAACGTCAAACTACCATTCGTAACGAAATGAGGCAAATCATCTGTAAATAATATGAATAATAACGGGGCAATCGTAGACCCTTGTGGCACACCAATATTTACAGTAACTTCATCTGAATAATGAATGCCACTTGAGTTTATTAATTTAACGACCTGCTTTCTGTCTGTAAGATAGGATTTATTCCACTTATTTGGAACGCCATTAATTCCGAAATATTGTAACTTATATAATAATTTTGCATGATTGACCATATCAAACGCTTTAGAAAAGTCATAAAAAATGCCAATAGACGATTTCTTATTATTAAGTGAAACAAGAACATTGTTAATAAAACTCATAATTGCTGTAACCGTTGATTTACCTCTACGGAATCCATGCTGACTATTAGTCAAAAGTGTGTTATTTTCTAAAAAATTTATGAGTTTGTCACAAAAAGCTTTTTCAAATATCTTAGAGAAAACGGAAAGTAACGCTAAAGGTCTGTAATTATCGACTAACTCCTTGTTTCCTTTCTTAAACAGAGGGCTGATTATAGCCTTTTTTAGTTTTTCAGGAAAAACACCTGTTGAAAATGACTCATTTATTACAAAAATCAAAGGATCAGCCAAATAAAATGCAACACGTTTTATAATATTACATGGGATTTCATCAAAACCAGCAGATGCTTTTACCGTAACTTATCAATTATATCATAGTACCCTTTTTTGCTCAACGTAGACATTTTGAACTCTTTACTGAAAGGTGTCTTGTTTCTATCAAATTTACCAATATTGTTATCAGTATATTGTTTCTCACAATTTTCCAATACATTAGTAGCAGCATTTTTAAAATAGATGTTAAAAAAGTTAGTTACTTCATTTACATGTTCGAATGTGATTCCATCACACACAAGTTTAACATTATCGTTTCTTTTGGCATCAACATTTTCATTATTACTATTGTTTTTTATCAAATTCCAAGCTGCTTTTACTTTGTTACTAGAAGAATTTATTATGTCAACATTCATCTGTTTTTTACTCGTTTGTATTGCTTTCTTATATTTCCGCTTCAATTTTTGATAATTTAGTTTATTCAAAGAATTGTTATTCATTTTAGAAATAATATATAAATTTTTTACCTCCTCTGACATTCTCTGTAATTCCTTCGTAAACCATACATTCACTTTTTGTCCATTCTTTTTTATCTTGACTCTTTTCAATGGAAAAGCTCGATTAAATTTCTCATTGAACAAAGTCATGAACTCATTAAACATATCATCAACAGTGTCCTTTACATAGACATTGTCCCAATTGGTGTTACTTAATAACAGAGTAAAATTATCAATTTGACACTTTTTAAAAGTTCTCTTATTTATAAACACTGGTTTAACATATTCATTAGTACACTTAATCTTAAGAAATTGAACACAATGATCTGATAAATCAGCATCCATTGACATACCAGAAGCTTACTCACAATTTGTGAATATGTTATCAATGCAGGAACTGGTTACACTTGTAACCCTTGTAGGTTCTTTTATCATCATTTTTAGTCCATTTGAATCAAATATATCCATAATTGCAATCGCTCTATTATCATCTGAAGCAAAGTTTACATTAAAGTCACCGGATACTATAATTTTCTTATAAGAATTACATAATGAATGAAGCAACAATTTAAGTTTGTCAATAAACACTTGAAAATCACCATTTGGTGACCTGTAAATGCAAACAATGATGATATTACCATGAGATGTTTGAACACTTACTGCTGTACTTTCAAATGCTTTTTCAACATTTATGTTTGGATCAAGTAAAAACTGTTTATATTGTAAGTTGGACTGAGTATAAATTAAAACGCCGCCACATTTATTAATAGATCTGCAATAAGAATTGGCAAGGTGATATCTTGGTAAAACAATATTATTGATATCATCTTTTCTAAGCCAATGTTCAGATAAACAAATTATTTCTGATAGATGGGATTGTATAAATGCCTCTAATTGTTCAACTTTATTTTTGACTGATTGAATGTTAACATGCATTAGAAAATTACACTCCGTCAACGCATTTAATGCAGGATCTAATGTATTAGAAATCAACGGCAAGCTAACATTGTTAGACCCAATATCAATAACTTGACTTTGAAAATGCACAAATTGAACATTGTTCTGTTTATACTCAACTATTTTATCTTTGGCATCATCATGCATGATTCTAAAAAACAGCCATTTCTGAGAACACACTTTGAAATTGAATTAGCCAAATGTAGCTTACCTTTCCTATTCAGATGATATCCTTGTTTGTTATACATAGGTGAATACAATTTATTTTCAAGAAAATTTAAAAATACTTTGGAGCTATCTTTATTCTTAATAGTATTAACCACAGCGTGAATGTGTTGATTAACATAGTTTATATCATCATTCAGTTCTGGTTTATCAAACCTGGGAGGAATGGTATTGATCATAACATTCATGTGCTTACTTATTGGAAGCAATTCCGATACCAATGTTGTCATGTCCTTTACAATGTCAATCTTATTTCTCCATCCAATGTCATTGGAACCTCCCATGACAACAATCCAGTCATTAGCATTCCACTGTTTAGGTACCTTCCCAGTATCTCTATACACTTCATGCATCAAAGCTCCTGGCTTCACCATGCCCACAACACTACAGTTAGGTAATGACTGGCTCAAGAGTGAACTCACCCCTCGCCCATGGCTATCTGACACCAATAATACCTTACACTTTTTTCCCTCGTTTTGATCAGAAATATTATTTTTTCCATTTTTACTTTTACCTCTCTCCAAGAATGTAACTCTTCGATTAACCGAACTGTCATTCATCCTAACGTGTGAATTTTCATTTAATTGATTTTTATATTGTGATTCAATGTTATTATTTTTTAATAAAGTTTTAGAATTTAGAATTACGGGATTATGCTCAATGTCATTCGTGCTTACATTCTTCACACAAATAGTTTCTCCTACTTTCTCAATAATATTCTCATATTTTTGGATACGGGCACTGACATTACTCTCTAAACAAACATCATCATCATTACTCTGCATACTGCTATCGCTTGAAATAAACGAAGTGCATACACACTGGTCTTTAAAATTTGCAATTATCTCACTTTGCTCTTCAACCACCTTATTTAGATTATCAATTACTTCAGCAAGGCACAGGAGTTCATTGTTTTTTTCAATAATTAAACTTCTTAGAGCAGCGAGTTCACTGGTATTAGAATCAATACCTGGACACCTCAGCGTCGTATTACACACAACACCCTCACACGTATTAGCAGCTAACGGCGTCTTCAAGACGTTACTGATATCAGACCTGGATGATACTGGTGTTCGTCGTGGGGTCCTCTGCGTGGCTGTAGAGATGCTGAGGGGTTGAGAGTCGACCTTGCTTGCGTCCTCGCCCAACATTCCACACTGATCTGCGTCAGCACGTAACTTGTCCTCATTCTTGATCCACAACCTCAAGACGGCATCTGAGACGCCGACGTCACGGGCCACTGACGCCTTTGATTCACCATGTTTTACCCTTTCAATCGCTTCAACTTTTTCAATATTTTCGTATGTTTCCCCATTTCAAATTGCAAAGTTATTCACGATATTATTATCTAATACTTTAAATTGACCCTTAACTATAGACTTCTAAACGTCAAACTGAACCTGAATCTAGTACCACTATACTTTACAATAATCAATAGCGGATGAATATACCATAGTAATCATACATACAATAGTCACGATACCGGTTGTGCCTAGCGAGCGGCCTGTAAACACGACCTACCTCCACGAGTAGTGCCTTCTAACTCAGCTAACTCTTCTAACTTCTAACTTCTAACTCTAGTTCATGTTCTAAGCCCATTCTCCCAGCTCCTGTTGACTTGATACCCCACAAATTATATATCCAGTGTTGAATCCAGACATTTTTCTCGGGAGGGGCACTTGAATAGTTGGGGGTGGCATTTTTTTCGGGTACTTTTTTATGTTGGTGTTGGGGGGGGGGGGGGGGAGAGTTAATTTATAAATATGCTTGTAGTTGTAAAAAGCACGAAGCAATTATTATACGTAATATATTTTGAAAAGTCACAGTGGAAAACAGGGGGTTCGGGGGCAAAGCCCCCGAGAAAATATTTTAACAAGGTCATTCGTTTAGGTACAATTTTGAATCACAGTGTATAGCTATTTTGGAGAATTATAAATTGCCAAATATCTAAAAAATGGTCTAAGAGATTTAATAATAGGTAAATTTATTGAACTTATCAGGATATGCATGTCCGGGGCGCATAGCCCCGGAAATTTTTTGGAATTTTAACTCAATTCTAACCGTTTTTTAATGTTTTTGACATGATCCGTCTATTTTTACGTGTTTTTTCACATATTATTTTGAAGGTAATTTGAATAGGTATTTGTGCCGGGGGGGGGGGGGGGGGGCACTGGCCCCCCCGAGATATGCCTGGATTCAACACTGTATATATCATATGAAAGCTAATAATATGTCCAGAGTATAATAATTGAGAAATGTTTCGCGGGGACATACACAAAACAATATAAATAGGCTTAAACAGTTTAAAACGAAAATCTGTAGTTTAAAATGTAGTTTAGTTTAATTGCTTTGCTACTGCACTATATATAATTTTCTTTAATTTTCTTATTTACTAATACACAAATTATTTGACCTTGGTAAAAAGTTTGAATTTTGTAATATTTTTTTCTGACTTCTACTATAAAAGAGCTTTTATTCTATACCATATTCGATGTATTAGATGTATTAACATTACTATGTAAATTAATAATCGCATTCAATTGTTTTTCCCTAATTGACCAATCAGAGGCAGCCAAACGGTTTTGATTTTGATAGACTTTTGGTATATTAGACAGTTATTTTTTCTGAATCCAACGATATAAAATACTCTAATGTTGCAATTAGTGGGGGGTTAGGTTAGGTCCTTTTATTGGCTTTAGACTCTGGACTATTACTTGTAAGAAGCTATCGTCGTATTTTCAGCCTGATGCGTGGATCCTATTTTATTTATTATTTATTGATTGAAACAACTTTGACTAATGCTACTATACATGTTGCTACTATGAAAACTCTCATAATTTCTCTCAAATGAAACGAGAAATTATTATTTTTAATGCCATTTTCACAGTGGACACATTTTGTGATTGAGTAGGTATTTGAGACATCAACTGGGGGCCACAAAAATGTGTCCGGCGGGCCGCAGGTTGAGTACCACTGCGCTAGTGTAACAATCCGTGTGGCGTGTACTAGTGCCGTACTGGCGAGGGCTAGTAATAAACCATAATGTAAAGATTAGATTCTTCTACCGTGGTCATAAACAGATATAATAACCTTGAGCGCATTTCGCAATTCTTTCCCAAGCCAGCTGCTGCCGCAGGGGGAAGACCAAACAAGCGTTGTTTACATTCCATCATGTCGCTCAGGAAGTAACGGCAAGGAAGTAAACATTTTATGTGATCGCACCCCTGGACATTCTCACCGCAGGCGAGGGTTCGATCGTTCGATTCCCTCGGTCGGCTTTCAGACTGAGTTTCATTCCCGGTTTTCCTCAGTCAAGAGTCGAGAGGTTGGGTATGATCTCTCATAATCTCTGTCCTCTGTTCTTCTGTTGTGGTATGTTTTCTGTTCTCTACGATCTCCTCCTTCCCACCGACCGTCCATATTCATACTTCAACATGATTCATCTTAGTCATGCATTGTCTCTATTGGCAGAACAGTGCGTCGTTAGCATTCAATACTATTGAATGCTACGTTTAACGTGCTACATTAAACACAATTTTTATAATTCTTTTTTGAATGGAGTTTGATATTATTGGCAACAATATTTCTCATATCAATTAGTTTTACCTTATCCAAATAGACGTATGTAAATTGTAAATAAATAAAACTGTGAATTTTGAGCCAGCGTTTCTCACAGCGCATAGAACAACTAAGAATAACTTCGGGTAGCCTTCGACTCGGCTCGGTTTCGCTCGGCTTACTCGTGAATGTAGCTTCGCTCGGATGGAAAACTAGAACATTTCATCGCGATCAACATCGACCGCGCCCAAACTCGTATGGCGTCGTAGCAGATATTTACACGACATGTAGTGCGCATAGTACACGGCGAAGAAGATATTCACACGACATGCAGTGCGCATAGTACACGGCGAAGAAGATATTCACACGGCATGCAGTGCGCATAGTACACGGCGTAGAAGATATTCACAAGGCAAGCAGTGCGCATAGTACACGGCGTAGAAGATATTCACAAGGCAAGCAGTGCGCAGAGTACACGGCGTAGAAGATATTCACACGACATGCAGTGCGCATAGTACACGGCGAAGAAGATATTCACACGGCATGCAGTGCGCATAGTACACGGCGTAGAAGCTATTCACACGACATGCAGTGCGCATAGTACACGGCGTAGAAGATATTCACACGACATGCAGTGCGCAGAGTACACGGCGTAGAAGATATTCACACGACATGCAGTGCGCATAGTACACGGCTTAGAAGCTATTCACACGACATGCAGTGCGCATAGTACACGGCGTAGAAGATATTCACAAGGCAAGCAGTGCGCAGAGTACACGGCGTAGAAGATATTCACACGACATGCAGTGCGCATAGTACACGGCGTAGAAGCTATTCACACGACATGCAGTGCGCATAGTACACGGCGTAGAAGATATTCAAACGGGAAGCAGTGCGCATAGTACACGGCGTAGAAAATATTCACACGACATGCAGTGCGCAGAGTACACGGCGGAGAAGATATTCACACGACATGCAGTGCGCATAGTACACGGCGAAGAAGATATTCACACGGCATGCAATGCGCATAGTACACGGCGTAGAAGCTATTTACACGACATGCAGTGCGCATAGTACACGGCGTAGAAGATATTCACAAGGCAAGCAGTGCGCAGAGTACACGGCGTAGAAGATATTCACACGGCAAGCAGTGCGCATAGTACACGGCGTAGAAGATATTCACACGATATGCAGTGCGCATAGTACACGGCGTAGAAGCTATTCACACGGCATGCAGTGCGCAAAGCAAAGCGCATAGTACACGGCGTAGAAGATATTCACACGGCATGCAGTGCGCATAGTACACGGCGTAGAAGATATTCACAAGGCAAGCAGTGCGCAGAGTACACGGCGTAGAAGATATTCACACGGCATGCAGTGCGCATAGTACACGGCGTAGAAGATATTCACACGGCATGCAGTGCGCATAGTACACGGCGTAGAAGATATTCACACGACATGCAGTGCGCATAGTACAGGGCGTAGAAGATATTCACACGACATGCAGTGCGCATAGTACACGGCGTAGAAGATATTCACACGACATGCAGTGCGCATAGTACACGGCGTAGAAGATATTCACACGACATGCAGTGCGCATAGTACACGGCGTAGAAAATATTCACAAGGCAAGCAGTGCGCATAGTACACGGCGTAGAAGATATTCACAAGGCAAGCAGTGCGCAGAGTACACAGCGTAGAAGATATTCACACGACATGCAGTGCGCATAGTACACGGCGTAGAAGCTATTCACACGACATGCAGTGCGCATAGTACACGGCGTAGAAGATATTCACACGACATGCAGTGCGCAGAGTACACGGCGTAGAAGCTATTCACACGACATGCAGTGCGCATAGTACACGGCGAAGAAGATATTCACACGGCATGCAATGCGCATAGTACACGGCGTAGAAGATATTCACAAGGCAAGCAGTGCGCAGAGTACACGGCGTAGAAGATATTCACACGACATGCAGTGCGCATAGTACACGGCGTAGAAGATATTCACACGGCATGCAATGCGCATAGTACACGGCGTAGAAGATATTCACAAGGCAAGCAGTGCGCATAGTACACGACGTAGAAGATATTCACACGGCAAGCAGTGCGCATAGTACACGGCGAAGAAGATATTCACACGGTATGCAGTGCGCATAGTACACGGCGTAGAAGATATTCACACGGCATGCAGTGCGCATAGTACACGACGTAGAAGATATTCACACGGCAAGCAGTGCGCATAGTACACGGCGTAGAAGATATTCACACGATATGCAGTGCGCATAGTACACGGCGTAGAAGCTATTCACACGGCATGCAGTGCGCAAAGCAAAGCGCATAGTACACGGCGTAGAAGATATTCACACGGCATGCAGTGCGCATAGTACACGGCGTAGAAGATATTCACAAGGCAAGCAGTGCGCAGAGTACACGACGTAGAAGATATTCACACGGCAAGCAGTGCGCATAGTACACGGCGAAGAAGATATTCACACGGTATGCAGTGCGCATAGTACACGGCGTAGAAGATATTCACACGGCATGCAGTGCGCATAGTACACGGCGTAGAAGATATTCACACGACATGCAGTGCGCATAGTACACGGCGTAGAAGATATTCACACGGCATGCAGTGCGCATAGTACACGGCGTAGAAGATATTCACACGGCATGCAGTGCGCATAGTACACGGCGTAGAAGATATTATACAGGATCGAGCTTTGGGGGTTTAATTGAGGGGAAGGGTCAATTTTGATTTAAGAATTTTGGGGAGGAGGTTCCAAAAGAGCCAAAATATTGGGTTTTTGTCAGGGACACCACTAACCAATGGGGTGAAGGGGAAATCCCAAGGGGTGGTTAGGAGTCCCGAGGGAAGAGCCGAAAATAGGGGAGGGAAATTTATATGTGGGCTTGAGCCGAGAGAAATAAATGCCTCTCTATGCTTTTCCGAGTGATAATTATCTGATAATGGTCGTTGTAAAACCACCTTAAATTACCATGTGGCCAACTAATTATGTGATCAAAATCGGCAACAAATAGGGAAGAGGAAAATTAAGGGTGGAGTGAGAGGGGAGCCTTAAACAAATAGTCTTGAATTTAAAAGGATCACGAACTAAAGTTTATTAATTTAACACGTATAATTTTAACAACACTTCATTTATAAAGGTTCCATATTAAGAAGGTTCGGTTTTAACCGCCAAGTAAATTTATGTATAAAATATTTGAATCGTTGTCAGTTGCTTAAATTATAAAGACTCCTGTCAAATTATCATGTTAGCACCCAGGAGAGAGGAGAGAAAGAGCAGAAAGCTGCCAACGATCTCGTGCTTAGCAGAGAAAGACCCTCGGTTTTATAGGATAATTCGGCAATAAATCAATCTGTCAAGAATTTAGTTTGTATCGAAAGCTCTAGAGGGCAGCATCTCTCCAGAGTGTCAAGTTTCAAGGTGAACTGCAATGTCGAGCTAGGAGGTAACTACTAGTTCGGCCTTGCAGCTAGAAGCTACTGTGTTCTAAATTGAATTTACTGAAGGTAAATGTTTACAATAGAAGCTAAATTGCCTAGTCCCTGCCAACAAATGCTGGGATCCTAATGAACTCATTGAAATAATGCCTTGCATGTTTGCTTAAATAGCTAAAGTATAATGACAATCGACAGATCTTTGTTGTGTTCTTTTATATTTTAAGATGATTTAAATTATTGGAAAAGCAATGTTTTTGGGTTTTACTAGAAATCTTACACAACAAAGATAGTGTTGATTATCTGCTACAATGACTGTAACAATGAATTTAAATACTTCCTCAGTTAAAGACCTTCTCTCCATGGTAATGATTTGACCCTACAACCAGCTGACATGTTTATAAATAAAATAATGTTAGTAAAAAGTTTGCAACAATGTCTCCAACAATGACCTCTTCAAACATTTAAATGAATTATCTAAATTGACCAACTTGAATGTAATTTCTATGATTGCAATGACTCGAAACAATATTATTCAATGTTACTCTCTCTTTCATCAACTTACAACAATACACTTGTCAACAAGGTATCTAAATATCTCTCCACTGAACTGACAACAATGGTTTCAATAAAAATGACTCATGAGTTGCTAAGTGGTAAACCAAGTCTGTATCCAAAGTAATACTTCCAATAAATGAGTTTAACATAACTGTTTGTCCCTGAATTCAATCTACAGCTCTTCATGTTCCCAACATAGATAATGTGAGATAGTGATGTAAATGTAATATTAGTCGTTTGTCTGAACCATGAAATAATTATTTGGCTAAAGTAATGGAGAAATACTTGCTCCATTACAAGACTCTCCCCTCCACAGGCCATTGAAATATTAGCAAAATCTGAGATTTCAATGCGGTGCAAGAAAACAAAATCTCTTACAAAGAACCGTGTCCGCACAAGCCACAACGAAACGTTCATCAGTCCACTGCTCCAATCCTTCACACGATTATCACGTTCACCCAGGTAGTTTCCAAAGCGTAGGCGCCTGTCTTGGTTTACTGAAACGGCCGCTAGAGGGCAAACAGCGTCTACGCGGCGACTGCGTCGGTGAATGGAATGTGACCGGCAGTCGATGAGAACTAGCGGTGACGTGTCGGTGCTGGCTTAGAGAAGTCTGGCTGGCATCGTTCGGCCGTGCAGGACTTCCCACAGGTTCCCAGGCACGAAGGGGGATCTCTGGAGAACATCAAAATGTGATTAATATTTTGTTCGGTTTTAGGTAAAGAGCATCTGTCAGGGAAGAAAATGTGCTAAAATCTCTATGAAAGAGTAAAAGGCATAGTCATACAAACGACTCGCATCGCTGGCAAAACTTAGCAACAAGTGACGTAAAACTTATAACTTTGAGAATGTTGGTGCAATATTGAGAGCTGAAGAACAATTTGAAACTTATAAGAACATTAGAAAAGAAAATCAATAGTGTAGGTTAAAGACGACCAGACTGTGAATACCACCATCAGCTCCTGAAACTAGATATACACGGTAGAAACAACTAAGCCTCCCAAAATCTGAAAACATGTAACCGGCAAACAAAGAACATACAATGAAAGAGAGTGAACATCGTGCCATGAATGCAAATTTCACACAAAACACTTACAAAATATGACAGTAATCAACAGCTGATTGATGAGTTGAGTCAGTCAACTCCAAGATGGCAGAACCAGATGGCCTCCATCCAGTTCGGGTGTGAAATAATATTGAAGTTATTGATGAATAATTGAATTTGGAAAAGTTATCACCTTCGAAATACATACTTGTGGTTGTGACGACGATGTAGATCTAAATGGTTGTGAATTTCGGGTGGATCTAGAGCTGTTACTGTTAAAAAGGGTGAATGCCTTGTCGGATGATGATCGGCGCGTCTCCTGTGATCCAACAGCTGGTACTTGGTAGTTCGGTGACGGTGTAATCTGACCTCTTGCGGTGGAATGCGGCACCAACGCGACTCTCTTGACGCCGTCCTAGTTCTAGTCCTCCTCTACTCTTTGTGGTGATGAGTGTGTAGGCGTTTTATAGTGGCGGTGCTTTGGTTATTCATTGGCAATGAAGAGGCGAAAAATTGATTCAAATCGGAGAACGTAGAGGTAAGAAATTAACTTATAAAAACATGAACGGGTAGGACAACCCTAGGAATACCGAGGCAAACCAAGTCCGGGTTGTCTGGGTAGTGAATGGTCAAAATACAAAATATGGACATTCTATTAAGAAAACACTGAAACTCCGGAGTAAGATTATGAACAGGAATATAGGACGACTGTAAAATGCAGAATTGGTATAGGAGTCCTATTCTAAGAACAGTAACAATGTAATAGGGAAGAAGGTACGGACCCCATTAAATGAATGAAGATAATAAACCCCGGTTCTAATTTAATATGAAAAGTTAAAAATCAAATAAGTTGAAGGAACTCCAGGCAAATGAACGAAATGACCTGGGCCTTATACTCAACAATGCGAAATTTTAAGAACTCTGGTACGTGTACCAAAAAAATTAAAATTAAAAATAACTATATATAAATATATTAAAAAAAACCTTGGTACGTATACCAGAAGAAACAATGGTACAATACCAAAAGAAAATTAAAGTAAAAGAACTGTAAACAAGAAAATAAGTAAGGTACGAATACCCTATCAAACATCTCCAATGTATGTTTTTTTTTTTTTTTTTTTGAATTTTTATGCTTTTTTGTATATTTTCTCATTTTTTTTTTTTTTTTTTTTTAAGGGCCTAAGCTAAGGGCCTAGGGGGGTGGGCGGGCAAAACCCCAACGCACCAACCGGCGTCCCGCCCACCACCACACCCCCATGCCCAGAACAGTAATAGCGTTAAATAGTAGAACCTCCAGCTCGGCGCCCTCCCCCCACCCGGCCCCTTCCCACCAGGCGCGCAGTGCTCGCGCCGCGGCCTGGCCGGCCATCCTGACCACGAATTCAATGATCGCATTCACAGCATCCTGTCGAAGAACACATATGTCAGTAAGTAAGGGACACGTGATGCCAATAATGTAACCCGAACCGGGGTTGTTAGAGAACGAAATCAGGCGGGGGAAGGTAGAACGCGTTCACTCGGCATGGGTCAAGAAAGACCCAAGTAAATAATGTGAGCGAAATGAGATCATGTGTAACATAAAAGTTTAAGTACGGGAAATAAAAGTAAGTACCGAAATAGCGATAAATTAGAGATGTTCGTGAACATTAGGGTTTAATGTAATCGTCTAAAATCCACCTTGTGGACCTTCACATAAAAATTTGCTATTAAAATCACGTAGGAATTGATGAAACGTACCCTATCCCAATTTTATAATTTTTAAATTTGTGAAAACATAATATTTGGCAAAGTATATCGTGACTGCTAATGGGATTTTTTTTTTTTTTTTAATTTTTTTTTCGGGACGGTGGGAAATTGCTTGTTGAAAATAAATCTGAGGTCTCATTCACCAATGTGATCAAATCAAAAAAAAAAGACGTTCTGTTGTTCTGCAGAGATGGAGTCGCAGAATTTACGAAATAAGCACCATTAACATGTCCAGACATTATTTTGTATTGGTATGTCAATTCCGTGACGAAGGGGCGTTTCAACATATATTAGCATACTATAAAGCATTCAATCGAACCAAGCAAACAATTTTAATATTATCAGAGGGCCAGGAAATATGAATGCAATAGTATATCTAATACATCACCATTAAGATTGAACATGATGTTCTAACGTTTGTCAACCTTAAATGAATTACTTTCCTTTGGACAGGACACAAACTTTATTTTTTTATATTATAAATTGCACAATATTTCGGCCACTGTCTGCGGCCTTCTTCAAGTGTATGTAACAATTATTGAAAAATTGACAGGTATAAAAACATTATGATTAAAAAAGACAAACAAATCACAATCCATTAGGCTTATCAAAAACAAAAGACTTCTAAACAAAAGATAAGCCAATAAATAGGTTGATATTTCTAATCCTAAACTAATACGTTCTAAAAATTGACATCAAAATTTTGTTTGTTCTATTACTTTTCTTCCACTTAACTACTTTTCACACTTTGCCATCTTCTCATTATCTGGTCTTTAACTGTTCTTGTCCAAATGACGTTGAACTCGTAGCTCGGTTGGCTTATTGTCTTGATTCCTTCTCTTCTCAATACCTCCATCGTAGCCGCCTCCTTAAACCTTCTCCTAGCCCACCTTTCTTCTTTCCATATCTTTCCTATTTTTCCCCATTCTATGTTGTGAAACAATTCCAAAGAATGTTCAACAAGTAGCGAACTGATCTGGCTTTCAAGTGGATTTGATCTCTTCTTTTTCCAGTTAGCCTTATGCTCCTTTACTCTAATCGATACCGGTCTCTTCGTTTCTCCTACATAAACACCCTCACATTCGCATTCTATCGTGTACACTCAAGCCTTTTCTTCCTGCTCATCGTTCCTTGGTTTGACGTCCATCAATGTACTTTTCATAGTATTTCCAGCTCTGAAAGTTGTTCTAATATTTACTTTTTCCAGGATTCTTTTGATTTCTTCAGACAATTTAGGATAATAAAGTAACGAAATTGTGTTAATTGGATCTTCTGTTCTTCTATGCCTGCTTTCATGCCTTGAAAATACACTCTCCGTAAACCTCTCTGGGTATCCATTCACCTTAAAAATTTTACGCAAATATTCTAATTCTTTTAATTTAAATGCATCTGTAGAAGAGTGTGAATGTGCCCGATTCATTAGACATTTCATAGTCCCCGACTTGAATATTTGATGGTGATTAGACTTATAATGAATATATTTATCAGTATGGGTGGGTTTTCGATATACTTCGGTTTCAAGCTTATCCATTGCTCTAGTGACTCTAAAACCTAAAAATGGTAAACTCCCATTGATCTCCTCTTCCATTGTGAATGTTATCGTGGGCCTTAGATTATTACAGGTGTCTAGAAACTTCAATATGGTATCTTTTCCTCCATTCCATATGATGAATACGTCATCCACGTATCGTACCCACATTTTCGGTTTAAATCCGTCTCCATTCATTATCTCTTCTTCCATAGCTGCCAAATATATATCACTTAAGATACTTGATAAACAGCTACCCATAGCCAAGCCTGTTTTCTGCCTATAGAACTGGTCTTCAAATTGGAAATAGTTTGAAATCAGGCTTACCTCAAGCCTAATCTTGTTTAATCTTGTTTGTTTGACTTGTTTGTTTGTTAATCTTGTTTGACCAGATTATATAATGTACCGAAAACTATGTTTATCCCATAAAATCCGATAACAATGATGTTAGGACAAAGTATGATATGTGGTTAACCTAATTTTGAAAAATAACCAGTTAAATTTAATAGATAACATGGTAAAGAAAATGAAAGTGCGCACTGGGCCATATTGCATAAACTTGAAAAATGCACAAATGAACATGGCCCTAAGATAAAGGTATTGTAATAAGATGAGATGTATATTTTAGTTAAATTATTGATGAGAAAAATCTTTGTTTTTCCTAGAGAAAAGTATAAAATTGTGAACTTGACCCTACTAGGGAGCTAGTAAGACAAATTATGCATTGACAATGTCCTAGGATAATATGAAAATTATGGAGGTCTGGGATCACGTACTGGAGAAACGCCCAATAATATGAACCAAAAATGATCACGAAGATGGCGCAATATTGTAAACTAATCCAAAATTAATAATAATAACTTTCTCTACTGTGTAATGGCATGCACGCAAGCAGCCATCTATGGACGAGGATCATTTTCTATGGAATAACCCAAAATGTGAGAGAAAAAAATTATTAAGGTCATGAAAATAAGCATTCTACTAGACAGAAATAGAATATATCTCAAGATGGTCAAATGCATGGTCCCCAAATGAAATTATATTGGAATCGGCCATCATGCCCCTTCCTTAATTTATGTGGGCATAAATTGCCTTCACTAAAGGTTGAAATCAAACCAATATCGAAAAAAACGTGGGTCCCGTGTGGTCATGCAGCTAGCAAGCCGGAAAAGAGATCGGGCAATATTTGACCACATAAATCAATTGATGAAAAGTAATGATACGGGTCAAAACTATCTAACTGAAAATTACTGCGGAAAATTGCTCTGCAAATTGAAAGTGTGGAACAAAATGCCCGTGAGTTCAACTTGCACAAGAATGGTGTAGGCAGATGACCTTGAATTAACAGCGCCTCGCTCGCGTCTGGAAACAAGTAGACTGCTAGCTTGCAAATCAGAACACGGCCTGCACGCAAATTAGTGTCTCTATACAAGTTTCAACAAATCAGTCAACAATTAATTAATTGGGTATGAATGAAGAGGATAGCATCATCAATAACGTGTAAAATCCCGAACCAAGGCTAGAAAACTTGACATTCTTGAACTCGTAAAGTGAAATGTTCCGTGGGTCGACCCCGGTCCGGGTCACAGGGCAGAGGTATAAAATCTCGATTAGTTGATTCCGAATTGATGACCACTAAGTAATTCCTACTAAAATTCTTGATTTGATCCGTGGTTAGAAGGGTTAGAAATCAGAGTCAGCAAGCAGTCTCGAGTCGAGCGGGAATGAGTCACACAGGCCAGCGGCGGCCGGCCAACAGGTGTCTGGCGCTCAATATGTCCAATAACTCCTATAATTGACCTCTGATCAAGAAATGAAATAGCGCAGTGGACGTAAAAAAATTATGTCTATCAAATGGTAGTGGAAATTTTGAAAAAAGTTGCAAATTGAAACAAAATTTGAATTAAAAGGTAGGGGAATTAAAATTGCAAACTTACCATTTTGCCAATCTCTCCAGAAGTGACATATAATATCGCCGTGTCCGTGTGAGCGCTATGCACTAGTGTGAATGAGGGTGCTCCTATGACAGCTAGCGCTCACTATACAAATGACATTTGCAAATCAGAACTACTAATGAATTGTCTTAGCTCAGGATAACGTAATGGAGAATACAAATGATAATTGAGGGAGAAATATGCCCGGTACACAAATCTAGGGCCTAAATTACGAACGGAACGTCACTGACATTGTGACGATTAGATATCGACCTAATAGATGATGATTTTAGAAGTTAAGTTCTCAGCGAAGACAGTCAAGCCCGCGAAGCGTAACGCACGGGTTTATTTTCCCAAGGGTTTTGGTTATAATGGAAATAATGCACAAAAAAAAATAAACCTGAGCATTATTGAGTGTCGGAAATCTCTGTCGTAGATTGTCCGGATGTTCACGAGCGAGAATACTGCGTAACTTGTATCAAATAGTTATCTAAATTCAGAGATAGCTGTATGAGAGCCGGGCAATTACCTAGATGTGACACAATAAGGAAGTTTCGAGCATTTTGATTGTAGTAAATTGGTCAACTTAAGTTATAACGACGAACACACATTACTCTAAAGAAATTTAAAATTTACATTTCCAGAAATTGATTTGAATTGGCACGAAATAGTATGGCGGGAAAACGGCATGTTACTAAAACAGGAATGTGAGGTCCTGTCGAATTTTTGGTTGTAAATTTAGAAGAAATGAATTAAACTTTGTAACTGAATTTCTTGAAAACTATTTGTCGCTCAAGTAGAATAATATTATGTCTGTGTACAGCAACAACTCAACTAATATAACAGAACTATTATTTGAAATCCCTTGACGTTACAAGGCCAAAGGTAACTGATGATAACTTTCCTACACGAAAGGTGGTACCTTTAGTAATGAAGAATCGAAACGTTGAAGGACACTGCGTGAAACTAATTACTTCATATAACAATTGATCAACGAGGATGCTTGTCGGGCTTAGGTTAAACGAGGTATTATGCTACCAAATAGCAAGCTGAAGACATATATAAAATCTTAAGCTTTGTGGAGCACAAACGCGGGATTGTCTTGACTTCAATGCAACAGATATAAGATGAAACCAAAATAAGGTACATACCCACTAATCCTCCCTGGGCATGGCCTCCCCTGCCACAAAGTTTAAGGAGAACAATTCCCCTGTTTCTTCATGGAAACGAGCCAATAAATACTGTGCCAGGTGTCGAGCCGCACGTTCTTCATTTGGGGTGGAGGGACGGGGCGTATCTGGTTTCTTAAATATGCAGATCGAAAAACCAGAGACAACAAGACGGTAAGGAATTCATGGGACAAGGCATCCCCGACGGGAGCATGACACGATGGCCCGAGGGGTGAACAACTAAAAATATCAGTAAACCTACACTTAAAAAAAAATCAAAGTTAAGAGAAAAGCCACTACAAAATAAACAAAAATTACATAAAACTAAGAAATTAATAAACATCAATAAATCAATAATTTTCAGAAAAAAATAAAAATCCAAAAACAAAAGATAACAAAAAAAAATAAAAAAAAAATTATAAATATAAAAGTAAAAAAAAAATCCAGCTGAGTTCAAAATAATATTCAAAAATAAGGGAAACAAATAGTCAAATTTAAAAAAGCAAAAAATCAGAAAAATCAGAAAAAAACGAAAAATCTATTGCAAAAAAATTAATATCAAAGTCAAAAAAGTAAAAAGTAAACGAAAATAATAAAAAATGTATTACAAAAATAATAGTGCAGGTTCAAGTGTAGAAAAAAGGCTTTCCGCTCGATTGGAGTGCCGAATTTGAGTTTTTCATAATTATCGATTGTTTACATCACTCTTAAAATTACCACACGTGCCTTTAATTTTTTTGGTGGCCATCTTGGAAAATATGGCGGAAAACTTAAATTTCAAAAATTATTTAATTGTTGGTAGAGGAAAGGTTGAAAAATTATAAAATAATTCACTAAAACAAACTCAAATATGGGGACTTGAAAAAAAAATGCGCCGTGAACGAATTTTATTTTTTCATTGTTGGAATTGACCAATCAGGTTTCTGTGTTTTTTTGCTCTCAATTTATAATAAAACGCGTGGACTTAGACTAAAATATGTAGAATTAAAATTTGTAGACAATTTCATTTTGAACAATATGCGTTTAAAAAAAAAAATTTTTTTTTTTTTTTTTTTTTTTTTTTAAATTTTAAATTTTGTAAAAAAATTTGTTTACGGCGTATTTTTTTTAAAGTCACTATATTTGAGTTAGGTTTAGTGAATTATTTCATAATTTTTCAATCTTTCCTCTACCAACAATTAAATAATTTGTAAAATTTACGTTTTTCGCTCGTTTTCCGCCATATTTTCCAAGATGGCTACCAAAAAAATTAATGGCACGTCAGGTAATATTAGGAATGATGTAAACAATCGATAATTATGAAAAAATTAATTTCGGCACTCCAATCGAGCGGAATTACATTTGCTCCCCTACTATAATGAAATCAAAAGAAATCAAAAGATATTTTAAAGAAAATCAACAATAAAAAAAATTAGAAAAAATCAAATCAGAAAAAAATTAAAAAATTGGCGATTTGTCAACCGCCCGCGCTGGCCAACATGCCAAAATATATACACTTTTTAAAATTGGCATCTCTGGGTTTCGTTGTTTGGCCCGACGGCTCAGGTCAAATTTTTTCCGATAGAGCTGAAGTTTTGCACACATACTTGAGTTTAGAAAGCTTCCCTCCGATTGGTTCAAAATTGAAAATATCGCCCTTTTGGTTGACAATCAAAATGTTCCAACTAAGTTAAAATTTTGAATAGACATTCGACTATCATTTTCTCTTATTTTACAAGCTTACAGCACAATCGGTAGAGAAAGTAAATAACATTAAATAGAATGTCAGAACAGATTTTAATCGACATTTAATATCCAGATTTTCATTCAGATTTTAGTTTTATCTTTGATTTTCTTTATGGATTCAGAGTGTATAGTCTCATTGTATATTCTCAGTTTCAATGAAGATCAGGTAGTTTTATTTTGATCGAGTAGATCATATTTTAATTCACTATTTGGTTGTACTATTATCTGTGCGTTGCGATATTCCGGTTGGAGATGTTACGCGTTTCGGTGCTCGCTCATCAACGCGTTACATAGAGCGTTTTCCTAGTGTGTAAACATATTTGACCCAGGTCAAACCCTGGGTACACACCCGTTGTCGTAAACCAATCTGTTTGATCCCAACTTGAGAAGCCCATGAAAGGTGGACTTCTATTCATTTTAATGTGTACAAAACAATTACATGAAGTACATTTCACATCATGTCAAAAGACTTCCATCGTATTGATATAGCATCAGTTGAAAATATTGAAAATAGTGGTTGTTGAAAATAGGTTTATAGCAAATTAATTGAAACATATTAAATTTGTAAACATAATCCCAGAAAAAACACTCCGTGTAAAAAAGGCAGCCAAGTCTCTTTACTTTAAAAAAATTCAACACCGAAAAGGAGTGATATCAAAAAAGGAGCCAAGTCAATGACATCTCCAAATATTTAATCGTATTTTTGAAATAAAAGAATAAACACCGAGAAATACTTTACAAAAGGACTTGGCGCATCGTTTTTTTAAAGACCTCATTCAATACTAAAAGTGGAAAGAAATTTAAAGTAGGTACATTTTCCTCTTTCTATTAGAGCCAGAAACTATGAATCAAGCTACTTTTAGTAATGGCTATTTTATAGTTTTGTCAATGGCGATAGTAGAAAGATTTCATGCTGCAATATATAAGTAATATAAGGGTGGAAGAATTAAATAACAATTGGAAGTGGGCTCATACATATTCTTATATCACTGTTAATATGGTGATATTAGAAGGGTATCTTTTCATAATTTGATCTTGACTGAAGGAAATCATGAAACGTAGTCAAATAATTACGAACTGTCTTTGGAACACTATTATATATTTTTGAAGTGTCAAGTGTATAAAGTTAAAATTTTTAATAGAAATTCAATGTGACTATGTATCAATAGAAATGTGTATATTTAATAGAAATGTATTTCATGATGAGAAGGTTTAACGCATGAGACTTAATTATGTTGACCACGAAACAATATTACGAAGATAACTAACTATTGTGTATTTATAGAAAACATAGGCAACAAGTTTTATCGCTGACGTACATATTCTAATAGATAATATTTTACAGTAGGTATGTATAATATGTAATTGAAAGATGTTTCCCTATTATTCTAAAAATTCTAAATGACGGTTGTATATCAATGGCATATGCTTATGAATCAAAAAATGAATTTAAAAAAACGATGCGCCAAGTCCTTTTGTAAAGTATTTCTCGGTGTTTATTCTTTTATTTCAAAAATACGATTAAATATTTGGAAATGTCATTGACTTGGCTCCTTTTTTGATATCACTCCTTTTCGGTGTTGAATTTTTTTAAAGTAAAGAGACTTGGCTGCCTTTTTTACACGGAGTGTTTTTTTTCTGGGATATCACTTTTTTTGTTAGTTTATTCATACAGCTTGTAGCACATGTCCGAGCAGGGACTTATTTCTTAAAAAAAATACGCCTCAACCGATTTGCTTACTAAGAAAAGTTGCGTTTGGTATAAGATGAAAATGATTATCCAAGAAGAATAGCTTAAGTTTCGTTATAATCGATCCAGCTGTTTTCGATATATGACGTCACTTCCGGTTTGAAATAGCGGCCGAAAATAATGTCGTCTTGAATTCATAATTATAAGTCCTACATAATTGCACAATTTGGTTGCAATCGGTACAGACGATTTCGATATATGACGTCACTTCCGGTTTAACCAATGGCGGCCGAAAATAATGTCGTCTTTTTATCCATAATTATAAGTCCTACATATTTCCAAAATTTGGTTGCAATCGGTACAGCCTTTTTCGATATATGACGTCCCTTCCGGTTTTAACAATGGCGGCCAAAAATAATGTCGTCTTTAATTCATAATTATTAGTCCTCCATATTTCCAAAATTTAATGGCAATCGGTACAGACGATTTCGACATATGACGTCACTTCCGGTTTTAACAATGGCGGCCGAAAATAATGTCGTCTTTAATTCATAATTATAAGTCCTACACATTTCCAAAATTTGGTTGCTATGGGTACAGCCGTTTTTGATATATGACGTTACTTCCGGTTTTAACAATGGCGGCCAAAAATAATGTCGTCTTTAATCCATAATTATAATTACTACATATTTCCAAAATTTGGTTGCAATCGGTACAGCCGTTTTCGATATATGACGTCACTTCCGGTTTTAACAATGGCGGCCGAAAATAATGTCGTATTTCATTCATAATTATTAGTCCTCCATATTTCCAAAATTTGGTTGCAATCGGTACAGCTGTTTTCAATATATGACGTCACTTCCGGTTTTAAAAATGGCGGCCGTGAACACTGCAACCTTGAATTTATAATTATTTACAAAGTAGGTTTACTAAATATCTATTTAAAAGTATAAAGTGGTGAATTTAGTGTCAATTATCATATTTATGACGTCATTTAGCATATTTATGACGTCATTTCCGGTATAGGTAATAGGAAAACAATCTAGTTGATACTTTATGAACGACCATCTGAATTCATAATCCCGATATATTTCCGTAAAATCGGTCTTGCCGTTTGTAATATATGACGTCACTACCGGTTTCATTTAGTGGTTCCTGCCGCCATTTCCGGTACCGTTAATTGTTTTATTAATTTTTCACAATTGAGTTTAAAAAAAAATTGCAGAATAATACGCAGGAGCTAGTTCAGTTGCAAACGGTACAGGCGTTTGAGAAATATTACGTCACTTCCGGTTTCAGGAATGGCGGCCGAGAACACTGCAACCTTGAAATTATAATTTGTATTGTCTATGTTACAATGTAAGTTACTTATGTATGTATTTTAAGTATAATTTGTTGAAATAAGTTAAATATTGCGTATTTATGACGTCACTTCCGGTTCAGAAAATAAGAAAATAATAATTTTTTATTGATACTTCATATAGATGACCGTCTAAATCGAATGGCGCTAATTTCGTTCTAATCGGTCTAGACGTTTTTGAGATATGACGTCACTTTTGGTTTAAAAATGGCGGCACAAAAAATCACAAGAGGCAAGGTATCATCAGACGCCAAAAGTGCATATGTGGTAAACATTTCTGGTTGATCGGTTCTGCCGTTTAGGCTGTGGCGGTGATGGCAACTTTTTCGGGAATCATCAGAATCATCATCATCATCATCTGAAGAAGAAAGCGGTGTAATTTCACGATTTTCACTGTCCTCTAGGTCGTAAACGGCATGACTGGTTGTTGTCGCGTGATGTATATGTTGTCAGGTGGGCCATAGCTCAAAATTAAGACATTTCACAACAATGAGAGATTTTCCATTGTTGAGATCCAGTAGGCCGAAAATGTCATGTTGTTGCTTACAGTAAAAGTAGTTGGTCTGCTCCTCAGTTTATATAGGCATTTACGGTATGTTGAGTGACTGTGAGTGTACGGTACGACTTGGCTGAGTGGAGCGACCGCTCCACTAGATAGTCGAAATGCGTAAACTGCACAGACACTTGTGGTTTTGTTCTCGAAAAATTGTGTAAACTCCCTGAAGCTGTCCCGAAATCACCAGCCAGCCTGGCTATGCTCAGTTTGTTAGTCGGCAGACGGAGGCTCAACGTGTCGGACGCGTGGTGCTGGTGCGCCATCAGTGTGATTAATATGCAATTTTCATTGCACTACTCGATGTAACTGCATACAAGTTAGTGAGAGATGTGATGGAGCGTTACTGCACGCTCTACTACAATAGATATCTTCTTCAAACTATATCACATTTGATAATTATTCTTGACATTATGGTTCACTTCCCGTTGTTTCGGTCTTGAGCAGATCTTCAATTACCAACTGGAGCATGTGGATCATGCAGCCATGCGGTTATATTAGGGAATTTGAGCATTAATAAGTCATTGGCCGCTTTCACTGTTTCGGAATCTTATGTAAAAATAATTAAAAATGTATCAGCCCCATATATTTCACTAACTTCTTCAATTATCTCTGCCAATATGATTCAGTGTTTCGATATGCATTGGCATCTATGGTCTCAGCAAGGTATGGTTCTGGAGTCATAGTTAAAATCACACTACAGATGCCCTGGTTTCTGTGAAAGGTATCTGGCATTTTGGATCTGTCGGACTCCCAATGTCCTCCACTTAATTCAACAAAGCTTAAAGTAAAATAATTAATGTGCGCAATATAACCTCGTCGTTGACGCGCCGTTTAACCCTATTAATCAATCAATCAATCAATCGGTGATTGGTCGAAATATTATACGCGCGCGTATATATCTTTATTACGCTGTTATAAATGCATCCTGCATATAAATGCATATACATGCATATAAATCACCTCCTTCTTGGTCGTGTGGTCAGCGCATTGGCTTGCGGTGCTTAGGTCGCCGGTTCGATTCCGGCAGGGGTCTCACTTTTTTATTTTAAAATTTTTAATTTTGCCTAACAATAGAGTTATTTTTTTAAGTTGCCCAGCTTTAATTCTCGCCAGTTCGAATTTGTCTACCCGCAGATAGTTTTATTCCTTAGTCTGCCCAGTAAAACGTATGTGCAATCAGCGGATACGCTGGTATACAGTACCAGCGTTGGAGCAAACTTAGGATTGTCAAGTCGCGTCCCGGCGTTGAGTAATGGCTTCATAACAATCTCGATGTGATATCTGGAGGCGTCCTTCTTCAGAACATCATGACGCACGGATACTGAAATATAATAAAACAATTAATTAATATTAAAACACTCTTCATCTATTTAAAATTGGTGTATATCGTATTCAAATACAAGTTACAACATGATTCTTCCCTATTGTTTGACGTATTAATTTTATTTTTAAATTGTAATTTCCAATCTTTTCTTTTAACGGTATGTTCTTATAAAGAGTTATTTTTGTTTCATCTGCTTTTGGGGATAAAATACGGCTGCCACCTTAGCGCGGTGGAGGGGTTTGTGTTGGCCAATGATCCACTGCAGCTACGCCGGCGAGCATATGCCCATGTGTAAGGGCTACCCATGCCGGACAGGTACCTACCCAGCCCCCCCCTTCCCCCTGAATTTGTGGTCTCCGCGGGCCTGCCTCCCCCCTCGACACGGACTTCCCCCCGAAAACCCTCCCGCCCCCCGGTGTATCCCCATTCTGGCTTGGCCTTCCAACCAGTGCTGGACTCCCCCGGGCCGAGCCCCTTAGGTCGACCCCTCCCGAAGTCCCCCCTTATTCAACAAAGTTAAAAACAAAATATATGTGTAAGCAAAATGACCTCGCTTTCGACGCGCCATTAAAAACACTAATCTAATCAATTAAACAACGTACTAAGCTCCAATGTCGATTGTGACTGCCTGAGTACGACCACTAACTAATGTAGTCGGATAACAGTTCGTGAAGCTCCCCACAAATCCCGAATCCTCTAAGTTTATGTAAGAGCAAAGCATGATCTACAATATCAAATGCTTTACTATAGTCCGTATTAACAGTATCCACCTGATGCTTGTCATTAATATGTGATGCCAAGTCATTTACGTTTTCTGCCAGGTTCGTAACTGTGGAACGTTGCTTGACGAGTCCATGCTGCTTCCGGACAATATGCTTACTTACATGCGCGTTTGTGTATGTGTTGCGTATGTGTTGTGTAATCTAGTACCAATCAGCATTACCTAGACTCTGATTAGAAAACTGTACCATGTTTCAACTAATTACTTAGTATACTGGGACAAGATTTCCAGTTAACATAGCGAATGTGAAGATAATCATGTTTCAACAATTATATAAAAAATACAATTTGGCAACAATGATTGTCAAAACAGCTAAAGATACTTGGCTATGAATATTGCTATTTTGTCGACTTGACCAAGAAATAGCTACATTCTGGTTGGGAACTAGAATCTAACTTTCTTCATATTACCATGCTTGAATTTACATACTATTAAATGTGGTTAGCATATGATGCCTTGTCCTTTCTTACCAAGGAGCAAAACCAACAATTTTCAGGAGTGAAAAAGCTGCAACTTTCTTTTTTTTTCATACGCAATATAGGCGACAAAATTAAATTGTCTGAATCTCGGTTTACGTTTTAATGTTTTTCAAAACAATGTGAGCACATTGACTTTATTTCGACTTTCGCAATATAGTAAATATTCAGCAAAGCTTGTTATATTAGCAATATATAGGCACTAGTACATGTATTTAGAATATAATTTATTATTTTATCCTAACTTAAGTGGATGCAAATTTCACATTAATGCGATTAAATGGAGTTTTTAACACCGATCGCGATTTCTAAATAAAGGAATGCTTTTAACCCGAGTCTCGGACTAATGACTTTTCCCCCCGACGGCTGCCACCTTAGCGTGGTGGTAAGGTTAGAGTTGGCCAATTATCCACTGCAGCTAAGCCGGGGAGCATGTGTTCATGTGTATGGGCTACCCATGCCGGACAGGTCAGTGGTGAGGCCCAGAGAAAAAAAAACAGCATCCAGGGTCGACCTACCCATATCTTCCCTTGAATTTGCGGTCCCCTCGACACGACAAGAACATAAGAGATTATACTTACGTGCCTGGCCTGAGATAGTTTTCTCATTCGGAGAGAACTTTCTTTGGACATAGGTGGAGAGCTGACATATGTGTAGCGTCGAAGCATTCATGAAGATGCTTTCGCATTGCTCGTTGATAATAATTATTCAAATTGGACAAAGTTCCATTTGCCAATTCGAAAGCATTTGCGATCGCAAATATGCCACATTCCGAATCACCAATTTAGATTTGGCAAGATCGTTTCTTAATTACTATAGATGGATCTTTTAGTTGTCAAATAATTGACAAATTTGTAGCACCACAGCATTCTTAATTCCTTCATAATCATGGGAATCATAAATAAAAATCTCTCCTGGTTTACATCATGCCTCCACATTTGAAACCGTTGTCCAATGAGGAAAGTTACCGCAGCTAAGATTTGAATAAAAGGTTTCGTGACGATCGAGGGGACGATCCATGTCGTGGCCGACGCCTGAGAGTCAATCGTGCGAATTGTATCCATTCAGGATACCTGGGAGGCAGTACAGACCTGGGTGAAGAGAATACATCAGTACTACGCTGTGATAAAGGGAAAAACGACAATGAAAAGCCTGTGGTTGGTGAGAAAATATCGGGAAGGTACTAATTGTAGTTTATACCTTTGTTGTTCATTTTAGACGTAAAATATGCAGAGGAAGTAGATGATATGAATATAAATTGATTAAGAGAAGAAATAAACAACAGGAGATATGTAAAATCAGAACAAAATAGTATTGTACGAAAACGTGTTGACGATTCTAACCAAACTAAATTATACTCTTTTGAAAGAATGGTTGGGGGGTTTATGAGAAAGGAATAGGTATGAAGAAAACGATACCACAAATAGGTAAAAACGATACTTATCTTACAAAGCAAGGGTGCGATGATCAAAATCCACTCCAAATCCATGTAGCCTGGTGTAAAGTGTAGAATCTAACAACCACCTGTTCCAAGCACCCACTTCACGCCGCTTTCACCAATGCACGACAACTACGCTATCCAACACCTATCCCCAAAACTTTTAAGACCACCAACCCCCAAATAATACCAACCCTTAAAACAAATCACCCCGTATGGAAAGCAAGTTTGCGGGAAAATACAAATGAAACGTAAGAACACCACCGTCTTGATCGAGATGCAGACACCAAGACCGCTAAGTACAGAAAGTGTAGGTAAATGAAAAACCAAAGTAGACATTAATCCGAAGGAAAATTCAGTACCTCGATCTCGAGCAGGGTCTCGTTCAAAATATAATGAAAGTGTAAAATTTCATTCATATGAAATCGATAAAGGTATAATATAATTTGTTATAAACTAAATAAGTAGCAAGGTCGTCTTCTTCATCTTGGACATCAATGTGAACATGGCAGTGTGTGACAAAATCTGAAATAGTTACGCTAGTTGCTTAGCTGAATAAGGAACATTGTAAGTAATGAATAAAATTGACTAAAATGTGCATACCCAATCCATTAAGGAAAGTGGTCATATTACCCACAAGTTGCTGTATTGCTTGTATGTTGACTCCAGGTAAAGGTGTTTGAGGATGAACTAGTGGCGACGCGATTTTCAGAGCCACATAATGCCAAAAGTTATGCGGGAAGTGGTCAAATTCAATGCGCAGCCGGTTTTGTAATTGTTGTCTTGTAAAATGATCGTTCTAATAAATTAAACACACGATTTTTATATTTGAATCGACGAAACATGTGTACTTGAACTGATGCAACTGATGGTTGAAGCTGGATTGAAGTGCGAGGTAAAATCAGATGTTTTACACAAGGTAAAACATCAACCAAAATAAATCAAATCAGAAAGTAAATCAAAGTAAGGGTAATAAAAGGAAGATGAAACGTAATGAATGAACTTACTACAGTAAAAATGAATATATCAAAATATAAATTAAAGTGAGTTAGGAAAGTCGTGGATCACATAACTGTAATATGTTTCATTAGAATTATGTTTTTTACATTCTGCGCGCGTTTTCTTCATTCGGTTGTGTGCAAGAAGAATCTCCCAGGTCATTGGTCATTTCTGTGACTAAAACATATTCCGCAAGTTTGTTGAGGGTTATCTTTTCATTCGACACAAATATAGGAAATGGGTTCGACCTATCATGGAGTGAACCTCAACGACCACCTGCCTATCATTGACCTTGTCTTCTTCCCTCTCGTCTGGATTTGTCTCCATTTCATGTTGAAGACGGATTCTCTCGGCTCACTGCAGAAGATGATCGTAACGCAGCTTCTTCGGGAACACAATCGCCCTCAGCTTCTCCAACTTGTTGGGATGTTCGACCTCGATGTGTCGCATCATCATCATGCTGTAGTGGAACCCTTCGCCGCAGACCGCGCAGGCGTACGGCTTCTCGCTTGCGAGGCCTGTATTGTTTTGTATTGTATTGTGTTAATTATTCATTCTGTAGAACCAGTACAATTAAAATGCACATTTTATATTTTCCCATATAAATAGCATTGTAGGTTCGAGGAGTCCGTTGCGGCCGCCCGATGCGCCCCATTCAAAACAACTCGGAAGCAAGCAGCTGTCTATCTAGTATTGTTTGAATACGTAACAATTATTTCTTTGCGGTTAGATAATAGTTAAAGCAATACTTGCGAGGTTATACTTAGGGCTTATTTTATTATTTTTGAAGATGTAGTTAATAGGTATAGGTATTTATTGTTTATGAGAGTTTTAACATGCAGTCTTACTTCCAATCTTTTCAAAGGCTGAGCAAATTATTTGTAGACCGATGAAATGTCTGCTTGATTGTAGAAAACGATTGGTTGGTTGATAATTGAAATTATGTTTATGAAAAATTTATTTCATTTGTATCAGATACAATGTGTTAGGTTTGTGTTAGGTAAGCAATGTGCTAGAAGAAATGAGCTCTTTTATACGGAACGGCAAGTAACTGTTTGGATAATGTTTCTTAAATTATGTTTGCTCATATTAGCACTTAGATAATGGCCTATTTTGTGGTTTGAATCTCTGTATTTTTTATTTATAATAATTCCATAATACCTACGTACCTAAATACTGAAATAAATACACATGAGTGTGTATCATGTTGCAATGACTTGCAATAACTGTTGCAATAACTTGCAATGAGAAGCAAATTCAGCTATTTTTTATATAATTTAGTGGATCGTGCTTCTAGATTTCAGTTGTTTTAGGTATATTATTGCCGGCTTTTAAGGAATTATGGTTCGAGGTTTTGCACGTATCCGTGCTCGCTTATTCGCTCGCTTACACGTATCCGCGCTATTTATTATTTTATTACCTAAGATTTTACAATGCTTTTTCAGTTGACTTCCTACCATGAAGGAAACAGCTGTAACCCGCAGTAGTTACAGATCCCAGAAACTCCGTGTAAAAAAGGCAGCCAAGTCTCTTTACTTTAAAAAAATTCAACACCGAAAAGGAGTGATATCAAAAAAGGAGCCAAGTCAATGACATTTCCAAATATTTAATCGTATTTTTGAAAAATACGAAAAAACATCAAAATAATGAAAATCATTTTAATAAGAAATTGTGAAGAGTGTGATGTGATGACATTAAGTGAGCTTGGTAGTGAGCGTGGCCTTGACGAGTTTTTTAATCGATTTTTATCAATATCTTTTTCAAGTGTAATTGTTAACAAAATAGGGCTATGGACGTGAATTCAGAACAGTTCAATGAAAATAATTTCATAGTTTGGAATAAGCTATTAGTTTTTTTGTGTCCAACAGGTGTTTAGAACCCGAAAGGTGTTAAGGTTTCCTTCAACCTGTTCAACTTCTTGCTGTTGGGTGTTCTTAACACCTGTTGGACACAATAAAACTACTAATAGCTTATTCCAAACTATGAAATTATTTTCATTGAACTGTTCTGAATTCACGTCCATAGCCCTATTTTGTTAACAATTACACTGGAAAAAGATATTGATAAAAATCGATTAAAAAACTCTTTAAGGTCAAACTCACTACCCAGCCGTATTAACATATTAGTAGGAATACTTACGTATTAATTGTTGGATCAAACACCTCAACAGACTCCAGGGCGGTGCTATTGCAACCACCACAAATGTAGAGTTTGCCGTTGAGAACAGCGGTTCCAAAACTGTGCCTTTTAGTGAGCATCGGCACCACCTCCGTCCAGGTCTCCAACGCAGGGTTGAAGCGTTCCACCGAGTTTAATGCTGCGGATCCGTCATATCCTCCAATCGCATACAAGAATCCATTGAAAGCAACAAGACCGATGGAAGTTCGATATTCCGTCATGCTCGGCTCAATTGTCCACTCATCTTTGTCCGGTTCGAAGCATTCAACACTATTCAATGCCACTTCTCTATCATCAAATCCGCTGCAGACATAGAGTTTTTTGTTAAAAGCAGCAGCTCTAGCTTGCATGCGTGAGTAGTTCATTGACGCCACTTGACTCCAAAAACGTAGTTGTGGGTCGAACACTTCCACGGTGAATAAGTCTTCCTCGTCATTGGATCCCCCGCACATGTAAAGTTTGTTTCCAAGGACGGCAACACCAGTGTCATATCGTGTCACACTCGAAGGGGCGACCACCTGCCACCGTTCTGTTAAATGATCGAACACCTCCACGCTGCCACGATTGTTTAAAGACTTTGATCGATATGCAACTGCAAAAATATGACCTACAACGCAGTTGCAGCATCGAGGCCGCGTGCAGAAGCTTGTAAGCAGAGCTCGTCGCTCAGGCATAAGTTGGTAGTTTCTTGCTTCAGCCAACAGGTCTCGACACTGTTCGGAAGAACGCACGAGCTCCTCCATTGACACGCGATCAGCGAGGAACTGCGGACTCAGCAACGGCATTCGGACTTGGGCCAGGAGTTGAGGGAGATGTTTACGTCGGACAGAAGAATCTTGCTTCACCCATCGCATGACGGCCTCGAACACTTGCTCCTCGGAGGTGACAAGAAGTTGGTCGCGACGCACGATGTCGAGTAGATCGGATGGAGAGAGAGAGATATTCCTCGGACATGGCGACGTCACGGAAGTGTTCATCCACATATTTGTCGGCAGCTTCGACTAGGAAAGTACAGTCCATTGAGTCTGCCAATGAACGAATCCCAAGTACATTACTCGGGCTCAATCTAAAAACACAAAACAGTATTGTTGTATATTATTGAAACTGTTGAAGTAAATGTTCCTGCCTATGTTTTTGATTATTATGATTATTGGCTAAACCAAACCATTTACCTTTTGTTGAGGTAATCCATGTCGACCTCTTCCCCTACTCTTCTAAAAACTGAGACTAAGAACGAAACTGAGACTGAAGTAGTGTAGGTACACTCCTGGACACTGAAATTGGTCCGCGGTCAATGTTCAAGTGACAATACGACTAGTATTTAACATTTATTTTAATGTAATTTTTTGGCACAAAGACCGGATGACTAGTAGGAGCTTAGGGCTGAAAAATTACTCTAAATAAATAATAAATTTTACTAGCCTAGGAGTCAATGAATATTGACTGCGGACCATTTTCCGTGTCCAGGAGAGTAGTGTACACTTGATTCTGATTCATACCCTACCTACCTAACTTAAAGCATGAGCTTTGTTTTTAACTTTTCACGTTTAAAATATGACTTTATGTAACTGACAATACCTTACAGACATCATAAATAAAAATCACAAAAAAAATAATAAATACAATATTTAAAAGGTAGGTATAGGCTGTTCAATTTACGCTTACAACGCCGTTAGGGTGTAAATAAGCAGCACCATCCAGACCTTCCATCTGAATATACACTTTGCCAACCTAAACTCTCAAAAAAAAATCCGCTAACTTGAATGTGCCACCTAGTTCTAGCTGATTTTCATTTTGTTGTGTTGGTGCTAGCGTAGTACATCATTTTCGTTGCCATCTTCACCACCAAAATCATTGTACAGAAGATTTGAACAAACTATACTCCCAACAAATCATAAATCGGTATTTGAACAAAACAGATTTTCTGCTGGTCAGGTTCATTCAATCCTTGTTATTATCAGTGAAATCAGAGCTCACCTAGGGGAGGTTGGGGTAATTAGGAACACTTTTTACAATTTCTAACTTTGACACTCAATATCTCTGGCAATAATGAACTTTTTTCTCATACTCTTTTGGCTAAGGCTAATATTTGGAATGTTAACAACAGTATAATTATGGTAAAAATATATTTGAGTTCATCCTCCATTTTTTTAGGCTTTTTTAAAAAACAAGTGCTTGTTCCATTTTACCCATATAAGTGGGGGTAAAAAGGAACATTGATTATTACTGCTTTGCCTGGCATGAACAAAAAAATAAGCGGGGCAATTAGGAACATAGAGTTCTTGGCCCTGAATACAATGGTTTAAAGTTTTTTAAAATCGGACAACAAATGTGGAAGTTAAAGGCATTTTAATTTCAAGATATGATCATTGAGCGAGCGAAGCGAGCGTCTCCTTTTGGCTCTTTTGGCACGGACCTCTGTTTTTTTTTGTTTTTTTTTCTGTTGGGTGAGGCTGTACAGGTCACAGTTTTTCTTCGATCGAGCTGAAATTTTGCACACATGTAGAGACAACCTTTTCTGTTTGCTGACCCCAAATTTTTTTGAAATTCATTCATTGGTTTAAATTTAAATAAACATCTCCTGATAGGTTGACAAATGAAAACGGTCTTCGATCATTTTGATCAAACTCTTATTTTGCATGATCATTAAGACCAACATTGTCTCTTATTTTACAAAATTTCATCCCAATCAGTTAAGAACGTATGCACATATTGACATTTTTAATATCTGTCATTAATGAAGTATCGAAATGAATGTTTTCCAGTGCCAATTGAATACAGTCTGATTTGCTATATGTACCAGGGTGCTTAGATGCTATTTCAAGTTTCGATGAAAAGCATACTTTTATGTTGAAGGAGTGGATCATATTTCAATTCAATATGGATGTACATGTTTTATGTGCGTTGTGTACGCATTTCCTGTTGGAGAATTTGCACTTAGCCGTGCTCGCTCATCAACGCGTTACACTGAGCGTTTTCCTAGTACGATAAAAAATCTTGAATTGAGTACCTATGGACAGCACGTTATAAGATATGACTGTACGGAACTTTCAAACACATTCAAATCACTTTTGGATATTGATTTTAAAAACACTGGCAGCTTATTATAGTTAGTCGCTCCTGCAATTAAAGGACATTTCTTAGTCAGTTAGTCCGTCAGTCATCCGTGACGGCAATGTTTATAGAACCAAAGAAGGCGTCTCGAATTACCCAATACCAGACCATTGCCAACCACAAACGTACCGCATGATATAGGCCGGAAAGGAAAGAGGGCAGGATTCAAACCACGAACACTAGCTTAAATTCCAACGTACTAAAAGCAACTTCCTACACAAATTCCTACAACTTTTGGAAGCTGAGGCTTGGAATGACACATTTGATCAACATTGTCCAGAAAAAGCGTACTCGTGTTTTATGTCAACTTTCCAGAAAATAATTGAGAGCGCCTCGGATGAAGTCGCACCTAAAAATCCCTCTAAATACCGGAAAATTAAACCATGGATAACTTCAGGAATAATTGTTTCTATTAGAAAGAGAGATGCACTTCACAAAAAAATTACGAAATTTAAGGCCAGTATTGACCGGGACTCGGGAGAATTAATACTGCTTAAAGATAAATATAAATTGTATAGGAACATGATAAATAGGTTAGTTTTTGAAGCTAAAGAACAGTATTATTCGCACAAAATTAATTTAAATAAACACTGTCCTAAAAAAACTTGGGAGATCATCAATGAAATTACTGATAGAAAGAAGAAAAAAGTAGTCTAGTTAATGAGCTAAAGCGAGATGATAAATTATTAACTGTCGTTAATGAGCCCCAAGAAATAGCGGACACTTTAGTAGAATATTTTTCTTCAGTTGGAGAATGTTTGGCTGGGAAAATTAAAGAAAGCGATGAACCTCAAGGAGTTTTTAATTACAACCGAAGGGATAGAGAGGGTGGAGTATACAATCTTTCTGGAGCCAGTCTATTCCTGAAGCCTGTCACCAGATCTGAGATTATAGTTCACATAAATAGTTTGAAATTAAATTCATCCTGTGGTGTTGATGACGTTAATGTTAAACATATTAAGCTATCAAGAAACTTTATATCTGCACCATTAGAGTACATATTTAATATTTGTTTTGAAACGGGCTCCTTCCCAAATGGAATGAAAACAGCTTTAATTATACCAATCTATAAAGTAGGTGATCAGCTAAAATCGGAAAACTATCGGCCTATTTCATTGCTCTCGCATTTCTCTAAGTTGCTAGAAAAATGTATAAAGACTAGACTTTTAGATCATCTTGATAAAAATAATATTCTCTCTCCAAATCAGTTTGGCTTTAGACCAAAATACAGCACTGGAGACGCCATACATAAACTTGCTTCTGAGCTTTCTGAAACTTTGGACAGTGGTTATAAGGCCTTGGCTGTCTATCTGGATCTAGCGAAGGCCTTTGACACAGTTGACCATATGTTATTATTAACGAAATTGGAGTGTATTGGAATTAGAGGAGTTGCTCTGGATCTATTTAAAAGTTATTTGCATCAAAGGTTTCAAATGGTTAAAAACGCCTCAACATACAGTATGAAGGCGGAAATCACCTATGGGGTCCCACAGGGCACAGTCCTTGGGCCAGTTCTTTTTATTATCTATATAAACGACCTATGCGATCTTGATGTTGATGGTACTCTGATTAGCTATGCGGATGAGACGTCTCTAGTATGTAAGGGTGAAAATTGGGATGTTGTATATGAAAAAGCTAATAAGGCAATGCAAATTATTTATTGCTGGCTTAATAACAATTTGCTCACTTTAAATAAAACAAAGACAATATATTTGGCACACTCTTGATTTAAGGACAGCGCCCGCATCTGATTTTATTCTTAAGCTCCACTCTGCAGACTGTAACTGGAGGACGTCTATGAGTTGCTGTTGCGAATGTTATGAGATTAAGGCTGCAGAAACCGTAAAATACTTAGGTGTTATTGTGGATGCAAACCTGAAATGGAAACCCCACATTGCAGCCACAATCAAGAAAGTCAGAAATATTCTATATGTATTCTATAGACTTAGGAATGTATTGAACAGGCAGATGCTAATCATAGTATGTAAAGCATTAGCACAGACAATCCTCCAGTACGGAATAATTGTGTGGGGTGGAGCGGGGAAAACATTTATCGAGCAACTAATAACGATTCAAAAGTGCATTATTAAAATAATTATTAAAAAACACATTCAATTCTCTTCGAAAGAGACATTTGCCCTTACTAATCTTTTGGATATTCGACAACTATATATAAAGACTAGCCTGATTTATTTGTATACACATAGGAGTACGTTTAAGAGAAGATATGTCGCCTATAATGATGGCCACAGTACTGCAAGTACTGCAAATATTAGAAGTCGAAGCATATTATTTGATTATAAAATTCCCTTAAGGAAAACAAAAATGGGACAACAATTCATTGATTACATTGGGCCCTTAATATACAACACTATTCCGTTAGACATCAAAAAAGCAGAGTCTGTATTATTTTTTAAACATTATATCACTAACTGGCTAAGTACATTAGACCGTGACACCATTATTAAAATGATATATAGAAGTTAGTGACTCAGCTCACGTGTTTATTTGTTTATTTATTTTGTAACATATTTCGTACTTGATGACGATGCTACTCAAATATATTGTCTTTGTTAATTTGTATTTGCCAGCCCGCACACGAGATTTGTTTCTTATGCGGGCTTGCATATCATCCGGTGTGAGTGCTATTTGTGTGTGTGTTGCCATGTTATTATTATAACTTTATTATTGTATTACTTGCACTTTTGTACACGGTATGCTATGCAATAAAATGGATTTAAAATTGAAATTGAAAATTGAATTGAATTTGAACAGGTATACTTTGGCTATTTAAATAAAGAAGCGGGCTGGTGATGTTTTCATGAGTTTTGATAGAATTATTGAACTGAAGAATAGATGTCTTTTTTGCATTTAGGCAAAGTTTGCTTCCTGAGCTCCACTGAGACATATATGCAATAGCGCTAGAACAAGCTGGGATGAGTTTATCTGGACTTGACTAAATTAATTGGGTTGTGTCATCAGCATATTTTGTCAAATTACCTTTACAATTGGTATCGGCTTGTGACAGACTATCAATGTACAATATAAATAGAATAGGACTATAGTGGAGCCCTGTGGAACACCTCTATCTATGACAACTTCCTTCGAAAACGTTACTCCACTCCGACTCTCAATCTTAACAGCTTGTGTCCTATTAAGCAGGAAAGATTGAATCCATTTAAAGGCAACACCCTTTATTCCTTTATTCCAGATTCTCCCGAGTAGCAGTTCATGGTTGACCATATCGAAAGCTTTAGAGTAGTCGTAAAATATGCCTATAGCTGATTCCTTGGATTGAGTTGCAGTCAACAGTTTATGCACAAAGCTTGTCACAGCTGTAATTGTAGAGCGAGATTTACGAAAACCATGCTGGCTATCATCAATTAGGGAGAACTTTTCTAAAAAGTCCATCAGTCTAGCACAAAAAGCATTTTCCAATATTTTTGAGAGCACAGATAAAAGAGCAATTGGCCTATAATTGCCTACAAATGACTTATCCCCGTTCTTATACAATGGTTTTATGACAGCATATTTTAATTTCTCTGGGAAGACACCTTGAGCAAAAGATTCATTGATGATAAACAATAGTGGGTGTGCTATAAAAGCAGCTGCAAATTTCACAATATTACAAGGCACCTCATCGAAACCGGACGATTTTTTCTTTGACACTTTATCTATGATATCATGCAGTTCCTTCAAGTTCAAAGGAAATAAAAACATATTATTATTACAACTGTTTACATCGTACCCCTCATCTGTACAATTATCTTCTGTATTATATTGTAGACCACTAGTTACCTGTTTAAAAAAATTGTTAAAGATATTGGATACATCAGAGTCTGAATCTACCAATTTACCGTCGTGAAGTAGCTGTATTTCCTCCCTGCGTTTAGCTTTAGTATTATTGCCGTTGGCTTTAATGAGATGCCACGCAGCCTTAGACACATTATCTGAGCGTTTAATCAAATTACAATTATAGTTCTTTTTTGCTAGTCTGATTTCTGACTGATATTTATTTTTCAAATTGACATAGTTTTGCTTATCAGTCATATTACTGGTACACTTTGTTATGGCATAAAGTCTTTGCACCTCCTTAGCTAACTCCTTGAGTTCTGCCGTATACCACATATTATTGTGTTTAGAATTACATACATTATTGCCCTTACTTTTGCTGCTTACCACCTTTTTAGGGAAGGCACTATTGAAGACAGTGAGGAAAATGTCCAAAAAACAGTTAAACATATTATTGACGTCCTTACATAGATATACTTGATCCCAGCATATAGCAGCCAAGGTTAGAACAAACAGTTCGATTTGCTTTGGCTTAAAATATCTTTTTAGCAGATATTCCTTTTTGTGTTTTATATTCGAAGATTTGTTGAAAGTTAATTCTGCGATTTGACCAAGATGGTCAGACAATCCTGTCTCTATATTACCACAGAAAGTAATATCATTCGAGTTGGTTATCATATTATCTAGAGCACTACTAGAGACAGAGTCCACTCTAGTTGCTTCATAGTTTAACAGCTTACAATTATGAATTGAAAGAACATCTTCAATTTGACTTCTGAGGTTATTATCCAGAACATTGTAATTGAAGTCACTACATAAAAATATCTTATGCTTGTCAGATTTTTGGACCTTTTCTAGTAAACTATCCAACTGACTCCGGAAGTCATCGGTACTGTTTGAAGTGGGGGCTCGATATAATGCAATAATTACAACTTTAATTGGTGAATCTACTTGGATTGCACAAATTTCGAATTCTCTGTTACATGCTAAAAGTGATATGTCCTTTCTATGCTTGTAGTCTACAACAGCGTTCTTGTGTAAGTAAATGCACACACCACCCCCGCGCTGTTCTGATCTAGTAAATTCCGCAAACATGTCATAGTCATTTATAACAGCGGCGTCAATTTTGTCATTAGTAAACCAATGCTCTGTGAAACATAAGAAATCCAGCTGCCTTGGAACGGTGCTGATGAACAATTCGATCATATCTATTTTATTATAGAGGCTTCTAATATTTAAATTCAAGATGGAAAGTTTATTTGACAGAGATTGAATATTTTGAAGGACTATTCTACCCAATGACTTTCTCTCAGCAAGCTGGCCTATTTCACAGGGAGGGATACTATTCGTATAATTCATGTACCCGCTTCCTGCTTCTGTCTTTGGTGAAAAAATTTATTAATGGCCGTTCCCGTGGGCCAAAATTCAGGATCCATCAGTGTGTCCGCAAGGGATGCACACGCACTTATTTTACACGAGCTATAGTCCCCTCTCGCTTTCAATCGATCGCAAGATATAGATGATACGTCATCAATCTTACTGTTTATAAATGAAATAAGATTGTCATTAGTCACCTCACTTGCCAGACGCCACACATGGATGTAAACTTTCCTCGGCGCCACCGCAATTCCGCCAGAGGAGGCTGCTGTTCCGACCGCGTACTGAGGACGTCTCTTCTTTTTATTCGTCACCTTTTTGAATCCGTCTTCATCTTCAGCTTCAGAGGAGGTTGCAGTCTCACGAGTCGTTGTACCTCGAAGGGATGACGTTGACCGGTGGATTGGAGGCACAGCTGATGTCTTGTCAACATTAGGGTCAAATGGCTGGAGTCTGAGGCCGAAGTCGAGGACATCGCGCTCAGCCACTCGATGGGGTGGGGGAGCTCGCTGCCGAAAGTCAGTCCCCCCCGGCATCGAAGGTCGACCAGTAATTACAGGGTTTAAATTTACCGCATTGCTTGTTGCTGCCGCTGAGAAGTGCATTTTCGTTGCCGTAGCACTGTTAGCAGTTTTGCATCTTTCCAAATTAGTTACTTTCTCCTTCAACAGATCAATAATTTCTTCATGTGTATTCAATCGTTTGTCTTTTTCGGATATAATGGCGTGGAGCAATTGAATTTGAACACTATTATTCGTCACCACACCCACCTGACCTGTAGCGGCTGCACCGTCATGCACAACGATATCAAGCTTGAAAACCTCAAATAATTCCATAATGGCGATAGCTGCACCAGTAAGTCTTTCGACAAGATCTTCTTTTTTTCCGTCTTTTACTAAACCGACCTTTTCCAACACTTCACGAAGGTCCTTCACTTGCAAATCTTTAATTTTTTCCACAGCGAGCTCTTTCACCTGACCACTCGCGACGTCCATCTTGGATTCACTCCATTAGGTGGCGTACATTGTTTAGACATTGCTTAGGCCAGATCCAGAACATTCAGCGTCCGCACCCATCAGTCTGCTACGGAGAGCCGATATATTTTTACCGTTTTTGATTTGGGATTTTGTATTACAAAAAAAATATGTTGACAAGAGCTACGTCATGCTACGGCATGTTTTGCTTTTTCTGTCAACTTCGTGATAGGATTTCATACCCCATGTGGGTATTGTAGTCTTTGACTAAAACTAGAAAAGGTATTGGTACGACTGATCCATATTTCTCTTTTCTGATTACAAGTCCAATGGCTGATTCATTGTGCATATTCGATATAAACTTAACACTACATGTATCCTTCCATTTTATACAAGAAAGATCATCACTTCTCAAAGAAAAATGGGCATCACCGCGTTTCATTTGTTTATCTTCCTTCATTTGTGGCAAACACTTTCAATTAGATTTAATGTGTGCAAATAAAACTCGTTTTTTGCAAGCCGCAACACACAACGCGAGTGTCGAGCAGAAGCCGATGTTTATATCAACAACGTTGAGATACAACTACAGCAGGGGGCCCGAAGGTGCGTCACCTAAATGTACCTTTTCCCAAATAGTGAATAATAATGCAGCAATAATTCTGAAACAATTATAGATGGGTTTTATTTTGTATATATTTTATTAAATAATAATAATAATCTTTCTCCCGTTTCCAAGAGTTGGGTCGGGGGGTGGCGAGGCCACCATTTACTAGGGCCCGGACTCTTAAGCTAGCTTACCAGGCTTGGAGCGAAGATCGTAAATTTAGCCGAAACACCGTGCTCGAATGGCAAGCCATCGGGAGACTGACTTTGACACACACCGTCACTGAATGAACTCTTAGTCACTGCACACGAACCTGGGTCCTGAATGGTAATGAATGATTGCCGGGACGACGTTGACAGTCATTAACGTGAAGAGTAGAAGTAGCACCTTGCAGAGTTGTCGTTGACGAAGAAGTAGATGTGACGAACGAGTCAAGAGGGCTCCGCAGCAGTCGTAGAAGAAGGGGTCAGTAGATGGCGTGACAGCTTGACTGTGCGCTCGAGCTCGTGAACGTCCGGAGGTGAGTTGGCGATAGAGTGCGCCTCACCTCGGCTCTGCGTCTACTCGACTGTCCGTCCAGTCTCGACTTACTCCCAGTTCGCGGCAGCCATAGAGTCAGCCAGGACGTGTCATAATGTCTAGAACTCTTTCTTTGGGTTCTTCAATATTTCCGATAACACCACCCTCATGTTTTGCATGTTCAAAATGTTCATTTAGAAAAACCAATGCCTCTTCAAACTGACATTGTAGAGGGACACCTTTTTTCTTAATTGCAGGCGTTCTATAATACGCCATCAGCTATTAATGATAGATTTAATGTTTAATCAATTTAATAATTAACTTTTCTGTCGAACTCTCCTGTCACTTGCTTTGCTAGCGTATGGTGTGTTCACCGTATATTGGCAGCAATGAACAGTCACGTGAACAGTGCCCTGTCAATCGCAAGACTATCTTCTTCGTATTATTGAAATTGAATAAATTATGTCAAATACACAATTTTTAAAATTAAAAAATATTAGAAAAATTTAATAAAACTGTTTATCTTCAGTTTATCTACAGTCGTATTTTACATATGTTTTGATTATTATATTGATTAAGCGAGCGTCTCCACTTGAAACTTATGGCTCGAATCTCTGTTTTTTTTTTGTGTGTGTGTTTATTTGTGCATTTGGCGTCTCCTGCCAAACGAAGTAATGGATCAGGCCAATTTTTTCACACAACTTAAATTACTATTCTCGTTATGGTCAAAATGATTTTCAGCAAGTTCGCTCCATTGGTTGCATCGGAAACTTGATGTGTAGTTATAGTTAGCTTGGCAATGGGGATGAAGGAAACTCTGTGTATATAACTGCAATAGTTTGACCGATCATCACCAAATTTTACAAGGTCATGTGTACCAGCATTATAAGTGATTTTTTTACAAATCTGTAATGAGCTTCAAGAGTAATAGACATTTTACTGACATTTGTATACTTAATTTAAAACGGCCTATAGCCACACCACCATTTGACCTATCAAATGGTCTTTGATTAATCTGATCAATCAAACTCATATTTTGCATGGTCGTTCAGACCAAAATTGTATCTTATTTTACACATTTTCAGCCCTACCAGTCAAGAACATAGATGCACTTATTGACAGTTTTAATAACTGTCAGAAATGACATTTCAAAACAGAAATTCCACTGCATTCTGGGTTGCTCTATGTAGCAAAGCAAAGTTTATAGATGGGCTGTTATCAATATCAATGTAAGACAGATTCTTTTATTAGTGGCTCATATTTCAATACATAATGTAGTCAAAATGTAATGTAGGTATTTCATATACATAGGTATAGGTATTAGGTATACCTTATCTAAAATAATTTATTTTACGATATGGATTGTGTTTCAAAGTTATAAAAACAACGTTTTCACTAGATGCCATCATATTTTACACATTTCCAGCCCAATCGGTCAAGAATTTACAGACTTATTGCTGTTTTAAGTGTTTGAATATCTGTCCAAAGAGATTGATGGAAAAATATCAGTACAATAGACTGTTATTTAATTGATCCAGAGTGTTTATGAAAAGTTGCAAGGAAAATTGGTAATAAATAATGTATAGTTAGTTATCTTTGATTAATTGGATCGTGCTATGATTGGCGATGTCGTGCGTGTCGGTGCTCGCTCATCAACGCGTTACACCGAGCGTTTTCCTTTTTACATGTATCGGTATACAATTGTTCGCTAGACTGTACAGTAGTATCTACACGGCTGTCATTACAGAACATTATTATTTTCTTACAGTGAACGAACTTTAGTCATCTTTTGAATAATCGTAAAAAATGAAGTTTTTATCATATTGCAATTTCTTTTGCAATTCCACTTTCTCAGTTGGTTCTGAAATGAATGTGTAAACGCTTGTGAATACACTAGTAGGGGAGTAGGCAGTGTGTGAGAACGCTTCCTGATTGTTAGCTTAGTCTTCATGGGAAAAGACGTCACGCTGATGTAATCGCCCAGTTCGAGATGTAACTGGGGCTTTCCCCAAGATGAGTATAATTGTGCTCTGTTATAGTGAGGGAAGATGCACGATGCACATTTTGCACATTATCTTATTTAAAATTAACGAAGCTCGACGGGATGATTGGGTCGGGGACAGAAGTGCTCTCACACTGTAGTGATTCTGAGATAAATCATATTTAAAGTTTTTTTTTCAACATTTTAAAATCGTTCATGCTAGCAAAATAGTTCAAACCCCAATGTCAAGTATTTTTTTTTAGATGATACATGGAACATTAAACGCGATATCAATTTGTAATCACTAGTATTTAAATAATATGCCAGCTCTAGCAGCTAATCTTGTAAGTGATCTTGGATTCTACTTCATTTTCAAGTGTGAAGCCTTCATACGCATGACATCTTGGGCTTGAATTCACACCTGGTCTTCCTTCTTACACACAGCATAAGTGTGTTCAACATAGGAGAGGACAATTATGTTCTGTGACAAGTTCTAATGAGGCTCAAAATACTAAATACTCTCTCCACCTGCTCTCTCTACTGTGCGGCAAATTAGCATGGATTTTGCAAGCTCGCAAAGAATGGGGAACTAAGCAGAATTGGATACATTGGTCCAGTACAGGTCAATGTTTTCTTCTGATTGCTTAATGACCTCGGGAATTTCCCACAGGGAGTAGGCAATGAATCGTCGAGTGTATCATTCTCTTCTTCTGAAATAACGTTTGAGAACCGTCTCACCAAATCTAGTTTTATGAAACAATTGTCAGAATATTAATATTATGGTGATGTTGTGTTACTATTACTATTAAAAATAATTTATCAATAAATAAGTGGATTCTGCATACCTCCTAATCTCCTGATGGCTGCTGACTTTCATAAACACTTCATCCTTCGCGAAGTGCGAAAGCAGCTTTCAGCTTTTGACACACACTCCTTAGCAGGCGGAGCATGCATTTGGAATTGTATCCTAATATAACCATCTTAAAAAGATACACAATTCCTCTAGAAAATTCCCTGACCTTCCATCAAGTGAAATGATCATAGAGTTACTCCACCACTATTGATAACACTTTACCACTTAAATGTGAGGTGTGCATTTGGTCGAATAGCTCACTGACATTCATAATTCCTTTGGTGGATGAATTTAAATATAGGTATGTCTATTATATCTGCATCATTCTCTCATATTATCATCTATTTTATTAAATTGATCATAATAACAATTAAGGATTGTGTAACATCAATTGTGTATTACTATTGAACATAATGAATATTCTGCATACTTCTTGAAGTAACTAGTGTACCTTCAATACACAAGTTCCCATCTCATTGGGACCTTGTTTTGCAATACCTATGTGCCACATGGGGCAAATTAATATGCGCAACATAACCTCGTCGTTTACGCGCCGTTAAGCAATATTAATCTTATCTAATCACAATGCAAACTTAGATGTCCACTGATGGCCACGCTGTTGCAGTGCTCTCTGGGGTCGTGCAGTCTATGAAATGCTCCTCGTTTTCGATCGCTTCCGTGACGGAAAGGAGAATGTGCACATCACTACAAATGTGCTGGCTCGAGGCATTGATATCCAGCAAGTCACGATTGTGGTAAACTACGACTTGCCACAAACCGTCCACAAAGGACTGGACTGTGACGTGTACTACCTGCACAGGATCGGCTGTACTGGTCCCATGTTATAGCACAACAAACAACAATACCATCTTGCCAGAAACGATCTGGATAATAATGTTCCCAGTATTTAGATTGGTAATATATTAAGTTAAATTTGGATCCAAAGATGGTAATTTTCTTATAAATCCTAAAGAAACCCCCCGACGGCTGCCACCTTATCGCGGTGGTGGGGTTTGTGTTGGCCGTCGATCCATTGCAGCTACGCCGGCGAGCATGCTCATGTGTGTGCGGTCCTCTCGGGCCGGCCTCCGCACTCAAGACGGACGTCCCCCCGAATCGGGTCCAATCGGCCCGAACCCCCCTCACCCCCTACCATCGGTCCGTTCCAATTCTGGCCTGGACTTTCAACCAATTCTGGACTCCCATAGCTCGAACCCATAGGTTGTACATGTGGGTTGAGTTGCCCGTTTTCAAAGCAAAACTACTTACTTCTTAAAACTCTTAACATTGGATGTATCACCATTAATATTAAACTTAATAATAACTATGGGACGTTTTGTCTACTTGGTATTTAATAATTTCCGAACACATCGTTCTTCTATGTTTTTTTATTGAAGCTTTCTGTTCTATTCTGCATCTAAACACTGAAACTAACTAGACATGGATACTTATCTACGAAACACTCACGACACGAGATATGGAGGAGCAGAATAGTCCACGAACGCTAGACTCCGGTGTATGCTTACTATAAAATTATTCAGTAACAAGTGTTTACAGCAGCTCTTCATAACGTTTGAAAAACGTTAAAACGTTTGAAAGGGGTTTGTTCTATTCTATACTGCATCTAAACACTGAAACTAACTAGACATGGATACTTATCTACGAAACACTCACGACACGAGATATGGAGGAGCAGAATAGTCCACGAACGCTAGACTCCGGTGTATGCTTACTATAAAATTATTCAGTAACAAGTGTTTACAGCAGCTCTTCATAACGTTTGAAAGGGGGTTGTTCTGTTTTATACTCGTCGTTGACGCGCCGTTAAAATATAATAAACTCATCGATTTAGTTTGACGAGTTCAGCGTCGACGTCGGTGCCAAACCCACCGTCACACCCCAACTGCTAATGCCATGAAACATGAAACCTCCCACCTCCTCGGCCCCCCCCCCCCCCCCCCTCCGAGGGCGGCTGTCTCCCACCACTCCCGTGCCCAGAGGACGATTCTTCTTCCAACTGCATCAGCAATGAGGTCGATTTATTAATGCGTTGTAACTTTAATTGCTTTTTATTGAGCAGCCTATTTCTCACATATTTTATGAGATGAGGGATGTCGGAGATATCATAGATTTTGTGAATGAAGCGGGTGCTCAAAAGAATTTTTTGAATTATTTTTTTCTGACCGTTACCCTCTGTCCACATGCTCCACATGCTCCATCGTAAATGATTCCGCCAATTAATGCTCCAAAATGCTCCAAATGAATGATCGCTTGGATTACAAATTCTCTCTCTCTCCGACTCTCTGAGTTCCATCGAAGCAATCCAGAGGCATTATCCAAAGGACTTACAGACTTACATAGTCGATGGGCTTGGCGTACATAGTCGTGTGGGGTATCACCTCCAACTTGTCAAACATAGGCGGCTTGAAGAACAGGCGGAGGCCCTGGAAACAATTCACAGTGAAAGAGAAACATACGTACAAGAATGTGCTCACGATATTTTTCTATCCATTCTAACTAATATTATTTGGCTGCCAAATAAGCTAATTTTTACAGTTTTATGTCTAACAAAATTTCCTTGTGATAGAGAAACATTTCATGCCAATAAAAAAGAAAATAAGCTAATACAAAAGTGTATCCAATCCAACGTGGCGCGAAAGTCACTGTTAACATGTAGTGGATGTGGTTGGGCTAGAGAGACTGGGGTGTTTGGGAGTCATTGTATCCGCGTATCTGTGCTCGGTCATCAACGCGTTGTGCTGGTAATAACAACTCACCTGTGCTGGGATGCTGTAGAGGACCTGGGGCATCTTAATCAGCTTCCACTCCCTGGTCGCCTCGAACTCAAGACAGTTGTCTATCAGCCGAACTTGCGGTGGATAATCAGTGCGCAGGATCATTGCGCGGCTCCTGGAATATGTTTGCGTCGCCATTGTTACTGCTCCGTCGTCCATGGGCCGAGATTCAGTGTGATGGTTCGGGGGTTGTTCCTTTTACTATATCAACCGTCCTTACCATTCTTGGGGGTAGCGGGTGGAAATGTAAGGTGTAATCCACATCCTAGCATCCCTACCAATACCGTAAGCGACCTGCGGTTTTCTACAGAAAAAATAAGTCTAGGGTTGCTATTAAACTGACACTTTAGAAGTTAGACTTTTAAATAATGGCACTGTATTATGTAATATTGTCACAAATTGTATAGGTATATAATTGAGTAATTAATAAAAAATCTCGGCTACTTTTAAAATATCCATTTAATATATAAACCTTGTCTATCTTTACTAATCAGTGGGGATTCTGTGAATTTGGATTACATCCTACATTCCCGAGGGCCGATACCGTCTTACGTTTCAATTCGTATTGCTCCGGTACAGTAGATTTGACGGAGGTTCTTGTTCGAAATTTGAGGAGCAGAAAAATTTACAGAACACATTATTTTTTCCTTGAGCTTTTTCTTGTCCAGTTTTAGAATATCATTTCTGCCCGATTTCAAAATCCAACCAATGCATCTAAAATTTAAAAATCCAATTAAATGAAATGCAAGCATGTGTAATGCAAATGTAATCTATGTATCCTACCCATATTATGTTAAAGTTATAAGAGTGTTTCCGGGAGTCAAAATGTAGTTTGCTTTCTTGTAATCTATAAGAATTCATGGTTAATATAGACGTCACAATTTTTGGAGAATAATATTTGACCATTCTCCATGTGAAAATTTTCATAAAATTATGTATGCCTACGTGGTACGAATATAACACTCATTGTCTATTAAAAGGCTCAAATTACGCATTTAAAATGTTGTCTAAAAAGTACATTCGTTAAAGCTATTCATCAAAACGCTTTTTGTAGACCAGCGCGAACACTTTGAAACATAAAGACGTTCCAATCAGCTCGAGGGTGATGTAACACATGCATGGTCAAAAGTTTTCTAGCTTTTCTGTCAATCACTCTGAGCTCCACCATCTTCCTGCTGAGAACGTAAAATCTGTATTGTATGGCAGGTACTGCAAACGATCGAAATACTGATTTTTTTGTTTCTTGCATTTAACTCACTTTCCAATATTAATCGAAGTCGCTGCAGTACTCAGTTTTACAAGTGTTCTTTTATAGAATCGTGCTGTATGCCATCTCCTTCACTGACCCCGAGATACTTACAGCTCTTGTCAAGCTCTTAAGTCATCATCATTGTGCCAAGGTCAATTATGATATTTCTGGTCTGTTCACATTTACCCTTCACAAATGTGGATGTTGCACACTTATCAAGCCCTAATTCCATAGAAATATCATCACATAACATTTTTATCGTGTTAAACAACTCCTCTATTTTTTATTTATTCTTAACAAACAGTAATATGCCATCAAATATCCACCACATTTATCATTTAATATACTTGAAAGTGGAAAAAGGCTAAAACATAATAACAACGGAGAAAGAGAATTTCCTTGAAATATTCCTCCCTTGATGTTCACATTACCTGTTGTTATTTGGCCATCCTAGGAAGTTAGAACTAAATGTGTGTTCCACATTTGCATTACGCTTTGGCAAAATTCAACAAATTTTCTGTTAAAAGACAACAGTGGTAAAGATCCATGACTTGGATGTTCCAGCTGTGTGGCACACTGTCAAACGCCTTTTTATAACCAATCCACCCCATGTATATGTTTCTCTTCCTCTTCTTACAATCTTCCATTACTGATTTGCTTACCATCAGATGATCTTTACATCCATACGATCAACTGCTGCATCCCTTCTGTTCTAGAGGCAAACAATTCTAGTATCAATATAAAACAATATAGTATTAGTTGAATTTATTTGTTGATAATTATTCTGTACTGTTAAGCAGCCTTTATTGCAAGGCTTTATTGCAAGGCAATCTTCAATAAAGATTATTATATACTAACAATAGAGAGGAGCAGAGCAAGACCTAGTAGGTACACTCCGGACACTGAAATTGGCCCGCGGTCAATGTTCAAGTGGCACTACGGCAAGTATTTATTTTTTTATTTAAAGTAATTTTTCGACCCTAAACTCACACTAGCGCCATCCGGTCTTTGTGCCACAAAATTACATTAAAATTAATTTTATATACTAGGCATATTATTTTTTAAATAATGTGACTATTTCAGAGTATTACGATTGGATTAGAGACAATTTTAGTTCCACTTCTTCAGAAAATTGTTTTGAAGGATAAAATAAGAAATCAAATTTTTCATAGGTAATCTCATTATTTATTATTAATGAAGTTACATAATATTGATGGCAATGTGCCCAAGTAGGCATTGCAATGAGGGCAAGAGAGCTCCATATCTTGCATGATTGGGATCCAGTAGGGCTGGAACAAGCACGGCCAGAAACTGAAACAAAATTACAACTTGCATGCTCATGTTTCACAGAGAAATTTTAGAGTTAATAAAATAGTTCACAAGGCTGGTGTTAATGTCAGATGGGCAATTTTAACTAGAAAATAACAAGTAATTGATCTTGAAAATCAGTAGAAATCATTCCGATACTGCTAGTGCTACCGATGTGTGTTCAATAACGCCTTACTGATATGTCATGATATGAGTGACCAATTATAAGCATAGACGTTGAAGGAGCAGTTGTCATCCGTCTGCAAGTTGTTGTAGCGCCGGACGACTGTCATTATCACCTCGTTGCAGGAGGAGGGGCCCGCGACCCACACATTCTGACCACTTTGGAGGATCAGTTTTGAGATTTTACTTTAACTTATTATTCTGCGATTTATCCCAAATCATATTCTTGTATGCTCTTTCACTGGGGATGGCAATGATGTGCGCTTCCCCCCCCCCCCCCCCTCCCAGGACTTTAAGATGGAAAATTCTAGAGCAATTTTGATCTAGTTAACTATATTGTCTAAAGCCCCTAAAAATCTGGTCAATACACCAACAATTTCTACGTTGTCATATGTTAAAAGATATGCAATGTTAACGAGGCGTAATTCTCGAGAATTATTTATTTTCTACTTGTTCCTAATCAGACATGATTGGCGAGAATGGAGCTTTCAGATCCAATAGTCTTTGTAGCATGGCAAACTCACTATTGCATCTAGTTTCAACGTCCTGAACCACTCCTAGTTTATCTAGACCCATGCAGCAGCCTTCTTCCAGGGTCTGACGATTGGAAATGTGCCACAGATGTCCCTGCTATGGATCCGGCTAGTGTTCCAGTAGTGGACTTTGGTCGGTGATCCAAGAGGCCGACAGAATCATTCAAATCAGATAAATGGAGCTAAAATTTCAACCAGCTGAATACTGATGGAAATATTATAACATCAATGCACTCAAACTCACAGTTATCAGATAACTCAAGTTACGGCTCGGGGGTTTATTAAACCAGCCTCCACCGTACACCCCCGTATTATGTTGTAATGACAGTTGCGATAGTTATTTTGTAAATAACTATCTACTCATAATACGTGAGGCTTGTAGAGATGACTTCTTCACCAACATATTTGTATTCTCATGAAAAATACATAAACATATATCTTTATCTCTGTTATCTTCGGTGAAACAACCCAGTTTGGGCGGTACTTGCAAAATGTTGACTAAGAAATATTAACGGCTGATGTATTGTAAAAATTTGCGTGGAGTTTCAACAATGATTTGCGCATGTACCGTTTTAGTTTTTTAATCCCATTTCGAATCATCAATTGTGAAAGTTAGCCAACTGAAACTTTCTCTAATCTCTTGTAGATAGTAGTATCAGAATGCATTTTACTGAATCTGAATTCAGTAAGTTAAGGACCTTGTTAAGGCAACGCATATATTTGCTTTGCCTGTTCAGTCTTCATTGACTGGCGCGAAGCAGTCAATTGTAAACTGAGAATCTCGTCAAATACTAGCAATCGTCGAATATCCTTTGGAACTGACCTCAGTCCACGCAGAAGCTTCCGTACTTTCGTTTTCGGTGTTCCTAGTATATTGGTAATATTTTTCAACATCAAATATTTTTTCTTGTAACGTTCAGCACGGCGACTCGAAGTCTTCAGTTGTTCCCTCAATATCGCTTGATCGCGGTTTGCGGAGGCCCGATATCCTTGCGGACTTTCTTTCGTCCCATAATTTGTCTTGATGTGGAGGGTAGTGATTCTGGAGTGTCCGGTGGTGTGTTTCCATTTAAATTTGCAAGGGTAACCTTAAGCAAACTTTTCTTGAGTTTATACTGATATTATTATTTTTCCACTGCTCTATCTTCTTCCGCTGATCTTCAAACATCTACTGGGTGTTAGTGTAGCAACGCACACACTATCACCTTCACGTGGGCTCCGCGATTATTCAAAATGGGAGAATATCCCCAGATGCAGCGTCGAATTAATTTTGATTAACTTTTGACGATGATTATCTTATTCAACATTCTATATTACGGGACCACAGATCACCGGTTACTCGGTCATTCTCGGCCAACCTCGCCTCCAAGTCTTCCATGCCACGAGTTTGTTGTCTTATGTGTTAACGTCTTCGGGTAGTTGATACATAATATTTAATTCAAGTAATTATACAGCGTCAACCCCAGAGAGTGTACCATTTTCTGTGAGTTCTTCACGGATCCGCCTTGTTGTGAGCTACTCTTGTATAGAATATGTATTCTGGTTTGTTGCGTATTTGTTTGTCAACCTTCTGCTTCCAGTTCAGATATTTTATATGATTCTCTATTGAAATCGACAGTAAATTCGCCAATTACACATGCATTACAGGAGTTTGATAACTGATATTTCTAAATAATCTGTAAGGCAATTGATTATTAATGTGCCAAACTTAGTATCTTGGGGATGTTCTATTAATTTATATTAATTGTTTAAAAAAATGCGTGTAAGTAGTTGTATCGCACAAACTTCGAAACATTTTCCAATGTCGGGCTTTGACTTGAATAATACATTTTCAGATATTTTTGTATATGGCCATGGCAAAATGTGCATAATATGTCAATCTGTTGATCTGTTGATCTATGATCTGTTGATCTATTGTTGATCAATTATGTCGATGTATAACTCGAGTTCTTCCACCTTATTGGCTAAGCTACAAATATTTTAATGCGTATTATTTATGAACATTCTATCTGCTTGACACGTTGGGGAAAAAATCTTTTTATTGCAGCTCCAGTCAGCATTTTTTTTTAAGTGTTCCTTTACTAGACTTGAATTTTTATCATTTTGTGTCTTAAACTTCTATATTTTATTAAAAACCGACTTCTCGCGATGACCTCCCTAAGAACTAAAACTGAATAACACAAAATGGCCCGCTGTCGACGCGCCGTTAATCACTTTTATACTTCTACGACTTCATTTTATATTATAATGTCAGGCGAGATATTTATGTCAACCTTCTGGATTTGAGTTTCATCCGTCGAATTGCAATCTTCCCACCCAAACATGGTACAAGAGTGATCAGTGATTGAAGTATTAAGCACAACACTGGTCGGCACGCGCTTGCGATTGTATTAACTTAACTCCACTAAACACACATTTAAAGACTAATCTTGTATAATCGACGACTGACAACATTTGTAGCGCACCGCCTTGCAGAGTAAATCCATGCTGAGTTGTCTTACAGCATGATCTCGGCATGTGAGCATCTTGAACCCGTTGAAGACTGTTGCAACGTCCACCTGATCATCTTGCGGCAGCAGCAGGCCTCCACCTCCCGTTCACTTCTCAATAAATAGTGTGAAGTATGACTAAGGCAGGTTAATTGATAAATATATAAGTTGAGTGATATTCTACTATCAGGATGTGTTCATACACTTAGCAGACGGTCTTGCGCAACGCTGCTCGAACGGTTTGTGTATATAGCAAGCGCGAAGCTGGTGGCTAACCGCCACGAATAACGAAGTCCAACCTCGTCAGCACAAAGTTGTTAAGTTTTTCCGTCTCATAATAATAATAATAATAATCAGTCAAATTTAACTTAGCAGGAATTGAGCAATCACATCACATTCATTCCTTGTTTTATTCAATGGAAAACTGTTTATCTAAGTTCGCCACGTACCATTGAGGGAGGAGGACATTGGATGTCTCTTCAGTTGCAACGTTGCCAGAATTGTTTCTCCGTACTTTGAAGGTCCTCGCAAGTACATGACGCTGTATAAAATTTCTCTAGGCATATTTTTCACTACCATGTTTTAACGCTGATTCAATTTGCTTTCAATCCTCATACTTTTCTTCTCAAAGGCAATATCTTTCTCTCGCCCTTTATTTGCCTTACGTTTTGCTGCATGAAGCCATCCAACTTCATCCTAAAAGTTGGCTAGAAGTTAACTCTCTGATGACACAGCGTATTCTACATATGTTTCATTGTCGCTGTCCATTGATTTTATCTAGAGTTTTGCTTACAGGTTTTTAAACTGACTTGAAGAAGACACAGAATTCCTCTTCTTTGGAGCGCAGAATTCCCATTAAGATGTAAATTGCTGATATTTAAGTAGTACTTCTTACCAATATTCAAATGTGGAGCTGTTTCCTGAAATGTTGGGTTGGCCATTAACAAGCTTCAGAGATGACATTACTTAGGAGTGCTAAAGGAGTGACGAAGTTCGACAGAATTAGAAGTTAAAAGATTAAATTGAAATGGGTGTGGAGAGATTGGGATTTAAGTTGGGGAGAGAGAGATTGAGGTGGTTTGGTAGTTCTATGGAACAAGTAAGCAATCAGCAGACGGTAAACGAGTATATTAGTGAACCCGACACACATTATTAAAAACAAATATAAAAATCACGTAAATACATAAGTATAAGAACAATCCATTATTATTCAAGCGAAAAGTACAATTTGTGAAAAGAGGTTAGGTTTGTGCGTCAGAAACAGGGCAAAATGAAATCATAGACACGCGTCGAAATAAATAAAGGAAACCAACGAAATGTAAATAAAATCAAACAAGAATAATACAAGTTTTCTAGGCTTTCTAGGCTTCTAGGCATTTTAATTTTGAACGTGTTTTTCGAAACAGACACATTCGCAGATTTAAAGAGTGGAGGAGAGCCAGACTAGACAGGATCCTTGTTCTGCAAGTCACACTGAACATGCGCCTTCCATTTCCCATGGACTTTGCGCACCAACGGAGGAGCTTTCTGCTCCGCTCCGTGCTCTCCATATGCTGGATCAAGCTAGTGTAGCATATTCGAAAAGTATATTCATTAATTTCAACACTTCGAAGGCCTCCTTCCTTATACTTGGTGTTGATGCCCTGTATGTTCCACGTTGCCAAATTCATGGTCCGTTCTACTCGCTGTTTTCGTCGTTGATTATGACCATGCAAATTCCGAGGCTTCAGGTTGAGATTTTAAGCTCTTTTCAGGTTTTACCAATGCTAGGTTGCTGGCCTAACGATTAAACCCCCATACTTGGAGGATCAGAGTTTCCTGTCAGGGTTTTCCTTACCTTATCCGAGTATACCAGTTAGATGGCGCTGGAAACTCGCCATTAACACAACATTATCTTACTGGTCAAGCGAAATATTTAATTTTATCTGCGATCTAAATATTTACTAAGAACTATATTTGAAGAAAAACAAATTAAATTATTCATACAAGCTGTGGTCTCCGCGGATAAAGCCGACCTGTCGTACGAGCTGGACCCTTCTAATTGAAGCGGCATCACGAAAGACATGCCATGTGGCAAGAGACACATGCCATGTCTCTTGTACAACGCTCGTTCATTAGATAAAGATATAATCTTCACTCTTTCACTCTCGGCTTCATGTGCCAACGAGAGATAGCTCATAGTCCAAAACATGACTGCATGCTGTTGTAGCACACGTTTCTATACATGTCCGACATAGAGGGAACAAAAGTTTACCGTTGCTCCTCGCAGGTGAGGTTAAGGAGGACGTGGGTTTGTTGATGGCACAATTTTACATTGAACAAAACCAACAATGTTGAACAATGTGGGTTGAGTTGCCCGTTTTCAAAGCAAAACTACTAACTTCTTATCACTCTTAACATTGTATGTATCACCATTAATATTAAACTTAATAATAACTATGGGACGTTTTGTCTACTTGGTATTTAATAATTTCCGAACACAACGTTCTTCTATGTTTTTTTTATTGAAGCTTTCTGTTCTATTCTGCATCTGAACACTGAAACTAACTAGACATGGATACTTATCTACGAAACACTCACGACACGAGATATGGAGGAGCAGAATAGTCTACGAACGCTAGACTCCGGTGTATGCTTACTATAAAATTATTCAGTAACAAGTGTTTACAGCAGCTCTTCATAACGTTTGAAAAACGTTAAAACGTTTGAAAGGGGTTTGTTCTGTTTTATACTGCATCTAAACACTGAAACTAACTAGACATGGATACTTATCTACGAAACACTCACGACACGAGATATGGAGGAGCAGAATAGTCCACGAACGCTAGACTCCGGTGTATGCTTACTATAAAATTATTCAGTAACAAGTGTTTACAGCAGCTCTTCATAACATTTGAAAAACGTTAAAACGTTTGAAAGGGGTTTGTTCTATTCTATACTGCATCTAAACACTGAAACTAACTAGACATGGATACTTATCTACGAAATCTCCGGTCTATGCTACCTATAATAATTATTCAGTAACAAGTGTTTACAGCAGCTCTTCATAACGTTTGAAAAACGTTAAAACGTTTGAAAGGGGTTTGTTCTGTTTTATACTGCATCTAAACACTGAAACTTACGAGACATGGATACTTATCTACGAAACACTCACGACACGAGATATGGAGGAGCAGAATAGTCCACGAACGCTAATCTCCGGTCTATGCTACCTATAATAATTATTCAGTAACAAGTGTTTACAGCAGCTCTTCATAACGTTTGAAAAACGGTAAAACGTTAATAAACGTTAACGTTAAAACGATTAAAACGTTTGAAAGTGGTTTGCATGAATCTATCAAATAATTGACCGCGCAAGGATTGAACTGACTCTTGCCATTATTGACCGCAGAGCCCCTATTTGTAAGGTTAATAGAGTATAGGCTCTAGAGAAATGGCCCCATGTGTAAGGGCTTCCCATGCCGGACAGGTCAGTGGTGAGGTTTAGACAAAGTGCAGCCAGGGTCGACCTACCCATACCATCTCTTGAATTTGTGGTCCCCTCTGGCCGGCTTTCCCCCTCGAGATGGTGATTCCCCTGAAATCGGGGATTCCCCTAAAGCCGACCTGTCGTACGAGCTGGACCCTTCTAATTGAAGCGGCATCACGAAAGACATGCCATGTGGCAAGAGACACATGCCATGTCTCTTGTACAACGCTCGTTCATTAGATAAAGATATAATCTTCACTCTTTCACTCTCGGCTTCATGTGCCAACGAGAGATAGCTCATAGTCCAAAACATGACTGCATGCTGTTGTAGCACACGTTTCTATACATGTCCGACATAGAGGGAACAAAAGTTTACCGTTGCTCCTCGCAGGTGAGGTTAAGGAGGACGTGGGTTTGTTGATGGCACAATTTTACATTGAACAAAACCAACAATGTTGAACAATGTGGGTTGAGTTGCCCGTTTTCAAAGCAAAACTACTAACTTCTTATCACTCTTAACATTGTATGTATCACCATTAATATTAAACTTAATAATAACTATGGGACGTTTTGTCTACTTGGTATTTAATAATTTCCGAACACAACGTTCTTCTATGTTTTTTTTATTGAAGCTTTCTGTTCTATTCTGCATCTGAACACTGAAACTAACTAGACATGGATACTTATCTACGAAACACTCACGACACGAGATATGGAGGAGCAGAATAGTCCACGAACGCTAATCTCCGGTCTATGCTACCTATAATAATTATTCAGTAACAAGTGTTTACAGCAGCTCTTCATAACGTTTGAAAAACGTTAAAACGTTTGAAAGGGGTTTGTTCTGTTTTATACTGCATCTAAACACTGAAACTAACTAGACATGGATACTTATCTACGAAACACTCACGACACGAGATATGGAGGAGCAGAATAGTCCACGAACGCTAGACTCCGGTGTATGCTTACTATAAAATTATTCAGTAACAAGTGTTTACAGCAGCTCTTCATAACATTTGAAAAACGTTAAAACGTTTGAAAGGGGTTTGTTCTATTCTATACTGCATCTAAACACTGAAACTAACTAGACATGGATACTTATCTACGAAACACTCACGACACGAGATATGGAGGAGCAGAATAGTCCACGAACGCTAATCTCCGGTCTATGCTACCTATAATAATTATTCAGTAACAAGTGTTTACAGCAGCTCTTCATAACGTTTGAAAAACGTTAAAACGTTTGAAAGGGGTTTGTTCTGTTTTATACTGCATCTAAACACTGAAACTTACGAGACATGGATACTTATCTACGAAACACTCACGACACGAGATATGGAGGAGCAGAATAGTCCACGAACGCTAATCTCCGGTCTATGCTACCTATAATAATTATTCAGTAACAAGTGTTTACAGCAGCTCTTCATAACGTTTGAAAAACGGTAAAACGTTAATAAACGTTAACGTTAAAACGATTAAAACGTTTGAAAGTGGTTTGCATGAATCTATCAAATAATTGACCGCGCAAGGATTGAACTGACTCTTGCCATTATTGACCGCAGAGCCCCTATTTGTAAGGTTAATAGAGTATAGGCTCTAGAGAAATGGCCCCATGTGTAAGGGCTTCCCATGCCGGACAGGTCAGTGGTGAGGTTTAGACAAAGTGCAGCCAGGGTCGACCTACCCATACCATCTCTTGAATTTGTGGTCCCCTCTGGCCGGCTTTCCCCCTCGAGATGGTGATTCCCCTGAAATCGGGCCCCGCCGACCCGAACCCTCAATCCCCCAATATCTGTCCCCATTCACACCAGTGCTGGACTCCCCCGGATCGGGCCCGTTTAGTCGACCCCTTCCCATGTTATAAACCTATAATTAACATAGTTAAAATTAAAAATCAATGTGCTCAATATAACCTCGACGTTGACGCTCCGTTAAACCATTATAATATAATCTAATCAGTGGTGAGGTCCAGACAAAGAGCGGCCAGGGTCGACGTACCCATGCCCATGTCTTGTTGTGATCTCGGCCAGTTACACTGGTAATCCGTTGAGAAAAAATTCATGTTGGCCCGTTGTGTGGCTGGTTCGGGAAGGTAGTAACGACTGCCAAACACGCTTTCCCTGGTCACTCAATTTGCACCACGCCTTGCCCGCCATCTTGGCCACCTGAGTGACAGGCACCCGCGGTTCTTCTTTAGCACGTAGGAAAAAGAGAATAAAGCCGTTCGCCTTTCGTCTCATGTGTCCTCGATTTTTGCATCCTCGGCTTCCACTACGTGCCATCATGGTTCAATCACAATATTCGTTTAATAAACTATGGATAGTTTGGAAAGTACTAAAAAAATATGTATTTAAGAAAATTATTGAAAAATATTATTTAGGTCGACCCCTCCCCATGTCCTTCAATTTTGTTCAACAAAGTTAAATATAAAAATAATGTTCGCAATCCTCTTCCTTGACGCGCCGTTGAACCAAACTAATCTAATCATATTGCTTAGCGATATATATGTATATATACATTTTATTACAACACTGTTTTATGACTTGACTGGCGCCATCAACATCTCAGGATAGGGGAATGAAATAGTAAGCGCTGATTCTTCATCAACGAACATGTATACAATGTCCTCCTGATCAACATGTTCACTTGCCATCGAGTGCATGCCTGGCTTCTTCTTCAACCTCAGCAGCGTGGTCTATTACATATTCCTGAACATCCTGTTCATTGTCCTCTTGATTTGTAGATGGGGACAGTTGCTGGCTAATGTGCAGCCAGTAACTGTAAATTGTCGTATCGTTGTCTGGCTCGCTGTTATCTCTCAGGGACGTTTAATCTGCGATGACCTCTGGCCCGAGATGTAGTTCAGCTGTTGCGTACTGGCATCTACTTCCTTTTCAGCCATTTCTTGTGGCCTTGCAAGATGGTCAGCAACGCATTTCGCATATTCAACAGCATCGGGGTTAAACGGGAAAATTCCGCATTTTAATTTTCGTAGCTCTCGAGAGGTCGCGTGATCTGGATTGCGTCATTTGACTGTAAAGGCATCTGCTGGCAGCCTGTATCCGGGCTTTAATCTCAGCTCTCACCGTGTTGTCGGACATGATGGTTGTGCCTAGGTACTTAAATGAGTCTACCCTTTCAAAATTGTAGTCGTTCATTCTGACTCGCAAGTAGACGCCCATCTCTGCTCACTACCATATACTTAGGTTTGTCCTCATTGACGCGCAGACCCACCTGCTGTGCCGACCTTTCAAATGCCGAGAACATACAACGTGCATCAAGGGTAGTTCTACCGATAGCGTCAACATCATCAGCGTAGGCTATCAGCAGCGTCGGCCCATTTGCAGCAAGACCCGGTTGAAGTGGCGGCTGACACCGGCCAACACACCATTCTAAAGCTAGGTTGAAGAACAGCCAGGACAGTGGATCCCCTTGCCTCAGCCCAGTCGTGATCTCAAACTCACTTTAAACAATCATTCAAACAATGATTATCTATAACTTTACCATTATCATCGAAAACTTAGTTCACTATGTCAAGATGTTCCAGCTTCGGAAAGAAAATTCCATGTGTCTTAAGTCAACCTGTCCACGTGTTCTTCCCATTCCAAGTCCAATACGATCTCAAACTTTTTCAGACATAGTGTGCACCCAAATTTTCTAAACAAATGGGTTGAATTATTCAGTGCATATCGTGCTGCAGAGTCCGTTGCGCCTACAAGGTAACTTTACTGCGGACAACATTACCTGACGACATACTAATATGAAATAAACCGAAACCACACCTTCACAACCATTACTTTCTCTTGGCGAATCTTGGGCAATAACTCATGTACACAAAACAGCCACATGGATTACTGCGTCGATTTAAAAACGGGAACTCCATCGCAACTGACTGACAGGGTCAAGAGATTCTTTTGCTCTCGTAGACGTTGTGGTGTTTTCATACCTGGAACGATTTTTTTTTCCTTTCGTCTTGTGGGACACGCGAATAATATAAAGGCACAAGATAACATGAACACAGCCTCTAAAATTGAAGAGCTCATGAAACGGAAGTAAATGGGCATATTGATACAATTATGTTATATCATTATCAACAATTGGACTAGGGGTTATAGATTTAATAATGCTACGTTGTATGGATTGTATTTTATTTAAATGTCCCTTAGTAGCGTTTCCCCATGTCATAATACCATACAATAAGAATGATTCTCCTAGAGCCAAGTAGAGTACTGAAGGGTAATATGTGTTTAAGTTTATACATATATAGTGAGCAAGTACGGAGTTGATTACAAACAGAGTCGATGTGGGGTTTCCAACTTAAATGACGATCTTCTCTTACTCCTAAATAACGCGCCGTTAAACCCTATTAATAATCATCAATCATTAATCAATCATCTAAAACATTGTATTTCAGTCTGTTGGACGTGTTCTATGTTAATATATTGATCATCATTGTGCATTATTGTGTATTGTTTCATCTAAATCACGTTTGTTTCCGTCCTTGAATCCTCGTCCTCGTCCTTGAATCCGTCCTTAAATCCTCGACTTTGCATCATGGCAAACAGTTATGTTAATTTGGTTATGAGACACTGGGCAGGTCGAAAGTTGAGATCTACCGTAGAAAACGACGCCAAGAAAGAGATAAAACCGATTAAAAAAGTATTTGTTTGTGCCAAGAAAACCAACTTGAACCATTTAAGTCGGCACAACAATAGAAAATGTACTTGTTGTGTTGGGAAATATGAAAATGTATGATTACTGCTGACACTTGTGGTTTTGTTCTCAAAAAATTGTGTAAACTCCCTGAAGCTGTCCTGAAATCACCAGCCAGCCGCACTGTGCTATTCTTGTTAGTCGGCAGTCGGAGGCTCAACGTGTCGGACGTGTGCGAGTTGCTGCGCGCTCTGTGTGTGTTTATCATGCGTTGCTTTAGTGTAACTGCATCCTTTACACTCGCGCTGTTTTGGTTGCTTGTTGTTTATCTGGATAAAAAGGAGTTTTCCTCAATGCCATTATTATTGGCTGCTTTCAAGGCAATATAGAACTTAACCCAAAATTATTACATCATATTTATGAGCTTCTAGTTTATTTTCACATTACGCCATCACATCACATTATTCGTAAACATTGCTTGGAAGTTAGATTTTCCCGCTTAATGATTCCTCTCGTACTGCAAGGTTACATCGCAGAATTATCGATTCGCTTTCAACAGTTCGATTATTGGGAACACTTAATTGTCTTGAAATACTATATTCCTAGCAAATTTGTTGACGTGTTCACGTTTGGCCGCTTCGCTGATGCGCGGTCATCAATTATATCCACTTCTTGTAAATTTTGACACTTTTAAGATGTCTTGAACTTGACACAATTGATGCACGGCTTATCTCCAGGCACTTACAAAGCACAGTTTACCGGTTTAGCACCGGTAAAATCAGTAACTGTGTGTATACGAACTGAAATAAACAGCAAGTAAAATAAGTCGGTTAAACACCAAACAAACATTCAATGAACAACAACCAAAACATTGCAAATGTTGTCTAATTGTTTAAATATCAGCAACAAACATGTTGTTTAGGACAATGGACCCAAGTAGCGCAGCATCTTGGCTGGCGTTCTTGAGCGGGTCGGTCACGTCGGAAAACCGCGTATTGAGAACTATCAAGAATTTCTCCCTCAAAGACAATCTCACTTAAACATGTCTCTGTTAAACATATCACATCTGTCTCAAGATTGTCAAGTGCAGATTGAAATCATTTAATTTGGTTGACCCGGATATACTTCGAGCATTTAAGCAATACATAGAAATAGCAGGTCCAGGGTTCACCGCCACGTCACCGCGGGCGAGTAGCATCACAATCACTGTCACAATGTTTCTCTTGCAAGGCAGAGACAGCAATACCCCCAGGCCGGCTCTCCTGTGGTCGAGAATAACAATGAGTGAACACGAGAATAACATTATCCTATGATACAGAGATCCTCTCTCACATCCGCAATCACCCAATAACCCAAGTCCCCATTACTCACAGTTTAATGACACTTTAAACTAGAGTTCGCGCATTTGAAGGCACAAAATAAAATAAAAATAGCGGATCACTATCTGGACCCACCTAGCTACAGCGGTTATCGAGAATGTATTATTATGATGAATTATTGATATAGTACAAAGTCTGAGTAGAGTACAGTAAAGTACAAAAGACAAAATCACAAAAAGTACAGTGTCAGTACAAATTGCTTCAAAATAATTCATGTTTGATGTGACTTAAATATTGAGAGCGTTTATTTAAATCGTAATAGCACACGATATTAACATGAAATGATTGTGGAAACGCTTCTGAAGAACTTTCCTCAAATACACTGGGCATAAGTACAACAGAAACTTGTCTAAACTCAGTTGCCTTCCATCTATCAACTTCCGCTAACGACCGTTGCTTTCGGCTAAACTCGGATGGGATGGCCTTGACATGTTATTTTGAAATTAAATTTAAAAAATCTCAAATACTTATCAATTGCCATTCGACACACAAGGCACGTCTTTTCTTTGCTTAGGAACCCAGAATAAAACCGGTTCACGATGCGATCCGATGATGTAGGCGGTGTATTGCGTCACTTTGCCAAGGTTAACTTAACACCAAATTCCTATCTCAACTATCTAAATTATAATTACCTGCTTCAGTGTCTCATCCCATTGATTTATAAACAATTATGGTTCTTCTGTTCTACAATACTGCGTACAAAAACTGCAACCTTAGTTGCATCATCGACAATGTGACCATTCGATTTCATTGCAGTGTCAAACTGATTTAAAAGTACCTCATGGATACATGATTAATTGTTTATAGGGAAATAATCTACAATCTCTCTTGTCAAATATAAGTGATTATGAGAACAAACTTTCCAATTTTCTTGCTGGCTTTATGATCGATACCTGGAAGTTTTAGTTTGACACGCAACTGAAATTAGCGCAACTCTATTCTCACCCAATGCCGTAGCACTTCTTTCAACTGGTGCGTTGGAGTCATCTGTAACTGAAAAACTTTCATATTTATTTAAAATCCATGTCGCAATAATCTTTGTCAATTGTCGATTGTGTCACCTGTTATTTCATGTCGCCGTTCTGTTTCTCTTTGCTTCCTTCACTGGGGCACCTCTCTCCATCTAGTTCTCGAATAAGTACATTTCAAGAATAATGTAATTTGTCATCCTGGATTGGTTGTGATGGCAAGGGGTTGTTTTTGTATGCTGCAGTCGTGTTACCATGGCAACGTGTGTGGTATTGGTAACAATGGCTAGCTTCTCCATAGAGAAGGAACCTCCTCTAAGGATGGACAAATGGGACACAAGTGGCCACCAGTAATATAATGACATTTCTGTATTCAATGCAGAGGATTGAACGACCGCAGCCTTATTTGCCGCATGGCATAAACGTGTCGACTATGACCTCGAAAATGCGCGTTTGGTCTTCTCTAATTGATAAAAAAAAAACAAGATAACATTGTCGAGACCTACACATGTTTCAGCATCAGAAACAATATTATTACTGACGCATCGGGATGTCATCGTCATTTTTAAGGAACCATTAGACATAACCTCAAAAATAGAATCATCTGTCTTCTCTTCACACCGAGACATACTAAACCGAAGCCCATGAAAGTGAAAGTTATCACTTATGTGATCGCACTCCATGACACAACTTCATCTATTTTACTCACGAGCACCTCGCACACGTTACACACCACTGGCGCCATCTTGGCTGTGTGACTTACGGCGGTGAAACCAATGTAGATAAGTTTATCTTCTCAAATGGGCTATTCTCTTCCACTGTGGGCTCTCCAAATGACTTAAATCCGAAACCAGCCCCACCGATGGCTGTCACCTTAGCGCGGTGGTGGGGTTTGCGTTGGCCAATGATCCATTGCAGCTACGCCGGCGAGCATATGCTCATGTGTAAGGGTTACCCATGCCGGACAGGTCAGTGGTGAGGTCTAGACAAAGAGCAGCCAGGGTCGGCCTAACCATGTCCTCCCTTGAATTTGCGTTCCCCTCCCCTCCCCTCGGGCCGGCCTTCCCCCTCGAGATGGTGATCCCCCTGAAATCGGGTTCCGCCGGCCCGAATCCTCACACCCCCCGGTCCGTCCCCATTCCGGCCTGGCCTCCCCACCAGTGTTGGACTCCCCTGGATCGGGCCCGTTAGGTCGACCCCTCCCCATGTCCACCACTTATATCAACAAAGTTAAATGCAAAAATGCAAAAATTAATGTGCGCATTATAACCTCGTCGTTGACGCGCCGTTAAACCACAATAATCTCTAATCTCCGAAACCGGACGTTGAATCAAACAAAACGTCCGTGAGTTGATCGGAGAATCAACTTAACCGTTTACCGTTAACTTTTCTTACCGCGTTATACCTAATGACCCTCTACTGTCAAGATTAAGGTTATGTAAATGTAAGACGTGAAAAATGTGAATACCAACCGGGATTCAAACCCTGGATCTCACACTTTTTCTTGGTCCCCCCCCCCCCCCCCCCCCCCCCAATTATAATTGAACGGAACTGTCTTACGTCTACTTGTTGACGCAACTTTTTGTTGCAAGAGAGTACAAGATTTCCACAAGTGGGATATATGACAACATATATGTAGATGGAGTAGTGATTAAGGGCCCCTGAAGTATTGAATTTTAAGAATAGTTTCGGTGTATTCTTGGCAATTTGGCAAGTTAATGGGCTAGTGTGTTCTTAACCATTTTTCGGAAGATGTCCTTGTCCAAAAACTTAGTTTTTAGTTTATTGTGAAGGGACTTCTTTTGCGATAGCCAATCATTGCAGTGCGTATTTGAGGTGTATTGGCAATGGCAAATGAAAACAAATATTACAACGCGTTCTTTACAAGTAACCCTCAGAGTAAGTTAAAACTTTCCCACGTTTACATAGTTTAACCGTACGCTGAAAATACCTGAATCCAAAATGAACTAAGAGTCATAACCAAGACCAACAGATGCTTATGTAAGGGTATAAAAGAAGCAGACATGCAAAATTAAGATAGTAAATACTGAAGAGTAGTTTATTTGGGACTTATCATAGACAGTTAATTTAAATGGAATGCCCACATCGAGCAAGTGTGTCGAAAATAGAGGTCTGGAATGTATAGTATTAGAACTTTAAACCATACGTTAACCACAAAACATTAATTACAGTATATTTGGCATTAGTAGAATCTATAATCAGATACGTAATTTTGGCTTGGGGGCATACGACTGATTCATACCTTAATAAAATATACACAATACAATAATATATATACAGAAAAAAATCTATAAAATTATTTGGCCGGACAAGGAAATACGGGAAAGAGATTTTAAATTGTTCTCAGTAAAACAAATTCATGTTTATACTTTCCTTTTAACAAATTATTACATACAAGATCATAAAATACCAGTGCAACATAATTATGGTACTAGAAATAAAGATATATATGTGGCCCCAAGTTTACATTATAATTCATATGGTTTGCAAAACAGAAAATCATTAATTCCTCATTATCTTAATATGCTCCCTCATGAATTAAGAAATTTGAAGAAAATATCAGATGATAAAAATATAATTAGAAAATGGGTCTCCGAGAATCTTTCAAATCTTCCAAATGCATAATTTTCCTTGATGGCTGAAATTAGTATAATATATAGTTTTTTAATATCTGTCACTATTGTGAACATTCTTCCCTTGAGTGTATTATAAATGTATTTTTTGTGTATTAAGTGTTTTTAATTGTATTTATAATTAGTGTGTAGCCCCGCGGACAAGCCATCCTATTGGTTTTAATATGTAATTTGTACTTTTCTAAATAAATAAAAATTACAAAAAATAGAAAAAAAGTCTATGTATGTTTTTAGTTTTTACGTTTTGATTCATAAACCTTGTGTCTTCAAGCTTTGTGAAATGGTTACTTTCTTGGTTGACTCTTGTTATCGGAATAATTAAATGAATTACTTTCCTTTGGACAGGACACAAACTTTATTTTTTATTATAAATTACACAATATTTCGGCCACTATCTGCGGCCTTCTTCAAGTGAATGTAAACAATTATTGAAAAATTGACAGGTATAAAAACATTATGATTAAAAAAGACAAACAAATCATAATTCATTAGGCTTATCAAAAACCAAAGACTTCAAACAAAAGATAAACCAATAAATAGGTTGACATTTCTAATCCTAAACTAATACGTTCTAAAAATTTACATCAAAATTTTGTTTGTTCTATTACTATTCTACCATTAACTACTTTTCACACTTTGCCATCTTCTCATTATCTGGTCTTTACATTGGTCTTTACATTCACTTGAAGAAGGCCGCAGACAGTGGCCGAAATATTGTGCAATTTATAATAAAAAATAAAGTTTGTGTGTTGTCCAAAGGAGAGTAATTCATTTAATAGAACACCAAACTTATCAGGAAGAGGAAATTTAATCAATATCGGAATTATGTTATTCAATTGTGGTATTGAAATTCAGTTCCTGTTTGGTCAATTTCCGCAGCTTACTGTACATTTTGTTTTCGGTTGGTTTTATTTATTGTATGGGTATTGAATGTCTCGATGAGATCAACTTTCTTTTATATGTGTATTTGTATTCCAAATACGGTTGGATTCCAAATATTCTAACCGTAGTGTCAGATGTAAGGGATGTGAATGCAGATTACACCTACTTGTCATCGAGTTTCCTCTGTCCGTCTTCCTGGCTCTTCCTCCAAGTCCGACGAGCGACCAAAACATTCGTAATGGAGCTCGTCCCGCCACGATCTGCCCCACGACGAGGTACATCGCGGGCGTCTATGGGCTTTTGCCATGGTGAGACGTAGCCGTCTATCTCCATTGCCTCATGACACATGAAGTTCGTCAAGCTAACCTTCATGGCAATATTCTATAAGTCAGCTGGAATACAAACAGCAGAACGCCAGCTGCCGTTAACGATTGGTCGTCTTAAGAAGTGTGCGGAGGAACAGGTTTTAAATTTTCGACAAGCACAACTATGTGCACCGACTTTCACCGGCTAAGTAATCTCCACTACTCCAGTCACTTTAGCTTTTGACCTCAAAGTAATTGCATCAAAAAATTTTTTTTCGCTAATTATTATCGGGACCATGTATGTATGTACCAAAAAAAAGTCTACCGATTTTCGAGACGCCATTTTGTTTTTATTAGGGGTTGATTGAAAATCAATTAATTATTTTTAATTAACGTAATTGATACATTTTCATCAGATGACAATTTTTTTATTCATAAACAATGTGTTTTACATCATATAAAAAATAATCAAGACGATCAAAGTAACCCTTCTATCTATAACAAAATTTGGGGTAATGTACCCCCAAAACTATTAAAATGGCCACAGGGGCTAAGATAATTGACTTACAGACTCCTTTGACTGTAAGCTACAACATACTAAAAGTCTACTTACATAGATTAATTAGGACAACCGTAATTAATTAAATTAATTAATTAAAAAATTAATAAAAATATTATTGCATATCTTTCAAAAAGCAAGTCAACAAGGTATATTTAAAGTTAATTTAGGTTTCAAATCACTCAAACAATTGGATAACAATTAATGTGTTAATTAATCAATTATATTCAAACATTATTACGGTTTCCCCATCGATATGGATATCAAAATACAGCTTATTTCAATTGGAATAAACAAATTATGGGTTTATTATACTATTTTGCTATTTTTATAAATATTGTATCTTCTCAACTTCATTGTTTGATCTTTAGCTTTTGAATAAAAATCATTGAGTGATGGAGGCTGCCGTTTGTTTGAAAGTGAATAAATACAGTCTGCTGGCCGTATATCTCTGTGACGACTAAAATATTGTCCCCAAAATGGTCTGTAATTTTGAATTTCATATGTACCTACTCTGGAGTATGGTTCAATGTCATCATTCAAAAAAGTCTGCATTACATCAAGCAAATGAGCCGTTGGGAATACAATATAATCGATAGTGTTCTCACGAACGCAAGCGACCTTTCTTCGTCAACTGAACGAATAGAACAAACTTTTTTCTTCTTGCATGCATTCTCACAAACACCATCTACTGAATTAATTGTTTATCATTTTGTTCTAAATTTGACGCTGTAATCTCTGTGGTATATGCAAATCAATTCCTGATGCAACTCGATCTAAAACAGGCGCAGATCAAGCACCGTTTTGTTATTCAAATGCTCTTTTTAAATTATTAGGTATCAAATTCTAGTGTTCTGACTGGAATTAAATTTGCAGCATCGTCTTGTTTGTCTTGCACATACAAGCAATGAGTTGACATGAAAATGTGGCTGTTGATGAGCGAAGAGATCTTTTGCGGTCACTTGTTGACAGTGATTTGTCAATAGATTTCCTCTTTTTGTTCCAGAGGAGAATCTCCCTATTAATAGTGTAATTTTTACTGCATTGAACATGAACTATTTATCCTAAATTAACAGAAAAGTCATCACCACGTTAATTTATAGCATCTTGCTATGTGGCGACTCCCTTAGCTTATTGCACTGTTTCATTTAAATTAATTAACAATTCGTTGCAAATAGCACATGCCATCTGAGTTGCTCATTATGATAACAAACATAAAATCCCGTTTTCACTCAGGTCTTGATCCATTTATTATTTAATATGAACTCACATCACACGATTTACACTGTTAAAATATAAAATACACCAATGATATAGTTTTGTAAAACCACGGGTGTCTTCCATGGAGATCAGTGGTGTATCTACACGCGATTATCTACAATCGCAACAATAAGTACCTACTAGGAAGGTATTAACACTTTTTCAAAACGAGGATAAAATAGACACCACTAATAAAAAAAAACTATCATTGTCAAGCCCAATCGACAGAATAGCATTCTGAATCTATATCATGAAATGAAGTTATTCTTTTACGGTACGTGCTAATATTTTGTATCCACACAAACTGCTGAGACATAACTTTTTCACAAAACAGTAATTTCTTGGTCACGACTCTTTCTGAATTTGGAGATATGTAATTTTGAAAAACAGCACAATTATTTTTAATACAACCGTAATTTGTTTATTCCAATTGAAATAAGCTTTTTTTGATATCCATATCAATGAAGAAACTGTAATAGTGTTTAAATATAATTGATTAATTAACACATTAATTGTTATCCAATTAAGCAACAACTACTCATCATCAGACTTTCAATCTCAAATTTGAGTGATTTGAAGTCTAAATTAACTTTAATATACCTTGTTGACTTGCTCTTTGAAAGATATGCAATAATATTTTTTATTATTTTTTTATTAATTAATTAAATTAATTACGGTCGTCCTAATTAATCTATGTGAGTAGACTTTTAGTATGTTGTAGCTTATAGTCAAAGGATCATTTCAGTAAAAAAACGAAGTCTGTAAATCAATTAGTTTAGCCCCTGTGGCCATTTTAATATTTTTGGGGGTAAATTCCCCAAATTTTGTTATACATAGAAGGGTTACTTTGATCGTCTTGATTATTTTTAATATAATGTGAAACACATTGTTTATAAATAAAAAAAATTGTCATCTGATGAAAATGTATCAATTATGTTAATTAAAAATAATAATTGATTTTCAATCAACCCCTAATAAAAACAAAATGGCGGCTCGAAAATCGGTAGACTTTTTTTGGTACACATATACATGGTCTCGATAATAATTAGCGATTTTTTTTTTGTTGCAATTACTTTGAGGTTACGCCCCTTTTCGGTCTAAAGTGACTGGAGTACAACCACAACCTACCTTAAAATTTCTTGGAGGAAATATAACAGTAACGGAGACTTTTTATTTTATTATTTCATTAAAATACATAAAAATACTAATTCCACCCCCTGACCCGACATTGTGTTGGAGACGGGCAACAGATATTTATTATTAAAATACCTGAGTGAATACTTGCAGTCTCTGCAAAAAGAAGAGTTGGCTCTCGGTCTGTTGTTGTTCGGTCCACGTCTGTGACGTCTGCGGTGATATCTGCGAGGACCGCTGCTTCTCGTCCGCCCAGATGTCCGTGAGGCCAGGATTCATCCCGCGGCTCATGTTCCCATTGTTGAGGATGTCGTATGTCCACTTTGCTCGTGCTCATGCGAGCGTCCGCGGTCCCCTCAGGCCGGCCTCCCCCTCGAGGTGGATATCCCCCTTATTCGGGTCCCACCGGTCCGAACCCTCCCGCCCCCGCTCCGTGCCCATTCTGGCATGGCGTTACCACCAGTGCCGGACTCCCCCGGGCTGAGCCCCTGTGGTCGACCCCTCCCGAAGACCTCCTTTAATGATCAACAAAATTAAAATTACATTTTATTGTGCGCAAATTTACCTAGTTGGCGACGCGCCTTTAAACAATATTAATCTACATTTAATCCAAAAAAAAAAAATTCAAATGTGACTATCAAACTATTATTAAGGAATTTAAAATACTTTAACGCCCGAGCTGTAGTGAATCCGCTCAATATATATATATATATATATAAAATACTTTAATAAACATGAGCCATTGTACTGGATCGAGCTTTGGGGGCTTAATTTAGGGGAAGGGGTAAATTTTTGAGTTGTAAATTTTGGGGAGGATGGTCTAAAGAGTGGCCGGAAAGGGGTATTTTGTCAGGGACACCACTAACCAATGGGGTAAGGGGAAATCCCACGGGTGGTTAGAAGTCCCGAGGGAAGGCCGAAAATAGGGGAGGGAAATTTGTTTGTGGGCTAATGGGCCGAGAGAATTAATATCACTGTATGCTTCTGAGTATAGCTCGATTATAATTATCTTTCTGTGATCAATACTGAAAGGGAGAGGAAAATTGGGGAAATCTTAGGAAAAGTCTTGAGTTAAATAGTCTCGTTTCCAGTGGAACACATTATCTGAGATTTTTATTGTTCGTTGATCACACGTACATTAGATTATATCACACTTTAAAGAAAGATTCCGTCTCAAGTCAAATTCAAATTTAGGTTTCCATCAAATATTCTGGTTTCAAATCATATGGTCTGGCTTGTTCCAGAGAGAAAAGTTGTAGCAAACGCTTGCCAGACAACTGGTCCTTAGCACAGGGCTTACCTGGCTTTTATAGGCGATTTAAGCCATACATCATCTTGTCATTAAGTTAGTTTCTATCAAAGACACTAGGCAACAGCACCTCTCGATAGAGTCAAGTTTCAAGGTAAACTGCAAGTCGAACTAGAAGGCATCTACTAGTTCGACCTTGCAGCCAGAAGCTACTGAGTTCTAAATTGAATTTACTAAAGTTAAATGTTTTATAAATGAAGTTACAATTTCCTAGTCCAGCCAACAATTGCTGGGACCCCTAGTGAACTCTCCAATGACTAAAACAATGCCTTGTTTGGCTACTTAAATGGCTAAGGTGTAATGACAATCAACTGCTCTTTGTTGTGATCTTTTATATTGTAAGTTTAAATTATTCAAATGAGCCAAGCATGGTTTTACTAGAAACCTTTCACAACAAAGAGGCCCTTGATTATCTGCAACAATGATTGAAACAATAAATTTAAATAATTCCTCAGTTAAGACCTTCTCTCTATTGAAGTGATTTGTTCTTACAACCAGCTGACATGTTTGTCCACAGAATAAAGTTTCTTAAAATGTCTGCAATAATGTCTCCCAACAATGACCTCTTTAAACTTTAAATAAACTATATAAATTGTCCAACTTGAATGTAATTTCTATGACAGTAATTATCCGAAACAATATTATTTAATGATAATCTCTCCTGCATCATCTTACAACATCTTAAACAGTATACTTGCCAACAATGTATGTAAATCTCCCTCCATTGAACTGACAACAATGTTATTAATGAGGTTTTATGAAACTGTTCTGGTTACATGTACAAATGACTCTTGAGTTGCAAAGTGGTACACCAAGTCTGAATCCAATGTAATGATTCTAATAAATGAGTTTTAACATAACTGTTTTTTCATGAATTCAATCGACAGCTCTTCATATTCCAAACATAGATAATGTGAGATAGTGATGTAAATGTAATATTAGTCGTTTGTCTGAGCCATGAATTGCATAGGTAATAGGCTAAATAATATGGAGAAAACCTGCTCCATTACAACATCAGGCAACTTTGAGCAGAAAAAAGATGTCCAAAGAGTGCAATTCGTTTTAGAAGACCGTGAATAACATTGAGTTGAGAAGCTTGTCCCCGTGACAGGGAAAGTTATCACTTACTATGTGATCGCACTCCATGACACAACTTCATCTATTTTATTCACGAGCACCTCGCACACGTTACACACCACTGGCGCCATCTTGGCTGTGTGACTTACGGTGATAATACCAATGTAGATTGGTTTTTCTTCTCATTTCCACTGTTGGCTCTCCAAATGACTTGAATCCGAAACCAGACATTGAAACAAACAACTCTGTCATATTTTTTCCGTGAGTTAACTTCGATGAACGAACTTTCATACATGAAACTTCGTAAACTCTTCGCATAACACATTTGTTTAATATCTCCGTTTGGATCGAAGAAGCGGACCTATTAAGCGAACACTGTCTTTGCATGTTACCTGCGTTATGCTGACGATGGGAATTCCAAGTCCAATGCTGCACAGCATCTTGGTGGTGGTGGTGGTGATGGATGGTGGTGATGGTGGTGGTGGTCCGTGCCCATTCTGGCATGGCGTTACCACCAGTGCCGGACTCCACCGGGCTGAGCCCCTGTGGTCGACCCCTCCCGAAGACCTTCATTAATGATCAACAAAATTAAAATTATATTTTATTGTGCGCAAATTTACCTAGTTGGCGACGCGCCTTTAAACAATATTAATCTACATTTAATCCAAAAAATAATATATTCAAATGTGACTATTTAACTATTATTAAGGAATAAAAAATACTTTAATAAACATGAGACATCAGGTAACATTGAGCAGAAAAAAGATGTCCAAAGAGTGCAATGTCGTTTTAGAAGGCAGTGAATAACATTGAGTTGAGAAGCTTGTCCCCGTTACAGGGAAAGTTATTACTTATGTGATCGCACTCCAGGACACAACTTCATCTATTTTATTCACGAGCACCTCGCACACGTTACACACCACTGGCGCCATCTTGGCTGTGTGACTTACGGCGATAATACCAATGTTGATTGGTTTTTCTTCTCAAATGGAATGTTCTTTTCCACTGTTGGCTCTCCAAATGACTTAAATCCGAAACCAGACGTTGAAACAAACAAAACTGTCATACTCTTTTCCGTGAGTTAACTTCGATGAACGAACTTTCATACATGAAACTTCGTAAACTCTTCGCATAACACATTTGTTTAATATCTCCGTTTGGATCGAAGAAGCGGACCTATTAAGCGAACACTGTCTTTGCATGTTACCTGCGTTATGCTGACGATGGGAATTCCAAGTCCAATGCTGCACAGCATCTTGGTGGTGGTGGTGGTGATGGATGGTGGTGATGGTGGTGGTGGTCCGTGCCCATTCTGGCATGGCGTTACCACCAGTGCCGGACTCCACCGGGCTGAGCCCCTGTAGTCGACCCCTCCCGAAGACCTTAATTAATGATCAAACAAAATTAAAATTACATTTTATTGTGCGCAAATTTACCTAGTTGGCGACGTGCCTTTAAAATCCTAAAAAACTATATTCAAATGTAACTATTAAATACTCGCAAACTACAGTATTTTATTATAATATAATTTTGCTCCATATTCATCGAGCTTCTTCAGGTTATGACATAAAAACAAAGTTAAAAACAATAAATCAACTGTTTCAGGTGACAAAGAAATGTTAATCTATCAGATAGTTTTATATATGTTTCATCTTATTCACGTTTCTTTCCGTATCAAGAGCTTACACATAATTCTCCAGGGCTGGTTTGAAACCTCGACTTTGCATCATGGCAAACATTATGTTAACTAGGTTATGAGATACACTAAAAGTGTTGAGCATGTCTCCTTATTACTTTCGTTACTCTGATTCATTTTCTTACAAATAATTTAACAAAATAATTAGAAAACACAGTCATGAGTTGGAAATCTACCGAAGAAAACATCCCATCGCGCGTGCAGCACTGCATACTGAGAGGGAAAACCGAAAAAGAAAGAATGTATTTGTGTTTTCCAAGAAAGCCCATTTTAAAACATCCGCTTAGTTAATGAAAAAATATATGCATTAAATCATTAATAGAAATGGAAAATGAAACTTCTGAAGGTCGTTGGCTTGAGAAGGTAACATATTGTAAACTTAGACATTTAATACCTGCATTTACAATACTGTCTAATTATATATCTAACTGCTACTTTATTAATATTACAATCTAAACTTACAGGCAACTAGGATGGGGATCATTACAATTGCCCCCCCCCCCCCCCCCACCCCCTACACCTACGGCTGTCACCTTAGCGCGGTGGTGGGGTTTGCGTTGGCCAATGATCCATTGCAGGTAAGCCGCTAAGCATTTGCTCATGTGTAAGGGCTTCCCATGCCGGACAGGTCAGTGGCTATATGGAGCATTCGCTCTTTCGGAGTTTCGCGCACCTGGTTTGTTCCCAACCGCAGTGTCAGGTGTAAGGGAAGTGAATGTCAGATTACACCTTCTTGCCATCGAGTTTCCTCTGTCCGTCTTCCTGGCCTTTCCTCCAAGTCCGACGAGCAACCAAAACATTCCTTAATGGAGCTCGTCCCGCCACGATCTGCCCCACGACGAGGTTAATCGCGGGCGTCTATGGGCTTTTGCTATGGTGAGACGTAGCCGTCTATCTCCATTGCCTCATGACACATGAAGTTCGTCAAGCTTACCTTCATGATCACGCAGGCCTTCGAATGATGTCAAATAAAACTCCAGTCGTGCGCTGCCACACTCCATCATCTGCTGTGTGGAACAAGCTCAGCAAGACAACAGGTAAATTCTCTAACGCTGGTATATCGGGTCTCATGTCAGGTGGGAGCCTTCTTACCTCTCATGAAGATATCGCCAACGCCCTGGCTACTCACTTCGCTGAGGTGTCTAGCTCCAGGCACTACTCTCCGACATTCCTCCAAATAAAGACCAGGGAAGAAGCAAAGGTATTATCTTTCACATGCCCCAATACTGAAGAGTATAACACACCCTTCAGTTATTGGGAGCTAGAATCAGCCATCCAGGAGTCGCGTGATAGCGCCCCTGGACCTGACCAGATCCATAATAGGATGCTGAGGAATCTCTCTCCTGAAGCGATGACTCACATCCTGAATGTGCTCAACAATATCTGGACCTCCGAAACTTTCCCCGACTCATGGCGCGAGGCTAATCTCATTGCTATCTTAAAACCAGGCAAAGATCGCCTGCAGCCTTCCAGCTATCGCCCTATATCCTTGACCTGCTCGCTATGCAAAATACTGGAACGCATGGCCAACCGTCGATTAGTATGGGTCCTAGAGAGGCGGAACTTAATAACTCCTAACCAATGTGGCTTCCGCAAAAACAGGTCAACACTCGACCACATAGTAAAACTTGAGGCCTTCCTATCAAGACAACAACTTTTCGCAGTTTTCTTTGACCTAGAGAAGGCATACGACACTACATGGAGGCACGGTATAATAAAAACACTGAACGAGTGGGGATTCAGAGGCCACCTGCCCTCTTTTATTGTAAACTTCCTCAGTAATAGGATGTTCCGGGTTCGAGTGGCAGGTACCACCTCGTCCCTACAAGTCCTGGAAAACGGAGTCCCACAAGGTTCCGTCCTAAGCTGCACACTGTTCCTAATTGCTATAAACGGAATTACCTCATGCATAAACAGGCCGGTGCAGCACTCACTGTTTGTCGATGACTTGGCAATCTTCGTCAAGTCAGCCAAACTAAGCTCCGCTGAACGGCAAATCCAGTTGACCGTCAACCGTCTCATGCGCTGGGCCGATGACAACGGTTTCCGGTTTTCAGCCAGCAAAACGAACTGTATAAATTTTCATCGCCTGAGAGGCCTGCATCCCGAGCCCAACCTGACGATGTCTGGAACAGTAATCCCCTGTGTTGATACTGTCAGGGTCTTATGCCTCAGCTTCGACAGTAAGCTGACTTGGAAACCCCATCTTCAACAACTAAAGGTCAAATGCATGAAAAATACTAGGAAAACGCTCTGTGTAACGCGTTAATAAGCGAGCACGGATACGTGCAAAACCTCGAACCATAATTCCTTAAAAGCCGGCAATAATATACCTAAAACAACTGAAATCTAGGAGCACGATCCACTAAATTATATAAAAAATAGCTGAATTTGCTTCTCATTGCAAGTTATTGCAACAGTTATTGCAAGTCATTGCAACATGATACACAATCATGTGTATTTATTTCAGTATTTAGGTACGTAGGTATTATGGAATTATTATAAATAAAAAATACAGAGATTCAAACCACAAAATAGGCCATTATCTAAGTGCTAATATGAGCAAACATAATTTAAGAAACATTATCCAAACAGTTACTTGCCGTTCCGTATAAAAGAGCTTATTTCTTCTAGCACATTGCTTACCTAACACAAACCTAACACATTGTATCTGATACAAATGAAATAAATATTTCATAAACATAATTTCAATTATCAACCAACCAATCTATTTCTACAATCAAGCAGACATTTCATCGGTCTACAAATAATTTGCTCAGCCTTTGAAAAGATTGGAAGTAAGACTGCATGTTAAAACTCTCATAAACAATAAATACCTATACCAATTAACTACATCTTCAAAAATAATAGAATAAACCCTAAGTATAACCTCGCATGTATTGCTTTAACTATTATCTAACCGCAAATAAATAATTGTTACGTATTCAAACAATAATAGATAGACAGCTGCTTGCTTCCGAGTTGTTTTGAATGGAGCGCATCGGGCGGCCGCAACGGACTCCTCGAACCTACAATGCTATTTATATGGGAAAACGCGATTTTTTTTATTTGTGAACGGATCTTTCTCAAAAACTATACAGGTCTAAGTTAGTATGAGATGAAGGTGTGTGCAAAATTTCAGATCGATACGTTGACCGGTGCGGCCTGGGTTGAACCAGCAAAAAAAACAAAAAAAAACAAAAACAAACAAACACACACACAGAGAAAGTGCCGCAAGAGTCAAGTGGAGACGCTCGCTCCGCTCGCTTAATTAACATTCTGAGAGTGCTCAGCGGCACATCGTGGGGCGCCGACCGAACCGTGATGCTCAGGTTGTACAGAGCACTGATTCGGTCACGCCTTGACTACGGTTGCGTCGTCTACTCCTCCGCAAGACCAACTATTCTTAAGTCGATAGATCCTGTTCACTACGCTGGTATCAGGCTGGCAATCGGAGCATTTCGTTCAAGCCCGGTGACCAGCCTGTACTGCGAGTCCGGAGAGCTACCATTGGATATCAGGCGAAAATATCTCCTCTGCTGCTACGTGTCGAAGCTTAAAGCTTTGACAACTAATCCAACAAACAGCACTATCTTCCGCCCTGCATATGAATTAACATACTTCAACAGGCCAACGGTCACGTGACCTGTTGGCATAAGGTGGAGCGAGTTACTCCAAGAAGCTGACTTCACTCTGCCTACTATTCAGCAGATTGGATTCAGCGGAGTAGCTCCTTGGACTGTGCCCAGACCTAAAAGCTTTTTGCATCTGACACAGTTCCCCAAGACAACGACTCAACCTGTGATGTACCAGCAAATGTTTTTATCCTCACTTGACTCATACCCTGACTATGCGAAAGTGTACACGGACGGCTCTAAGCCCGACGATGCTGTTGGATGTGCGTACGTACTTGATGGTACGCGAGTGTGTTTAAAGCTTAACTCACTTTGCAGTGTGTTTACGTCAGAGATGTATGCCATCCTTCGAGCCCTTAATTTTATGAAACATGACGACCGGTCTAGGTTCCTCCTTTGCTCAGACTCTCTTAGCTCTATACAAGCACTTCAAACACAGTACCCCAAGGACCACCTTGTACAGCTAATACATGGTGCTCTCCTTGACCTACATCTTCAGGGTACAGACGTCATGTTCTGCTGGGTCCCAGGTCACACAGGGATACCAGGGAACGATCAAGCAGACAAAGCTGCCAAAGAAGCAGCCCTAAAGAACCGCATAGACTACAGAAATGTCCCAGCATCTGACTTGAAACTTCTATTCAAGATGGATTCCGTGAAGATGTGGCAGTCTTCATGGGACAACCTTCTCGAGAACAAACTCAAGGCGATTAAACCCCGCGTCGGACCATGGCAATCGTCAGCACGTCGATCTCGGAGGGAGGAGGTCGTCGTCGCTCGACTCCGGATTGGCCACACACGATTGACCCACGGGTTTTTAATGAATAGAGAGGAAAGCCACAATGTCACATCTGTGATGTTCCTCTAACAGTCCAACACATGTTGATGGACTGTGAAGAATATCGCCAAGCACGCCGGCGCCATCGTCTCTCGAGTAATCTCAGCGAGGTGCTCGGAGACGATGAGAAATCCATAGATAAGCTTATCAACTTCCTGAAAGATACTTGGCTCTTAGACGATATCTAGTCACGCACAGCACCACGCTTTAAGAAGTTTTTATCATAGACAAGTAGTTAGCTATAGTTTTAGACGAGCCAGGGCCAGTATTTATAAAAACGGCACCTGGCTCAATATGACCTCAGTTTCCACTGTAATACCAGCTCATATTTTATCTAGACTGACTACTTTATTTTACATTATTGACTCGCACTAGCGTAGAACCTACCTGATTTTAACCAACAGGACAATCTTATACAACACGACTTCGCTTAGCGATTTATATATGCATTTTATTACAACACCTCGTTGTATGACTTGGCTGGCGCTGATAACCTCGCTGTTGAGCGCCATAAACCATAATATCTATCTATCCAATCGTGCGTGAATTTCTCTGTTTATTTATGACATACATGGAAGCAAACATCATGGACAATCAACACATACATTTGAATAACGTTAGTAACACAAAGAAGAGGGAAGACAACCATGTTAGAGAACCAGCACTGGAGGGTGTCAGAACATAGAAATAAATACGTAAAACTATATGGGTAGAGGTGAAAACACGAAAATGAATGAAATAATACAAACGTGACAATAGTAGAGTCCATTTTGAAGAATGTGTGCAGGAGATGGTGAGGTGACGTGTTTTAACACAAGTAATCGGTTAAGTTGACTCCCAGGTACTTTGCAGATCTGACTGGATAGATGCGGTTTCACCACAGTTCGTTGTAATGACTGAGGGGCTTTGTGAGAGGCGTTGGGTATTGTTCTTATTGGCATTGGGAAGGACTTGCCACCGCGCCGTCCAGGACAGGAGTGCTGAGATGTTTACTTGTAGGCCGTGAAATGCCTCTCTCGCCTTTCATCTCATGGGGGCTAAGAATCATCATGCAGAAAACATTACCATGAATAGAACTTTGTTACTTTGTTGTAGAACCAATGAGTGACAACATGTCAGCGTCGAAACTAGAAATTAAGAGATGGTTAATTTCCTGGCGACCTACATAACGTCTAACGCCTGCTATAATGTCTTGAACTTTTCTCTTTGGGGTCTTCTATGTTCCCAATTACGGTAACATCCCTCTGCTCATCTGCATATTGTTCATATAGAAACACTAGTGTCTATAATAGGCCAATCATTATTCAATAAAATATTCATTAATAAATTGTATCTAACCAGAAAGTAACGAGCACACCGTTATCAGCTGTCAGTCGATTACGTCATTATCAAGTCATTTGCCATTTGGTTGGTGAAAAACATAAGTTATCAATCTCTTCGACGGTTGCCACCTTAGCGCGGTGGTGGGGTTTGTGTTGGCCAATGATCCACTGCAGCTAAGCCGGCGAGCATATACTCTTGTATAAGGGCCGGACATGTCAGTGGTGAGGCCCAGACAAATAGCAGCCAGGGTCGACCTTCCCATGCCCTCCCTTGAATTTGCAGTCCCCTCGGGCCGGCCTCCCACCTCGAGACGGACGTCCTCCTGAATCGGGTCCCGCCGGCCCGAACCCTCACGCCCCCCGTTCCGTCCTCATTCTGGCCTGGCCTTTCCACCAGTGCTGGACTCCCCCGAATCGGGCCCGTTAGGCCGATCCCTCCCCATGTCCTTCAACTAGGATCAACAAAGTTAAATATAAAAATAATGTGCGCAATATAACCTTGTCGTTGACGCGCCGTTAAACTAAACTTATCTATCTATTTATATATCCTTTCTTATGCACGGGAATAAACTTGGCTACTTTTAAAGTGTCTGGAAATACCCCCTCCGACGGAGAAGCGTTGACAATATGAGTAAACACAGGTAGAATCGCCAACTTTATATCTCCCTTGCACATTTCATCATCCAGTCCCGCCGAGCGTATGGAATTCACTTTTTCTTATCAGCAAAAATCATATTTTATTTTCTATTACAGCAGTCACAAAGTGTGAGATTACTTTTATTTATTTATTTATTTTATTCAGCAGTATAGTGCACAAACATTGTTTGCATTAACATTGTCATAGTATGAGAAAAAATAGTACATACTTATAGTGATATAATGTACATGAAAGATAACCTAAGAACACATGATAGTTATAATACATTTAAAATACGTAATTATCGATCATAGATCAAGTCATTCAGATATTCATCAGTGCTAAAATATTGCTTTCCCTTCAACATTGTTTTTAGAGAAGTCTTGAAGGATTTTGTCGTGGCGGATTGCCTTATGGAGAGTGGCAGTTTATTGTACAGTCGCCGACCTTCCTGAAGTAAACCCTTATAGGATAGCTGAAGCCTGGAGAGCTCGTGGCTGAGATTCCCCGCTCCTCGGGTGTTGTGGTCGTGGATTGAGCTCGGAGTTCTGAAGAGAGAAAAATTTGTTCGCGCGAACATGCACATTTCCAGGATGTATAGGCAGGGAACTGTTAAAACTTGAAGGTCTTTAAACAGTTGTCTGCATGGTTCCCTAGGTTTGCGTTACATCATAAAGCGTATTATTCGTTTCTGGACGACAAATACCTTCCTGCTTGCAGATGCAGCACCCCAGAAAATAATGCCGTAGAGAAGGAGAGACTGGACCATGGCGAAGTAAGCGGCCCTGACACTGGGGGTATGGCATTGCCTTGCCAGTGTTCTAATAGCGAATCCAGCCCGGGACAATCTCCCCACTAGCTCCGTGATATGGGGCGTCCAGTTTAACTGATTGTCCAGTCTAATGCCCAGGAACTTAGTGCTGGAAGTAGTTGGTATGGAGGCGGAAGGCAGTTCTCGATCACCTCTGGGACTAAATATCAGCACTTCGGTTTTATTAGGGTTCAGTGACATTTTGTTGGCCTTAAACCATTCTGCAAGATGACCATTAAGTTAAGAAGATCAATTTCCAGTTCTTGTAGTGTATTTGATACCACTGCTGCTGTAGTGTCATCAGCGAATTGAACTACCGTCCTGCTAGACGAATACGAAACAGTAGCAGGTCCCAAATCATTTACCAATAGCGAGAAGAGGATCGGTCCCAATATCGAACCTTGGGGAACTCCAACGTTTATAGTTTTCCAGGAAGATATTCCGTCGTTAGCGACCATCACACGTTGGTTTCTGTTCGTGAGATACGATGCAACTTGCTGATGAGACCTTTGGTGCCAAACTTTATCGAAAGCCTTTTCGACATCAAGGAAGACTGCGGCTGTCATATACTTCTTGTGTGTTATCTTTGTCAAGTAGTTCAACAAGAAAGAGCGGAAGAGGAGCTTTTGTCCTCAAATGTCTCCCAATATGACAAGTTCGGCTTTAATGTCGTCGGTGTTGCTGAGAGGATCTAAGTCTCTGATAACTGCTTTGTGAGATTTTTCGTGATCTTTTGAAAAGAAAATAATTCAATTTTCTCTTTCTCCAGAAATGTTATGGTGGTTCTGTAATCGTCTACGCATTGCGTAGCGATTGAGCAAGCGTGGCGCCTTCTTCATTGCCGTGGCGGGAGAGGAGTGGGAACTTGAGCTGGCATGCGAGACGGCGAGCGAACGTCACATTACGAGTATTTTCCGGAAATATAAGTGATATCGGTTGTGATTTGTTTTTGTTTATGTCCTTTGCTCATTGTGAATGTTCCGGTGCTGTGATCTGTTGTATGACCTGTTGAGCGACTGGCTTGGTAGTTTTGTCACGCGGGTTTCGCTTTCATCGAAGCTATTTCAATCGGTATCGTCCACTGAATGAAGATCGTCGATGAGATTTCGTATTTCTTTTGGGGTCTGAATCTGTGAGTCTCTTAAGAGTCGACAGGACTCGCAGAAAATTTCGATTCCGATGTTAAAAAAATCCTAGAAATGCATGAAAATGCATTAGCTCTGTGTTGTACGTGGCATTTGTGACATTTAATCGTGTGTTGCATGTTGCATATACTGCTGTGAAGTAAGTTATTTTAATTCAAATATTGAAAACCACAAAAAACCATAAAAAGGCGGCCCTACTTTTATCTTAACGGCTTGACCGATTGTTTTCAAAATTTAACAGCAATGAGATAAAGAGTAAATCTGTGTCTCTAGTGATCGAAAAAAATAATAAAAAATGTTTTTTCTCGTTTCGAGGAAGTGCTAACATGGACAATATATGAGTATTTTTGGCACCTCTGCCCTGAAATAACTATACAAAAAATAAAACTTTTGGGCCACTAGAGACACAGATTTACTCTTTATCTATAACCTGTGAAAATTTGAAGACAATCGGTAAAGCCGTTTAGAAAAAAGTAGGGGCCGCCTTTTTGTGCTTCATAAAACATGGATTTCATCAAGTATCGTAGACTCTTAACTTCCTCTTAGCGGAGCTTTGAGATTCCATTTTTTTTATGTCCGAGTTCATTGCCAGGGTTCATCATAATGCGTCACAACTATAGCCCCGTGGCTCAGCTTCAGCATCCCTGCTATGTAGTGATCGAAGCTAAAGCAGTGCAATTGCTTAAGCTGCAACTATAACGTTTAATTTAAATCTGCTATTAACTATAATAATGTGTAACTTTTCGTACTCCTGTTAGCTCGACCAGCGCGAATATTGTAACAATGCTGTACATGCATCAATAACAATACAACACGGCACAGAGCAAGAGCCCCACACGACCTACCTGCGAGCGTACTCGACGGAATGAGTCCTAAGAAAAGTCGGTATTAAGAAAAGAAAATATTGAAATAATAAGTCAACCAAGTTATGAATTCAACAACATTTGGAGAGCCACTGTACAAGATCAAGTGAGAAAAAGATGGCAGGCTCTAAAGAAGTGTTAACTAAAGATTATTGTTCACTGATTTATGTTTTTTCATTATGTCAATATCGTATGTGTGGTTTTTTGGTTTTAGTTTAGTTTTTTAGGTTGTATAACCTGTAATTAATTTATTTGGGATTATCTTTGATTTTTTGTAAGCCAGTTGGAATTTTCACTTAGTTTTTCATTCCATTATTCAAATTATCAATTTTTAACTTTTGTAATTCCCTGAAGAAGCCTTCCGAAGGAAGGCGAAATATTGGAACGTTTTTATAAAAATAAAAGTTTGTGAAATGTCCCAACGCTTTTAAATGTGTAAATGTAAGAAAGTATCCTATAAATTAGATTTCAACACACACATCTGTGCTGCACACTGTGCACATCAGCACATCTGTGCTGAACACATATGTTATTAGGTACTTTCGGTGTGGGTTGAATTGTTTTCTCAGAATCGATATACAAAGTTTGATAGATTTCTTCTAACTTTAAAAAAAGGAATTTTGACTTTTATGTCAGAATTCATATGTTGCCATGGTAACAAAGTACATCACCATGGTAGCACCTTGCTGTGGACTTGGAAATAATCATGTTTCTGATTCTCGTTACAGGCCGTTTTTCACGCCAATATGTCCCATGTCATTTGAAATTGATTTTTAATTTTATGAATAAAAATTGTACATTTCTTGGGTGATAAGAGTGCCTGCCATTATTATTTGAGTTACTATTTACAAATTTACTTAAATACAATTTCAGGAGACTTCCCTATTTCATCAGAATTTACAGCGAATAATCTTCGTAAGATAATGTAGGTATTTTTAAGATCTTGCAGAGCTGAGCAGAGCAACTAAGTTACATAATATTTAGTGTCATCGAAGTGAGCTGAGTGTGATCGTCATCGTTGCTCATTCACAGTAGATCAAACAATAATTTTACAAGAAGTACTCTAGTGAATTTCAGATATAAAATAAATCGATAATAATCACCTTATAATCAACTCCATGGAACAGAAGTCTTCACCTCTCCGGTTCTTGAACTGCTTTTTACGCAGCTGTAAGCATAACGAAATGAAGTTCATTACAAAGCAGTACTTGACTAAGATGCAACCATGCTTAGTGCAAGTGATTTGCTTGTCCATAGAGTTGCTCAGAATGATTACTCCTCATTCCTTTTCAGAGAACTGCAATAATTTGATAAGGTACAATCATTTCGAGGTGTCATGTCTATAAAACCGCTTTCACATAAAGCACGGAAACCCCCCGACGGCTGCCACCTTAGCGCGGTGGTGGGGTTTGTGTTGGCCCATGATCCACTGCAGCTAAGCCGGCGAGCATATGCTCATGTGTCAGGGCCACTCATGCTGGACAGGTCAGTGGTGAGGCCCAGACAAACACCTGCCAGGGTCGACCTACCCATGTCCACCCTTGAATATGCTGTCCCCTCGGGCCGGCCTCCTCCCTCGAGATGGTGATTTCCCTGAAATCGGGTCCCACCTGCTCGAACTCTCCAGCTCCCCAGGCTGTCCCCTCCCTATTCTGGCCTGGCCTTCCCACCAGTGCTGGACTCCCCCGGGCCGGGTCTTTTGGGTCACCCCTCCCGAAGGCCCCCCTTAATATTCAACATATTCTTTGTTAATATTCAACAAAGATAAAGCTAAGCTAGTACCTTTTAAAATGCGACATCGTCCAAGTTGTAGGTCTGATCTGACATTGGAGGCGACGTTTTTTTGCCTCGCGACAGTCAATACAAAGCCAATTATTCCTAGCTTTTTGAGATATTGAAAAGTGCGTGGATTTGCTTACACCAGAGCAATTGTTACCGAAATGATATTTCACCTTGCATCCAGAACAGAGGGTGAAATCACCATTGACTGAAACGTTATCACCACACTTTCCGCAAACCGTGTACCTGTTTAACGTGTAAGTAACATGCGGAGCAGATACAACTCTCGTCGCACATTTTATTGAATACAAAACATTTTATTTATTTTATTATTGAAGAAGAGGCAAGAAATTATTCAGCGGATACTAAAATCTATTTTAAATCTAATCAAAGGGACATAGTACATAAATAAAGACATTTTGTAATTTCAGTATATAGTATTTATTTTTCTAATAATTTGTTATGATTGCAGTCACGCTGATTTGGAATTATCCAGTTTCTTCCATCAAAGTCATACTCGATCGTCATGAAACCATAGCAGTCATGCTGATTTGGAATTAACCAGTTTCTTCCATCAGTGTCATACTTGATCGTCAAGGAAACCATAGCAGCCATGCTGATTTGGAATTACCCCGTTTCTACCATAAGAGTCATACTCGATCGTCATGGAAACCATAGCAGTCATGCTGATTTGGAATTACCCCGTTTCTTCCATCAGTGCCATACTCGATCGTCATGTAAACCATAAAAGTCATGCTGATTTAGCCGTCTCTCCCATAAGAGTCATACTCGATAGTCATTGTCTTCTATGGACACCAATTCTAGTAATAATAACATCCGTCGAAAAAGTTATCCATAGCCAAAGTTATGCTTAGTAGGTACCATAATATAATTCGAACTTTATTAAAATGACAACAATAAGGTACACACTTCCAAAATTGAAGTTATTAATAAAAAGTAAAGCATTTGTTATTAAAACAAAACCAAATTTTTAAGGTGCAAAGGTTTTCGTAGATTAAATGATATAGTGACGATAGGACCTGCTTGGGGCATGGACGGGGGCCTGCGTTGAGGCCTGGTTGACGGGCTACGAAAACAGGTCGTAATATACTCAACCATGAGTCATCACAATAACATGATGGTTGACTTATTACACCATCCAAAGAAACAATGAAAGCCGACTCAATTCATTTTCTTTTACTTATATTAACCTCTTCATATATCGCCATAGCAGAATTCCACTCAAAACTATGCATCTTACTCCATGCATGCTCAGCTACCAATGAATTGGACCTTTTATCTGTAATTAATCTCTACAGATTAATCTGTCTGTCTGTTTGTCTGTGATTAATCTGTAAGGCAATTGAATATAAATGTGCCAAACTAGTATCTTGGGGGTGTTCTATTAATAACAATTGTTTAAAAAAATGCGTGTTAGTAGTTGTATCGCACAAACTTCGAAACATTTTTCAACTGATAGTTGAAAGTTAAAGGTCAGTTGAAATTCAACTGATTTCAACTGACATTTTTCAACTCGGGCTTTGACTTTAATAATATATTTTCAGATATTTTTATGTAAGGCCAGGGCAAAATGTGCACTGCATAATATTTCAATCTGTTGATCAATTATGTCTATGCATAACTCAAGTTCTTTCACCTTATTGGCTAAGCTACAAATATTTTAATGCAGCATTACATTCGTATTATTTATGTACATTCTTTCTGCTTGACACGTTGGGGAAACAATCTTTTTATTGCAGCTCCAGTCGGAATTCACTATCTTTTTTAAGTGTTCCTTTACTAGACTTGAATTTTTATCATTTTGTGTCTTAAACTTCTATATTTTATTAAAAACCGACTTCTCGCGATGACCTCCGTATGAACTAAAACTTAATTGCACAAAATGGCCCGCTGTCGACGCGCCGTTAATCACTTTTATACTTCTACGACTTCATTTTATATTATAATGTCAGGCGAGATATTTATGTGAACCTTCTGGATTTGAGTTTCATCCGTCGAATTGCAATCTTCCCACCCAAACATGGTACAAGAGTGATCAGTGATTGAAGTATTAAGCACAACACTGGTCGGCACGCGCTTGCGATTGTATTAACTTAACTCCACTAAACACACATTTAAAGACTAATCTTGTATAATCGACGACTGACAACATTTGTAGCGCACCGCCTTGCAGAGTAAATCCATGCTGAGTTGTCTTACAGCATGATCTCGGCATGTGAGCATCTTGAACCCGTTGAAGACTGTTGCAACGTCCACCTGATCATCTTGCGGCAGCAGCAGGCCTCCACCTCCCGTTCACTTCTCAATAAATAGTGTGAAGTATGACTAAGGCAGGTTAATTGATAAAAATATAAGTTTAGTAATATTCTACTATCAGGATGTGTTCATACACTTAGCAGACGGTCTTGCGCAACGCTGCTCGAACGGTTTGCGAACATAGCAAGCGCGAAGCTGGTGGCTAACCGCCACGAATAACGAAGTCCAACCTCGTCGGAACTAAGGTGCTGAGTTTTTCGAAAATCATAATAATAATAATCAGTCAAATTTAACTTAGCAGGAAGAATTGCATGCAATCACATAAATGGTAATATTTCCCTCCGTTTGATCAATGGTCAAATGACAACATGTACACATATCATGAGAGAATGGGATATCTAGATGCATATTTCATGATTTTTAGAAACTCATGAGTATGTATAGCGGCGTTCCTAATGCCAGCGACCCATGAAGCGAATGTAGTGAGAAAATTGCGGGCGCTACATCAAATTCCTACTAAGTTAATGAACGTGTTTGCTAGATGAATGTGGCTGCAAGGTTTTAAAACATGGACGTCGTTGTCAAAGCAATAATACAATAAACTATTGAGCAATAAACTTCGTAATAATACGGCATATTATATTAGATATGCTTACCTCCCAGCTTTATCGAAATTTCATCATCAACGCATAACTCACAATTTAAATCATTGACACACAGATCAACATAAACAAACGACGCCATTTTGCATCCATCTGGCGAATAAAGTGGCGCTGTACAGCGCTGAGATTATGAACACTTTTGATGCACGCAAAAGTCGCTACAGCACTGATTAAATGTAGATGTCCGCTGTAACGCTGCATGTTTACACCGAGTTTAAGAACGCCTCTTATACAAATATTATTAAATGATAAAACAATAAGTGAGTAGTAATACTAGGGCATAGAGTCAAGTAGTCCCGTAATTTTCGGGAAAATTTTCTGATCCTTTTTTCTTTGCATTTAGTCGTGTCAGAGTATAAGTGATCTATCTCCAATTTTTGAAATTTCGAGATTTTTGGTTTAGGTCATGTATTAGAATGTACTTGATCTATATTAATTGAAATTCCCTCCAATTTATCACTTTTACGGTCATTATGAACGGAAATCGTTTGCTGTATGTCCAGTTATCAATGACTTGTTCGGATGCATTTGCTCTATGTCCGCATCGTCCAATCAGAGCTCTCCCTCACGTTCAAACTGTCAAGTTGGCGCGCATCTGGGATATTAGTAAACCCGCTGTTAATTCCTTAATTCGAAGGTCACGTCAGAGTAAGATTAAAATTAAGTAGTTAGATATTATTTCTATGATTTATTTACATTTGTTTTTGTGTAATTTTATAGTTTGCTCAAATATTTAATGCAATTATTTTTTAATTTATATGAATAATTAATTGTTTATCACTCTGAAACACTAACTGATACAATATCTTCAGTAATATTCATGAGAAATAAAAAATATTAATGTACCACAATAGCATTGGCCATTGCATTGATTTCCAAATACAGAAGTCCTATGTCCACATTTCTAACAGACACTCGCTAAGAAATGTGTTTAAGTCCTATGTCCAACAGGAAATTACCTATTTTCGCTTCGTTTGTTACAGTCACATCAATGAAACACATAAATAAGTGTTCTAACTCGAATAAGTGATGATATAAACTTACAACTACAGTTAATGTTTATACTTTTATAGGATTAATAAAATCATAAAGTTTGACCCTCTGTTTCTCCGGATGGGAAAAGTTGGACATAGAGCACTTACACTCTGAGGCGACGATTTTATATAATAACTGTTAGAAAAGTTAATTACTGCAAATGGGAGGACTGTAACCATTGACACTGTCCTCCAGTAACTAACTGGACCTAGCAAAAATGTATAAAAAACAGCATAAATATTTAAATTTTTCAAAATAATAGTATTTTCACGCCATTACTGTTTGTCAGCGCAAGCAGGGCTTGGCTAAGAAATTCATATGTGGATTGTATGATAGGGGTGGAGGGGGATAGAATATATAAGAAACTCACCCATAAGATGTTGAAAAGTACCGGCGTGATGAGGCTGCCGTGGTAGTAGTGGTCGCGACGAGAGTCGAGCGGCGGCGTGAGGATGGATTAAACTAATAAGAAAATAAGGAAGGGAAAGAAAGGGTGCGAAATGCATGGGGCTGACCACTGGACGGCCAGCGAACCGCGTTGCACAGCACTCGAAAAGTCGAGAGCAAGGAAAACTAACGTGCGCTCACTCCGAGCAGATAACGACTAATGACGTGACCTAGGGAGCAAGGTCACCTAACACAAAGCTACCCTATGGAGGAGGGTCGGAACTAAATGAGGGCCGGTAAAGGAGTTCTGGCGCAAACACTGTTCAATAGCAAGCTGTGTCGAGTAGTTAATACCATTTTAAAGACGTTCAATCATTAAATCCTTCATTAAATGCACAACTAGTATAAAATAATTATGTTGTGTAAAAAGTGACCTATGGTGTTCCAGAGCAATTGTAGAAGATTGTGTGACATAAAACGGAAAAATTACTGGAAAATAACGCAACATTATCTGACATACAATTTTCCGGATAATTGCCATTCATATTGCGAAGTAGGGCTTTCTCATTATTTATAGGTATTAAATATCAATAACCATAGGTACAAATTAATCCATGCGTAAGTCCCCAGTCAGCCAAAATTAAACACGCAAGACAAAACACATGATTCCTCTTCACTTAAGAAGGCATAAGTAATGTCTGCAATCCTTCGCAACACGGTACTGCATTACTGAACTTAGGTTCCTGAACCAAACACATTCAGTATCTTCTTCACTGTCGTCATCACTATCAACGCTCTCGGCGATAATATCATCAATTAACATAGCTGTACTCGTCACTATAGATTCGGTATTGACTTACTCATCAACTGTCCCTAGCCCTCCAAATGTTCCTAAAATCTCGAACTTGTGTTTCACTGAGTAAAAACTTGTTGTTACCAATTTTATGGATAATTGCAGGTCTTAGTAAAAATGCTCTCAGTTGCGTCCTCATGGCCTACATTATAATGATATTGCAATCATAACCGTCGCGCCTGCACATAATTCCTGACGTGGGCTATTAAAATATCAAAGTGGTTTCAGCATTTTAAACACATGTTTCCGTATCAAGAGAAAATGAATCTCAAACACCAGTTGGAGAATCAACCGAAGAAAACAAGAGCTTGAAATTCAACCTAGGGAAAGAGATAAAAACGAATAAGAAGATTTAAAAGAGTCGAAAAAGTTAATTGCTAATAAATAAATACAAATATAATGCCCAAGAGAACGTGACATCGCGCGGGCGCTCTCTTCGCACAGACAAGGGAAAACATATTTTAAACATATTAGTAAGTTTCTATAGTTAAATGGAAATATCCACAACGCCACAACAATGGTAAATATAATTTGTCTTCATTTATATTACGTAAAAATAGATAAATGCACAGACACTTGTGTTTTTGTTCTCGAAAAATTGTGTAAACTCCCTGAAGCTGTCCTGAAATCACCAGCCAGCCGCGCTATGCCAAGTCTGTTAGTCGTCAGTCGGAGGCTCAACGTGTCGGACGTTTGGTGCTGCTGCTGCGCGCTCAGTGTGTTTATCATGCATTGCTATAATGTAGCTGCATACAAGTTGGCGAGTGGCTTGAATGCAATCGCGCTTATATTTAGTTACTCTATATTTCACTGCTGCACATCGAATCCTCCACTGCCTATAGGTGTACAGCGGCTCGTATATTTAACAACTTGAAGTATCTACAAAGATTACAATGAGCAAATTCAATGTACCGAATTTAATTGCCCTCAATCAGTTCTCCTGGGAGCAGAAACATTGAACATCCAAATATACATTAACACTTTCCAACCCAAATTTGGAATTTTAATGTAAAAAATATAATTTAATGGCAAATATCTTAAATTTATAATGAAAGCAGCACTTGCACTTGTACTTTCTTGCCTTCTCCTGAGGTCCGATATACCGACTGTTGATATAAAACTTGGACTCGTCTTGAAACGAACATTCATCTCAAATAATACCTTTTCAAACTTGCTTACAAGAACGACCCAATCAGTTTTAGAATACTCATATGTATGAATGGTTCAATGAAAGTTTGGCATCAGTAGTTCCTAACAAGCTAAATGTATGAAAAGCACATTTTATATGAAGTAGTTAACTCAAAAACATTCATAACGTGAGGACTTGACAATGAATGCTTCAATAGTGTACCATCTTTACCAAGAGCTTTCTTATAATTTGTGAATGGCACAGTAGTGAACACTCCCACTTCGTTGTTAAAGTGAATCACCACTTTTAACATACTTTATGCAAAGTTTGCGTAAGGAGCCTCCTTTTCCTCATATAACAAAGTAAATGTTTTTCCCAGTATGGATTGTAATTACGCACCTCGACAGAAGAAGTCGTCTCCACACAAATTGTCTTCCTTTGCGAGCACGAATTATCTTCATCTCCGCGTATATCGGAGTCATACACGGATTTAGAAGTACTTCTAAACTGAAGAAGAAAGACGTAATTCAAGCCTGGTTACACGACATTTTGAATTTTGATGGAAATCACAATCACATTTGAACTAAATTTGAACATTTCACATCCCTTATGTGAAATGAATGTAGTGGGACCGATCGAGGTTTCCCAGAAAATATTTGCTTGTTTTGTTATGAAAATATAAAAATTTTGGTTTATCAACAAATTTTAATATATTATAATTTGGCACAGGATTTGATTGTGAATTCTACTCTGAAGCTCAAATGTAAAAATCGTATACCACTTATATTACTACACGTCTCTCTACTAATGTGCCTTTGCAAATACTGCCAATTTTAAGCGCCTATTTTAATCTAAAGTTACATATCTCTGGTCAAGCTAACAAACTCTTTTTTATATTAATTAATTTTTATTGTTATTTAATACTTCCGTCACACTTCGGTCAACTTTGATCCATTCATGGATTTCTGTTGAAGTACTACTAAATAGTGATGAAACACTAAAATATTAGTCTTATATTAGTGCTATCTCAATACAAATTATTAAACATCAAAAAATACAATCACTCTTGATATCGCAAAGGTACGCTTCGTTCTCGAACTTGTCTGAAACTGACGGTCGCTGCTGGACTCGAGGATTCTTGGACTTCCGATCTCTCAGTAGACACCATCACCTGCTTGTCTCCTGGATCGTTCTTTGCATTATTAGAATCTGGAGATTCTGCACTCTTGTCAATCTGAGCTTTTTCCAGATAATTGTATTTCTTGAAACATGTAGAATTTTGAGTATAGCAAGACTTGTCCGGTGTTTGAACTGTTATGCTATTTCCATTCCGTTCGATTACTGTATTCGGGACTGGGTTGAATGGAGTAGACAACTTGTTGGTTTTACTTTGCTTCATCAGAACCAAATCAACCTCTGTGATTGCAGACTCTTGGGCTCTTCGTGTTCTGTCAGCATACTCCTTACTACGCCACTTACTTTCTTGATCACGATCACGAATTTCACCATCTTCTTCTCTTTCCCCTTCATTCGATTCACAGTGGCTTGTGCAATTCGAAGACGTTTTAACAATGATCTGTTTTGCCTTTCAATTTCACCATTCACTTGAGGCCAGAGAGGGGTTGTTAGTCTCTGCTCAATGTTGTGCTCCAGACAATAGTCTTGGAACTCTGAACTGGCAAATTGAGGGCCATTGTCTGTTCGAATGGAATTAGGTAATCCAAATCGAGCAAACATGGGTTTCAATTTCTGTATGGTTTTCTCAGCAGTAGTTGATTTCATGATCTCAACCTCAAAAAATCTACTGTAATAATCAATAATAACAAGTAAACTATGTCCTGAGGGAAGAGGACCAAAAAAATCCATGGCAAGGTCACGCCAAGGTTGATCTGGCAATTCTGAAGATTTAAAAGATTCTGATATATCAGGAGCAGACACTACCTGACAACCACGACAATCTTTAACAAACTTTTCACAGTCTCGATCAATTTTAGGCCACCATACCTTACGACGCAGACGATTCTTCATGCCGGACATCCCTTTGACGATGTCACTGACGAGGCGGATGAAAGACAGCTTGGGGATCAGAGACTTGGGCTTCTGGTGGTGACAGTCAGTGAGGTTGATGCTTTGGTGTTCTTGCACTTGCACAGAAGCAGGTGTCAACTTCTTGCGGCGAGCGTCGACAACTGTCCACTCAAGAGGAGTTTTCGGCGGAAACGCCTTCTCTGGGAGGGTGATAGAGGTACATGGATGATAACAGCGGGTACCTTGGCTTCTAACGAACTAAACCAGTTGATTTTTCTCTCTTGTTAGCTGCTCGCAAGGCCAACAGTTTCCTAACATCTGATCAACACGACGTTGATATTCTGCATGTCTGCTTTTGGCGCGCCATTTATTAATGCACAAGAAGAGTTCAAGCTTTGTTCAATTCAAATCGAAACAGATGGACACAAGACAAAACGTACTTCACATGTAAGTAAAAATCTTCGATTCAACTACATCGAAAATTACCGAAAAACGGGACATTACTGGAAATTACCGTTGAGGCTTGGATGGGCCTGGCGTGCTTTCATTGAGCGGTAGAGTTCCTTTGCTTCAATATTCCAATCCATTAAACGTAGCGCTGCACAGAAAACGCAAGACGCAACATACATTACACGCTGGTGAACGAATTCTCCTCAGGCTCGCCAAATACTGCTATAAAATAGAAATAAACAAGTTCATTGAAACGCTCTTCTTGAAGAGGTGACGGTGGCATCTTCCACGCGTCAGACGAATAAGTTTCCCTTTCCACGAGTGAAGTTTCTAGATAGAATATGTCTCAAAAATTACTTTGAAAACCAATAAATTTTTTCATGAATGCTTCACGTGCTGATCCACAGTATGAATAATGTCAGAAGAATGATATTTTCCGTTGTAGGAAATTATAAGGTAATTAAATTTATTGATATATCCAGTTTCTTTTACATAATTATAGAAATAACTGAATTATTAAGCTAAAGTTTGAATTTATATACATATAATACACTGTTTAATACATATATCTATAGATGGATGCTATATCGTTAAGAGCTTCCTTGCGTTCTTCTGAACTTGTTTCTTAATTTCCATGGTCTATATAACACTAAAGTTTTCGAATGTACCACGAGGGAATGGAATCTTATCCACTCAAAGGCTACTACCTAAGGTTGCGTCTTATGACTTTTAAATCTCGCCCGTTAAAATGTCCGTCCTTAATGAACTTCTTTAATTTTTTGTATTACTGATATAAATTTATGCCCCTCCGACGGCTGCCACCTTAGCGTGGTGGTGAGGTTTGTGTTGGACAATGATCCACTGCAGCTTAGCCGGCGAGCATATGCTCATGTGTAAGGGCTACCTATGCCGGACAGGTCAGTGGTGAGGCCCAGACAAAGTGCAGCCAGGGTCGACCTACCCATGACTTCCCCTGAATTTGCGGTCCCCTCGGGCCGGCCTTCCCCCTCGAGATGGTTGTCCTCCTGAAATCGGGTTCCACCGGTCCGAATCCTCACACCCCCCGGGCTGTCCGCATTCCGGCCTGGCCTTCCCAGCAGCACTGGACTCCTCCGGATCGGGCCTGTTAAGTTGACCCCTCCCCATGTCCTCCACTCATATTCAACAAAGTTTAAAGTTAAAATTAATGTGCACAATATAACTTATCGTTGACGCGCCATTCAACCAAAATAATCTTATTTAAACTTATTACACTTATAATATGTGTCAACACGATAATAAACTACCATTAGTAAAAGAAGTATACTTAACAATGGAATATCAAAAATGAATTATTAATGAAACCATCGATTGCTCCGTCTTGTTTTGCGTTCTTTTCGCCTTCACTCAACGACCTTGAAGATCTTTTTCGTGCAGGCAACTACGGGTGACTGAATCTTGCTTGGTGTTGCTGGAGCTGGCGTTGTCACTGACGAGGCGGATGAAAGACAGCTTGGGGATCAGAGACTTGGGCTTCTGGTGGTGACAGTCAGTGAGGTTGATGCTTTGGTGTTCTTGCACTTGCACAGAAGCAGGTGTCAACTTCTTGCGGCGAGCGTCGACAACTGTCCACTCAAGAGGAGTTTTCGGCGGAAACGCCTTCTCCGGGAGGGTGATAGAGGTACATGGATGATAACAGCGGGTACCTTAGCTTCTTACGAACTAAACCAGTTGATTTTCTCTCTTGTTAGCTGCTTGCAAGGCCAACAGTTTCCTAACATCTGATCAACATGACGTTGACATTCTGCATGTCTGCTTTTGGCGCGCCATTTATTAATGAACAAGAAGAGTTCAAGCTTTGTTCAATTCAAATCGAAACAGATGGACACAAGACAAAACGTACTTCACATGTAAGTAAAAATCTTCGATTCAACTACATCGAAAATTACCGAAAAACGGGACATTACGGGAAATTACCGTTGTGGCTTGGATGGGCCCGGCGTGCTTTCATTGAGCGGTAGAGTTCCTTCGCTTCAATGTTCCAATCCATTAAACGTGGCGCTGCACAGAAAACGCAAGACGCAACAGACATTACACGCTGGTGAACGAATTCTCCTCAGGCTCGCCAAATACTGCTATAAAATAGAAATAAACAAGTTCATTGAAACGCTCTTCTTGAAGAGGTGACGGTGGCATCTTCCACGCGTCAGACGAATAAGTTTCCCTTTCCACGAGTGAAGTTTCTAGATAGGATATGTCTCAAAAATTACTTTGAAAACTAATAAATTTTTTCATGAATGCTTCACATGCTGATCTTCAGTATGAATAATGTCAGAATAATGATATTTTCCGTTGTAGGAAATTATTAGATAATTAAATTTATTGATATATCCAGTTTCTTTTACATAATTATAGAAATAACTGAATTATTAAGCTAAAGTTTGAATTTATACACATATAATACACTGTTTAATACATTTATCTATAGATGGATGCTATATCGTTAAAAGCTTCCTTGCGTTCTTCTGAACTTGTTTCTTAATTTCCATGGTCTATATAACACAAAAGTTTTCGAATGTGCCCAGCGGACGATTCTTCTTCCAACCGCATCAGCAATGAGGTCGATTTATTAATGCGTTGTAACTTTAATTGCTTTTTATTGAGCAGCCTATTTCTCACATATTTTATGAGATGAGGGATGTCGGAGATATCATAGATTTTGTGAATGAAGCGGGTGCTCTAAAGAATTTTTTGAATTATTTTTTTCTGACCGTTACCCAAGTTCTGTCCACATGCTCCACATGCTCCATCGTAAATGATTCCGCCAATTAATGCTCCAAAATGCTCCAAATGAATGATCGCTTGGATTACAAATTCTCTCTCTCTCCGACTCTCTGAGTTCCATCAAAGCAATCCAGAGGCATTATCCAAAGGACTTACAGACTTACATAGTCGATGGGCTTGGCGTACATAGTCGTGTGGGGTATCACCTCCAACTTGTCAAACATAGGCGGCTTGAAGAACAGGCGGAGGCCCTGGAAACAATTCACAGTGTAAGAGAAACATACGTACAAGAATGTGCTCACGATATATTTCTATCCATTCTAACTAATATTATTTGGCTGCCAAATAAGCTAATTTTTACAGTTTTATGTCTAACTAAATTTCCTTGTGATGAGAAACATTTCATGCCAATTAAAAAGAAAATAAGCTAATACAAAAGAGTATCCAACCAACGTGGCGCGAAAGTCACTGTTAACATGTAGTGGATGTGGTTGGGCTAGAGAGACTGGGGTGTTTGGGAGTCATTGCATCCGCGTATCTGTGCTCGCTCATCAACGCGTTGTGCTGGTAATAACAACTCAACTGTGCTGGGATGCTGTAGAGGACCTGGGGCATCTTAATCAGCTTCAACTCCCTGGTCGCCTCGAACTCAAGACAGTTGTCTATCAGCCGAACTTGCGGTGGATAATCAGTGCGCAGGATCATTGCGCGGCTCCTGGAAACACCTCGTAGACGAGGCTCTCGGGGGCGGCGTGGCTTAAGACCGGCGCAAATTCAGCAACCGTCTTGACAGACTTTCTTCACAGAGCTGATATGATTGGGTGACCTTGACATGTCTGGAGGTTATAGAGTGCTGTTACACTTGTACATTCCTGCCTTCTCCTGAGGTCCGTTATACCGACTGTTGATATACAACTTGGACTCGTCTTGAAACGAACATTCATCTCAAATAATTCCTTTTCAAACTTGCTTACAAGTTTTAGAATACTCATATGAATGAATGGTTCAATGAAAGTTTGGCATCAGTAGTTCCTAACAAGCTAAATGTATGAAAAGCTCATTTTATATGAAGTAGTTAACTCAAAAACACTCATAACGTGAGGACTTGACAATGAATGCTTCAATAGTTTACCATCTTTACCATGAGCTTCTTATAATTTGTGAATGGCCCAGTAGTGAACACTCCCACTTCGTTGTTTAAAGTGATTCACCACTCTTAATATACTTTATGCAAAGTTTGCGTAAGGAGCCTCCTTGTCCTCATATAACCAAGTAAATGTTCTTATTCCCAGTATGGATTGTAATGACGCACCTCGACAGAAGGCGTCGTCTCCACATAAACCTTCTTCCTATGTGAGGACAAATTATCTTCGTCTTCTCGTATATCGGAGTCATAGACGGATTTAGAAGTACTTCTAAACTGACGGTTGTTTACTGAATACAACTAATATTTGGGCATGATGTTATTATTGACTTAGTTAAACACACTTTGTTGATTAGTTGCTACATGATTTACGCGGAAGGACAACGCGGACGCAAAGAGTTGAATATTGATTAATTGTTTTCCCTCATTGACATCGATTTCGAAGGTAACGTTATTTCCCATTTGTAAAACATTGATCCATTGCTTTCATTTAGATTTGCCCTTCGGAAATAAGTTGAAGGAAAGACACCCAGTTGCCTTACTTCGGCTCTGAGGTTGTTCCTTTCCTAGTATCTATAGTTCTAAAGGTAATCAAAATTGCAAGGGAAGATGCTCATTCATAAAAGCCACATGTGATAAATCCGCCAAAGGAGTAATATATAAAATAATCGTTATACCAGGTTGATCATGATCTATGGGGAATTGATAATTTTTTATCTTCTCATTTTTATTTTATAGGGACAATGATCATTTATTTTTTAATGTGTTTGGAAATCTGAAGTTACATATCTCTTTGTCAAGTTAACAAACGCTTTGTCAATATTAATGAATTTTTAGTGTAATTTAATACTTCTTCACACTAAGGTCCATTCACAGATTTCTGTTGAAGTACCACTAAATAATGACTAAACACTAAAATATTAGTGAAAATTAAATTCAACTTGATCTGCCAAACCACTCGAAACCCAGCACACAATAACACCACACAAGTCAACGATATAATTCTGGTTATACATCTCCAAGACCATACTTACCAAGGTAATCTACATGGTAATACAAGTCTTTGTGACTTACCTCTTAAGAAACGTAGTTCCTTTATTATAATTATATTTTATATTAGGTATACAATTTATAATTATTCGCCGTATTCCGCTGTAAGTATTTCTCTGTCACTGGCATGACTCGTAGATTTGCCTTACAAACCCAGCAGTAATGCTTGTGTGAGGGAAATTAAGCTTCAGACGTCTCAACTATTTCATGCGACGACTGTGAATGGTGACCAACTGAACAAACGATATCCAAGATATAAAGGCAGGGAACGTTAGTAATTTAAGGTCCCGAAATACTTGTCTACATGCATTGTAATGTAATGGAGGGCTGAACATTAATCGGATGATCTTCATCTGCGCTCTGACCTGAGCATGATATCTTATCCGCACTGTTTCGATGCTGCATTGACGAGCGAGTGTCCTCACAACAAATGATGCTCTTGCCAGTTTCTTCAGTAACTCTTCGATATGCTGTGACCAAGTTAGATGGTAATCTATAACTAATCCCAAGAAGTGTGTGTTTTGTAACGCGTTTGGGAACGACAAGGGGTGGTTTCGAGGTGCCACCTGGTGTTGTTTCTGTGAGGTTTGCATCTTGTGGACCACGTGTACGGGTTAACGTATGCAGCATTTCTCTTCTACTTGAGCTTGCTTTGCAGTACACATTTGGTTTACAATTCTTAGTTCATTTACCTCTCTTACTAGTATTCCATTAATGATGCTTTGATTAATTAGAGAATGTGCTGTAGGCCTGGGTTGAGAGAGGTCCAACTATGCATTGGATAATTTGCAGCCATTTCTTACTCACTAGGCACCAGATAATCCGATTTTTCAATCGAACACTGCACTTTACAACTGTTTACATATTGAGTACCTAGATGAGGCCTAAACTAACTGAATACAGGTTTTAGTTCTAGAGAGAAAAGAAATATCTATAGAAATACGTGCCTCAAATGATTTTTTTTATCCAGGTTTGAACTCACTAAATAAATATAAATGTTGAAACTCGTTTTACTATGAAATGAGCACAGTACAGATCGACAGGTTGTACTATTGACAAACAATATATATAACATTCCAAAAGAATTTTAACGAGTTTTTCAATCGATTACGACCATCTTGGGGGCATTAAGACAAACTGATATCCGAATTCTTATTCACGTTTTCGAGAGATACCCTCGAGGACAACTGATTCTTTAAAAAAAATATATATTTTAAATGAATAATGAATATAATATTTTACAATAACTCACCTGAGATTGTACTCGGGTTCGCTTTGGTGATAGGTGATTGTTCGGAGTATCATTTAAACGTTTACGTGGACTTCTATCTGACAATGGTTGTGGAAGTGGATCGTCTTCATTGTCTTTGTCAAGATGTTCGACCACATATAAAGTGGTTTGGGTTTTTTCCTTTGGATTTACCGAGATGTATATATCTTTGTGACTCCTCAGAAAGTGTTTCTTTGTTTCTTTACTGGTGGTGTTGCCACTTGATTTGATGTCAAGTGCTCTGCATTTGGTGCATTCGCCATCTTCATACATGTCGAAAGATAAATCCGACTTTACTTGAATGCTTCTTTTCTTGTGAGCATCTATTCTTCCAAAAAATGTCGCACCTCGAAAGAAGTGATTTTTTTTCTGCAATACTTTAGTACGGCACTTGTTGATTTTGGGGCATTAGCGATCGCAAACACTAAAAAAGAAAGCTTACTAATGGCATTAGCTATATTATTTATTAATCATCTCTTCTCAATCAAAGTAACGCCGGCCGGCTAAATAAACGGTCTCTCTTCGAGTTCATATTCACAGAGCAATTTATTATTCATTTTATGTATCACACTTCCTGATAGAAACAAGATTCAAGTTCTGTGACAAGGTCAATACAAAATTGGGTGCATAATGGGAATGGGCAAAAAGCTGCTCCAGAAATTGTACCATATGTTTGCTTTTGAGCTTGAAGTAAACGGCTACAAGTAGGTAATTAAAATCACAATACCTATTACACTATGGTTACATGACAATGATGCAAGAGGAAAAAGTTTTGAACTTACTACGTACCACAATAAAAATCTTCCGGGATCAAGTAGAAAAACTTACATCAGTCGCAGTAGCGATGCACACTTGAATCACTTGAAGATTTTGGGGATTATTTAACATTTTATTGACAAAACATTATGTGTGCGTTGTAAAATAATTCTTTAGGACTAGCCTCTATGATTTTGGGACACCTAATACTGCTGGTACTGTTCAGTGAAGTGGCGTTCGTTTGCGACATAGCATCTACACTTAAAAAAATAAGCCTTTTCTAGGTGACACTTCATTAAGTAAGAGTTATTGCAACCTTCTCGCAGGAGTGTGTCCTGTACCCAGTTCCGTTTCTTCTTTGTTCTGAAGAGGAACCGTTCAAATCCCTCTCTGTTTCTTCATTATAAACAACATTGCTTACAAGCATTAAAATCTTACCTATGATATTGTTTTAAGCGGTACAGTACACTGCCTAGTTGGTTGATCAATGTGTGAATTTCTGACATTCGATGCAAGGTTAATTACTAAAAATAGAGTTGAACACCACGCTGCCCTCGTTGTCCATTCTCGATATATTTGTTGAGTGTTATTTGACTTACCTAAAAGAAGGGTTATGTGTATTTAAATAATATTGACAACGTATGGATTAATTCCACAGAACAGCGAACAAACAGACCACCTATTTAAAACATTGAGCTTTTTATGGTTTACTTACTCCCATAATGTATCGAACTCTTTCTTTGGGTTCTTCAATATTTCCGATAACACCACCCTCATGTTTTGCATGTTCAAAATGTTCATTTAGAAAAACCAATGCCTCTTCAAACTGACATTGTAGAGGGACACCTTTTTTCTTAATTGCAGGCGTTCTATAATACGCCATCTGCTATTAATGATAGATTTAATGTTTAATCAATTAATAATTAACTTTTCTGTCGAACTCTCCTGTCACTTGCTTTGCTAGCGTATGGTGTGTTCACCGTATATTGGCAGCAATGAACAGTCACGTGAACAGTGCCCTGTCAATCGCAAGACTATCTTTTCGTATTATTGAAATTGAATAAATTATGTCAAATACACAATTTTTAAAATTAAAAAATATTAGAAAAATTTAATAAAATAGTTTATCTTCAGTTTATCTACAGTCGTATTATACATATGTTTTGATTATTATATTGATATTTACATGTATCGGTATACAATTGTTCGCTAGACTGTACAGTAGTATCTACACGGCTGTCATTACAGAACATTATTATTTTCTTACAGTGAACGAACTTTAGTCATCTTTTGAATAATCGTAAAAAATTAAGTTTTTATCATATTGCAATTTCTTTTGCAATTCCACTTTCTCAGTTGGTTCTGAAATGAATGTGTAAACGCTTGTGAATACACTAGTAGGGGAGTAGGCAGTGTGTGAGAACGCTTCCTGATTGTTAGCTTAGTCTTCAGATGTAACTGGGGCTTTCCCCAAGATGAGTATAATTGTGCTCTGTTACAGTGAGGGAAGATGCACGATGCACATTTTGCACATTATCTAATTTAAAATTAACGAAGCTCGACGGGATGATTGGGTCGGGGACAGAAGTGCTCTCACACTGTAGTGATTCTGAGATAAATCATAGGCAATCATAGGCAATGAATCGTCGAGTGTATCATTCTCTTCTTCTGAAATAACGTTTGAGAACCGTCTCACCAAATCTAGTTTTATGAAACAATTGTCAGAATATTAATATTATGGTGATGTTGTGTTACTATTACTATTGGAAATAATTTATCAATAAATAAGTGGATTCTGCATACCTCCTAATCTCCTGATGGCTGCTGACTTTCATAAACACTTCATCCTTCGCGAAGTGCGAAAGCAGCTTTCAGCTTTTGACACACACTCCTTAGCAGGCGGAGCATGCATTTGGAATTGTATCCTAATATAACCATCTTAAAAAGATACACAATTCCTCTAGAAAATTCCCTGGCCTTCCATCAAGTGAAATGATTCATAGAGTTACTCCACCACTATTGATAACACTTTCCCACTTAAATGTGAGGTGTGCATTTGGTCGAATAGCTCACTGACATTCAGAATTCCTTTGGTGGATGAATTTAAATATAGGTATGTCTATTATATCTGCATCATTCTCTCATATTATCATCTATTTTATTAAATTGATCATAATAACAATTAAGGATTGTGTATTACTATTGAAAATAATGAATATTCTGCATACTTGTTGAAGTAACTAGTGTACCTTCAATACACAAGTTCCCATCTCATTGGGACCTTGTTTTGCAATACCTATGTGCCACATGGGGCAAATTAATATGCGCAACATAACCTCGTCGTTTACGCGCCGTTAAACAATATTAATCTAATCTAATCACAATGCAAACTTAGATGTCCACTGATGGCCACACTGTTGCAGTGCTCTCTGGGGTCTTGCAGTCTATGAAAGGCTCCTCGTTTTCGATCGCTTCCGTGACGGAAAGGAGAATGTGCACATCACTACAAATGTGCTGGCTCGAGGCATTGATATCCAGCAAGTCACGATTGTGGTAAGCTACGACTTGCCACAAACCGTCCACAAAGGACTGGACTGTGACGTGTACTACCTGCACAGGATCGGCCGTACTGGTCCCATGTTATAGCACAACAAACAACAATACCATCTTGCCAGAAACGATCTTGATAATAATGTTCCCAGTATTTAGATTGGTAATATATTAAGTTAAATCTGGATCCAAAGATGGTAATTTTCTTATAAATCCTAAAGAAATTATAATGAAGATTTTTCCTGGTTTCCAGTTCTCAGTATTATGGCAAAAGGGGATGTTAGGGATATAAGGTTTTGTCGCAGGTTACCTCCCACTAATGAGTCGTATCTCCACAGAATAATCCCTATAATTGAAGAAATCCAATGTAATCTCCATCACACTCGGCACACCACTCGACAACTCATACAAACACAGAACACTATTTAAATAGTACAATGTCTCTAATCGAACACTCGATATTTACCAATAATTGTCCAAAGGGGAAATAAATCCCATAAATTGTTTATTCGATAAACTGATTAATAGAGACAAGAATTATATGCAATTTAAAATGCCAATATATTATGCAAATATGCAAAAACGTCTAAAATAATGTACGGGAGTCGAAAGGAGAAATATAATGTAATATTTCAGTACTTGACTGAAAACCGTCATTATATTATTATTAATTATTTTACACTATTTGCACCCAAGATATGCTACAATTCAACAATTTTGTCACTGTTATGCGCCGAACATTGTATTATTAAAATCATCTCGATGTTTGCTGTTGTTAATCTACGGCGACTACGGCTAAAAACTCTATGGGTAGACAAATTCGAACTAGCGAAAACTATAGCTAGGCAACCTAAAAAATAAGGCCTGCCTTATTGCTCAACGAGTGTTAGAGTTGCTGTTTTTATACTTGCGATTCGGAGAGTGGTAATAATAATAAATAAAATGACAATGATTTTGTTTCAGACCGAAATGAACTTCATAAAGTTGTGAAAGGTAAAGTTGTATGAGGTTGTATAAGTTGCATCAAGTTGTATGTCTTTGAAACAGAAATTGTTGAAGAGAACTCTTGAATACATAAAGTTACAGTAAAACTAATGAATTATATTAGAAATAGCATACTTATTCATTGTAACACCACGTATCTTGCAGGTTGTAGAATATTTAATATAAGAAGTAGAAATGCATCTCTATTTGGACTTTTCCATGTCATTGGCGAATCAACCGCACGGCTTAAGAGCGAGTGTTCCGTTGCAATTCAACATAGCTCCTAAAACACTTCCCATGTTCATTGACAACAGGAATGTAAGTGCTGGACTTCAGAAATTCTTCATGTCTGAAGCCTACAAACGCATCAAATTGTATGGTTTGTTTGAATCCACTTTTTACAAAATTCTTATCAGCAAAACTGGTCAATACCATTCACTGACTCGCAAGCAACGCTCGATGCAGCTATGGATATTGCCTACCTCCTTTATGCAGGAATGGGCTGCTGTGGAACATCTAATTGCATAAAGTTGTCTGGTGTATTATTATCTTTCGGGTGCACCCCTCCCCCCCCCCCCCCTCCCCTTGTTAATATAATATTTTCTAAAGCAAAACACTTAATGTTGTTATAAATTGTACCTATATTCATACAAGCCTTTGTATAAGAGTTGCTCAGTCAATTTAAAAGCAAACATAAAATATTCAAGAGAATAATAAAGAAACAACATTAAAGTGAACCTCTTTTAAGATCCTCCCTCCACATGGGTTGGAAACATGTTGGCAAATACTGATGTCTGACAAATGGTTTGCCAGGAAGCGTATTTAAATTGGCTATGTATACATGAGCTATTGAAACATGCTCTTTACGATCAAAAGATTCTAAGTGCTACAACAATCCTAATACACACAATGAATTACATAAAATAAAAATAGCAAACGCAACAAGAGAGGAAGGCAGATTATTCTTCGAGTGTACGCCTACTTTCCAATGTTCTCACAGTCTACTCATTCAATACAAATTAGCTTTTGCTTTTGTGCATAGAAGATACTTTTTATTGGAGGGAAGGCTCCCAAGAATACGCAAATCCAGAGGTCATAGGACCGTAAAAAAATAGAATTTGGTGCATTTCTATGTGATATCTGCACTTCAAGGCTATTTTAAATATTAACATATTGCTTGAGGAATTGAATCAGAGGGGCGGGGGGTGAGTTTTCCCAATCCCCCTATTCCTACGTGCCTGCTTTGACTCAATGCCAATCTTGACGTTTGATGATAGGAAGGATTGACTGCGGAAGTACATTACATATTTTATTGTAAATTATTTGCGACATTTATTTTCATGTTCTAGAATTTTAAGTTCAACATTCAATGTTTCGGGTTTACCTACAGACGGTTTAACATACGCCAGCACAACAACCAATATTCTCTCACAAGACGAATCTGTTAAAAACTTTTTTTTTTAGGAAGTGTTTACAACATAATATGTTGTGTATGGAAAACATGGGAAAATATATGGAAAACATTTTTTTTCCAAGGTCCAAAAGTTGTTTACGGAAGCAAAAAACAGGAAAACATCATCATAATGGTATAAAAAAAATACAGATTTCCGGAATAGATTCTTCAAGATTAGTTCTACAATGTCAAAAATGTTGATGTAAAAAACATAACTAGGTATTTATGTTTGCTTTTAATATACATACATCTTTTTACTCTTTGCCCTTCTTACCTACACATTAATGTAAGCTTGTAATTTCGTAAAAAAACTTCTTTGACATACAATTACTCGGCACTTTATCTATTATGCTAGACAAAATATAACACTTTTGTATAACTATGTATATTAATGGTTTGAAGGTTCTTAACTAGCCATCATAAACGACCAATGAAGCAGTTAAGTGCAAATATATAGGTTTTTTTATTATGCAATTCACAGTCACACTGTAAAAATTTGAACTGAGGCCACTTTTCCAAATCTGTTATGTGGGTGTCTAATTATGGAAGGGGGAGGATGATTGACTGTGTTGGCCAATAATCCACCGCAGCTAAGCCGGCGAGCATGCTCATGTGTGTGCGGTCCTCTCGGGCCGGCCTCCGCACTCAAGACGGACGTCCCCCCGAATCGGGTCCAATAGGCCCGAACCCCCCTCACCACCTACCATCGGTCCGTTCCAATTCTGGCCTGGACTTTCAACCAATTCTGGACTCCCATAGCTCGAACCCATAGGTTGTACATGTGGGTTGAGTTGCCCGTTTTCAAAGCAAAACTACTTACTTCTTAAAACTCTTAACATTGGATGTATCACCATTAATATTAAACTTAATAATAACTATGGGACGTTTTGTCTACTTGGTATTTAATAATTTCCGAACACATCGTTCTTCTATGTTTTTTTATTGAAGCTTTCTGTTCTATTCTGCATCTTAACACTGAAACTAAACTAGACATGGATACTAATCTACGAAACACTCACGACACGAGATATGGAGGAGCCGAATAGTCCACTAACGCTAGACTCCGGTGTATGCTTACTATAAAATTATTCAGTAACAAGTGTTTACGTGAATATATACCCATAAATTTGTGAAGCGTAGGTGTGGGCCTGCGCGTGCAGAGCAGCGTTCTGCGTGACGGCTGACATCGTAGGAGGCGCTGCGTGACAGTCGGTTGATCTGGTTGCACTAAGCTCCTCGCTTGAACCGTGTGCTTCGTTAAAAGTCCCCCAGGCTTGATAGCTAGATAGCTATAATAAAGCACTACTACTCTTCGCCTCCACCTTTTCGCCTGCACCCTCTTGTTCATGATACTTTGGAAATAAATCTCACAGACGTGTTCGGCGCGGCCTCACTGTCGAACGTGCTGAATCCGAAACCACGATGATGAGTGCTTATTCTATCTATCACGATCACCGATCTCTCCAGTTTGCCGAACTTGTCGAAGTAAGATTTCAGGTCGTCGGACGAGGCGTCTTGAGAGACTCCAAGCCCGGTCAGCCTCCCAGACATCTACTCCGTCGCTTACCTGGGGTCATCTGACACATGCCGTGTGTGATGTTGGATCATCATCATGAGCCTCTGCCTCTCCCAAAGAAAATATGTAGAAATAAATCACATTAAACTCACACAACTTCAATAAAATTTAGAGGTTGCAGTTCGCGAATCTAACTTTGAATGTAATAGGAAGCGAACAATTCTTATCTGGGTTTCATTAGTTAAACATTTGAAAACATTTTTCTTCATTTTGAGATTGACATGAATTTGTGATTGCATATTTAAACATGTTTCTTGGAGGCTATCACACCGCCCGACAGCCTCAATTTGACTCGCTCACTGGCTAATCCTAGATGCCTTACTTTTGAATGTTGATCGCCTTTTCGTTTGTCCTTGAAAAAGAAAACCTTCTATTTTGATGTTGATTAATTAGATCCCTAGATTTTCCCCATATGATTGCCGAGGACAATTTAGATTGCCATTGAAATTTGCTACTTGCAACAGTAGCAGAGTTTTCACCCCAGAAAACATCTTCCATAAAATCCTCTTAAGCACCAGTCGACACAAAACTTCCGATCAAATCGTCCAAAAGATAACATTAACCCAGCTCGAACCCTCCCACCCACACGGTAAGTCCCTCTTCTGGCCTGGCCTTCCCATTTGTGCTGGACTCCCCGGGCCGGGTCCCTTAGGTCGACAGCTCTCGAAGACCTCCATTTATGATCAACAAAGTTAAAAATAATTTGTTGTGTACGTAAAATTACCAGGTTGTCGACGCGCCATTAAACCATATTAATCTAACCCGTTAGGTCGACCCTCCCCATATCCTCTTATTTATTTCGTAAAATCTAGTCTAATTAAGACGAATTCACGCAAAGGGTCTAGCTTTAAGATGTTTAAAATAACATTTTCGACCATTTTCAGATTCATCATTCAGATTCATCATTCAGATTCATAATGTCAGGCTTGTATCTACAGTCCACTTAGCAACCACGACTCGGATGATTCCCTGACGGCTGCCACCTTAACGAGGTGGTGCGGTTTGTATTGGACAAAGATCCACCGCAGCTAAATCGGCGAGCATACTAAGTGTAAGAGACATGGCATGCCGGACAGGTCAGTGGGGAGGCACTTTAAAACTATATTTACTTCCTTTCGTTCACGACTCTTCGGTAAAAAAAAAAACACTCACTACGTTATCTTCCACTCCTAAACTTTCTTTACTTTCATTCGTTGACGACTCTTCGGTAACCAGTTCAGCATTCCCTATTTTTGGCTTCTGAATTCCAACGTTTGCAACATTCTGTACTGCATTAATCTCCATCATCCTTTCCAAACTTTACGAAATTGTTTTGACTCGACCTTTCCACGGCAACGACTTTAATTTTCGGTTCTGCAGCACTATCTAGTTGTTGTCTTGCCTCGAAGGCGAGACAATCTCAATCTCCTCTTCATCTTCACAGCAATTTGTACCAAGCAAGGCCTGCTCTTCACGATTGATATTGATGGGTGATAGTGATGTTTTGTTAATTATTTTGTTTTCATTTATCTGGTATTTAAACGTATTTATTTTCTTATCTCGACCTATCTGTGCAGGACATTTTAAATTGCTGTTTTAGCTCTAGTATTTGATCTACTAGGCCATCAACAATATCCATATAACAATGAACAAAGACTGGTTTTGGAGTATTACCGATGAAGTTCTGTACTTCTTTGTTCCTAATATAACTCTGGTTGTCATATAATATTATAAATAACTCTTCTACTTTATTCGCTTGCTGGCTTATTCATAGAGCTATGGTATAATTAACTTATGCTAGCTATCGAATAATTGGACCTACTCGACAGAATCTGCTTTTGGTGACAAGTTACTCTTCTAATGTAAGTCATTTGGGGCACTTCAGATTGCCGGCAAAGAGCATGCTGAGGCTGTCCTGAGTCGTGGTCATATCCATAGTCGTAACAGTAGACTTACATAGTCGATGGGCTTGGCGTACATAGTCGTGTGGGGTATCACCTCCAACTTGTCAAACATAGGCGGCTTGAAGAACAGGCGGAGGCCCTGGAAACAATTCACAGTGTAAGAGAAACATACGTACAAGTATGTGCTCACGATATATTTCTATCAATTCTAACTAATATTATTTGGCTGCCAAATTGAGCAAATTTTTACAGTTTTATGTCTAACAAAATTTCCTTGTGATGAGAAACATTTAATGCCAATTAAAAAGAAATAAGCTAATACAAAAGAGTATCCAATCCAACGTGGCGCGAAAGTCACTGTTAACATGTAGTGGATGTGGTTGGGCTAGAGAGACTGGGGTGTTTGGGAGTCATTGTATCCGCGTATCTGTGCTCGCTCATCAACGCGTTGTGCTGGTAATAACAACTCACCTGTGCTGGGATGCTGTAGAGGACCTGGGGCATCTTAATCAGCTTCCACTCCCTGGTCGCCTCGAACTCAAGACAGTTGTCTATCAGCCGAACTTGCGGTGGATAATCAGTGCGCAGGATCATTGCGCGGCTCCTGGAAACACCTCGTAGACGATGCTCTCGGGGGCGGCGTGGCTTAAGACCGGCGCGAATTCAGCAACCGTCTTGACAGACTTTCTTCACAGAGCTGATATGATTGGGTGACCTTGACATGTCTGGAGGTTATAGAGTGCTGTTATACTTGTACATTCCTGCCTTCTCCTGAGGTCCGATATACCGACTGTTGATATAAAACTTGAGACTCGTCTTGAAACGCATTCATATCAAATAATACCTTTTCAAACTTTCTACCAAGAACGACCCAATCAGTTTTAGAATACTCATATGTATGAATGGTTCAATGAAAGTTTGGCCAGTGCTGGACTCCCCCGGATCGGGCACTTAAGGTGACCCTTCCCCATGTCATCCACCTATAATCAACGTAGTTAAAAGTAAAAAACAATGTGCTCAATATAATTTCGTCGTTGACATGCCGTTAAACCAAACTTATCAAAATCAATTATTCATTCCTGCAGCCACATCGTCTGGCGAAGAGCAGCTCCAGATTGTTAGTCCCAGCATATACCGAGATCGACTCGGAAGTTCTTCCCTTGCATTTTCCTGACTTCCAGCTGATATTCCAGTTGGTGTATCCCGATTCCAGGGAAATATTTCACACCGACTTCCGTTGCGCATAATTGTCCCACGTTTCGCAGCATCAAGTCTCCGATGATGAGACACGGTCTTCGTATTGATGGTGGTGGCAAGTGGTACACTGTTATTTTAACTTCGGTTCCATGGAATGTCTCTTCTAGCAGCTTTTTCACTCTAGCCTAGTCTAGACGGTCCAGACCAGACCCTATCCTTGGCATTGCGATGTTCGTAACATTGTCCATCTCTGGCCGACACAACGGCATGTACAAGCACTTGGCTCGAATCCTCGCTTCTATCAGGAATCACCGTCTCGTCAAAGTTGACAAATCAAATGTGTTTCAAAAGACTGGCGCTTCTAACGAGGACTTGGTCGATGTCGTCAGTCAACTTACGTTGATAAGTTCTTTTCTATGTTCTTTTCTAAATCTTAAACCTTATGTTCCATTATGTATTAGAATATGGTACTATCTTAATTGTGAATGTAATTTTGATGAGTGTTAACTCCCCATATCCAATGTCAAATTTAAACGGGGAGGAGGTTTGTGTATGTGTATTAAATGTTGTTGAGTTGGCAACACTGTTCTGTGGTGTGTGCTCACGGCGTCTGTCATGTCGGACGAAATAAAGATTCTCACGTAAACTTGTGTGATATCAGACGCAACATATCGGACACTTTTCTACACTCGGCGCAGATGTTGTTGCCGTTCAGGCAGGAGTACGTCGTCGAGTGGCAGAGGAGTTCGAAACATACGGGACATTCCGGTTGGTCCGTCTGGGATGCAAGCTAGAGAGAGTGTTGACTCGTCAGTTGTTGTAGTTGGTATCTCCTCACTCGTACCCTTCAGACAAGTCATTGTGCAGCCCATAATCCGTTGCATGAGAGTAGCGAGATTGTCTACTTTGTTTCTGTTGTCTAATAATTGAAACACGGCAGCTGGGATCAGCCAAAATCCAATTAATTTATATTACTTCGAAAACTGGGAAGAATAACAGAGGTCATGAAATATGTTGGTATCAGCTCCAGATGTTCAATAAACTAAATGCCGTCACTTCCAGCCCAGGTACTTCAACACGATTTCTGTGGAATTGAGAATCCACGTAGCTGTGGTGCAAGCAAGGTCTGTGCACTCTATCGATGAACCATCCCACCTTCTTAAATAATGACGGCAGTAGTCGCATGAGGTCTCCAAATTCCCAAGAATGTATATCTACACATCACACACAATTTGTCATACCAATACAGAGAATGTATTCTTCAATAAAAAAATAATAACCGATTGATAACTTCAAATTTTGATAAATTAACTTATTAATAATCCTTTGATTATTAAACACAAAAACTTGTAGTTTTACCATATTAAATCAAATGTAAGGAAAGGATTTGTGAAAAGTTTACATTCCTAAAAGAACTTAAGTCTTTTAGCATCATCACGAACGTTCATCCAATGGGGTCGCCGTTCAATTTCAATTGCTTCTCGGAGAATGCGCCGGTAATCCTTATCTTCCCTTGCCAGAGTCTTGCTGTTCTCGAAGTCAATAACATGACCCTCTCGAACCACATGTTTTGCTAAAGTGTTGGAATCATGTTCTTTAACCCTAAACATTATTCTTCGGTTCGTTTCCCTTACGAATGTCTTCTCACAGCTCCCACAAGGTACTTCAACTACTCCTTGGGACTCGTTGACAATTAGGTCCTTTCCGTTTCGTAGCATGGTACCAATCTTCCTGTGAGGTAGATTGTGATGACGTTCTCTTTTCGCAACATACGGCCAATACGATCGGTTATTCCTCGCACATAGGGAAGAAAGGTAATAGCCGGAAACTTTTTCTTCTCTTCTTCCTCCTTGCTGTCATCCTGCTCTAGAGACGACCTCGGAGTCCAATTGAAAGCTTTGGTAATCACAGAGTGTGAATAGCCATTGGTGTTCAGATCAGAACGAAGTTAATTAAGTTTGTAACAAATCTTGCATCGTTCCTAGTTTCAAGTCGACTTTTTCATTGCCCTCCGCTATTTTAGCCAAAAGTTCTCCAAATTTCTTGTCCGACTTCTGTTCCCTTTCTACTTCCTTCTGTTCCCTTTCTGCTTCTTTCTTTTCCTTCTCTGCTTCCTTGATACTTGCTTCGAGCTTCTGTGCCATCAAAAATTCCATTATCGCGCTCTGAGGATCTTTTTCACCAAAATTTGAATAAATGCTATCCACCCTGGTAACCTTTGGAAGTTCTTCGAAGATGGATTCGTCATGAATTTGGGTTAGAATCGAGTCATTGTATATCGGCTGACTTCTAGGGACCTCTTACTCTCTATCCTCTGCCCCCTCTTTATCCTCTACTGTATCGTCTAAATGAACTGTCGAATTCAAACTTGTATCTGTGTCTGCCATTGTTGTAGCAGGTTATTATTACTAAATACTTAATTAGCGTGCACACCCTATTGATTTTCTACTGAATTTACTTGTTTTTGGGTTGATTCTCTGTAAAATAACCAGCTAGTGGAAATTTTACTCAAAACTTTCTCCGACTGTTACAAACAACTGCGAAACTTCTCTCATACTCAAGAATGTAATAATTCCTTGCGGAAAATTACTATCAGGCGTGCAAGTATCGAAGCCCCTCACGTTGGGCGTTACTGTAACAAATCGGGAAGGTCAGGGGTAGAACATGAGACACTGTAAACAGTTTTACTTGAGTTTAATGGTAGATTCTTGTTATTATGTACAGACAGGTAATAATTCAGACTAAATTGCAATGTTATAAATAAACAGTTCATTTCTTTCAACTTTACGTATGTTTTCTTGTTCCTGACGATCTTCTGTAGAGATTGTGACTCTTGTCACGACGGCGGCAAGTAGATGGTTTGACCTCGGTCAAGCAGTGCAGACTCGTAGTGTAGTTAGCATGACCTCCAAGTCATGCAGCATGTGAGACGTTCGTGAACAGCCTTGTAGCTCGACGTCGTTGCAGACTGGCGTCCTCGTCGTCGGCGTCGCTCGTAACAGCTCTCGCTCAGGCGTCGGTTGACAATTATCAAAGAGCAAGTGCCATGTTACTCACTCTTTGGATTTGTCAATTGCTGTTTGACTCTGGCGTCGTTGTCTATGTAGTAAGTCAGCGTCCGTATTATAATCTTCACTTTAATTTTGATTTGACTAGTTTTTGATGTTTGTACAAGTATATTATTTTATTAAACTTCGATCACTTGTGACTTTCTCGGCACTCAAATTATTCTAAACTTGCAACCTCTGATAGCTGCACACTGGACGTACTCGAGAAACTTCTGTCGACCAACTGATCCCGTTATCAATGCGTCACTCCCTTATATAGGCTCCCAGCGCGTGGTCTTGTTCGAGTGGCGTCGTTCTCGATGATTGGTTGATTCGAAATTTTCTCTCTCTCAGTCAATGACGTCGCAACTGGTCATAGTGCCTGAGGGATCCAACCGTCGATGCCTCTTATCAGCTTGGACTCATTTTATCAGGTGGTGTACGTGATATTTTGATTGTAGGCCCGATGATTCACTCACAATATTTCCACTGATCACTTTCCTTGCCCTTTAGGCCGTTACATTGCATACACTAGGGCATTGTTGATGTAACCCTTTCTGTCACATTTATACTATGTTCTGTCTCATAGCTCTGATTAGTAAATAATGATCTTAGATTCCTAAATTGTTACTATGTCTTAGAGCAGACTGTTTCAAGTTCTTCAGAAAGGTAGTCTTCATCAACCAGTTGTCGTGATCGATGGACGAGGTTATTTGCTAAACTTAAATTAGCAAAATCCTAAATCATAACATAACTTAAACGTTGTTGTAAAAAATAACATGACGCAGAACAATCCAGAATTTAATTTTTGAACATTTATATGTATATATACATAACTGAAACTGTTTTAAATGGAGCGTCATGCTATTGAATACCAGACTTGGAAAGGTTGTTTTAAGTATGAATACGTATTTATGTCTAAAATGGATTTTAAGGGGTTTGAGAGAATGTATTTTTTGAGAGAAAATAAAATATAATACAAATACAATATAAATGATTGATTTAATGTTAAGATATTAATTTTACGATTTCACTTGAGTGTTTAGAAGAGTTAAAACAGTCCCTTGTAGCACTCCTGTTTCCTGTCCCACGGTGTCTGTCCCCCGTCTCCGGCTCTCCCCTCGTCCACCTCGTCGGGACTCGGGACACTCGAGCCAGGGCAGCCAACTGAGCCACGAGTACGCGCAATACGCCGGGTCGTCCCACGACTGAGTCTCCATCCCGTATTTATATGGAGAAAAGTGCCCAAATCCATTTTGCAATTGCTGTGGTTGTAAGGATTCAGCATCTGGTTAGCTATTGTTGACCGTATGACTGCCCTAAATGCAGATGCATCTAGGGTGACATAATTATAATTAGCGAATTTTTTTTTTGTTGCAATTACTTTGAGGTTACGCCCCTTTTCGGTCTAAAGTGACTGGAGTACAACCACAACCTACCTTAAAATTTCTTGGAGGAAATATAACAGTAACGGAGACTTTTTATTTTATTATTTCATTAAAATACATAAAAATACTAATTCCACCCCCTGACCCGACATTGTGTTGGAGACGGGCAACAGATATTTATTATTAAAATACCTGAGTGAATACTTGCAGTCTCTGCAAAAAGAAGAGTTGGCTCTCGGTCTGTTGTTGTTCGGTCCACGTCTGTGACGTCTGCGGTGATATCTGCGAGGACCGCTGCTTCTCGTCCGCCCAGATGTCCGTGAGGCCAGGATTCATCCCGCGGCTCATGTTCCCATTGTTGAGGATGTCGTATGTCCACTTTGCTCGTGCTCATGCGAGCGTCCGCGGTCCCCTCAGGCCGGCCTCCCCCTCGAGGTGGATATCCCCCTTATTCGGGTCCCACCGGTCCGAACCCTCCCGCCCCCGCTCCGTGCCCATTCTGGCATGGCGTTACCACCAGTGCCGGACTCCCCCGGGCTGAGCCCCTGTGGTCGACCCCTCCCGAAGACCTCCTTTAATGATCAACAAAATTAAAATTACATTTTATTGTGCGCAAATTTACCTAGTTGGCGACGCGCCTTTAAACAATATTAATCTACATTTAATCCAAAAAAAAAAAATTCAAATGTGACTATCAAACTATTATTAAGGAATTTAAAATACTTTAACGCCCGAGCTGTAGTGAATCCGCTCAATATATATATATATATAAAATACTTTAATAAACATGAGCCATTGTACTGGATCGAGCTTTGGGGGCTTAATTTAGGGGAAGGGGTAAATTTTTGAGTTGTAAATTTTGGGGAGGATGGTCTAAAGAGTGGCCGGAAAGGGGTATTTTGTCAGGGACACCACTAACCAATGGGGTAAGGGGAAATCCCACGGGTGGTTAGAAGTCCCGAGGGAAGGCCGAAAATAGGGGAGGGAAATTTGTTTGTGGGCTAATGGGCCGAGAGAATTAATATCACTGTATGCTTCTGAGTATAGCTCGATTATAATTATCTTTCTGTGATCAATACTGAAAGGGAGAGGAAAATTGGGGAAATCTTAGGAAAAGTCTTGAGTTAAATAGTCTCGTTTCCAGTGGAACACATTATCTGAGATTTTTATTGTTCGTTGATCACACGTACATTAGATTATATCACACTTTAAAGAAAGATTCCGTCTCAAGTCAAATTCAAATTTAGGTTTCCATCAAATATTCTGGTTTCAAATCATATGGTCTGGCTTGTTCCAGAGAGAAAAGTTGTAGCAAACGCTTGCCAGACAACTGGTCCTTAGCACAGGGCTTACCTGGCTTTTATAGGCGATTTAAGCCATACATCATCTTGTCATTAAGTTAGTTTCTATCAAAGACACTAGGCAACAGCACCTCTCGATAGAGTCAAGTTTCAAGGTAAACTGCAAGTCGAACTAGAAGGCATCTACTAGTTCGACCTTGCAGCCAGAAGCTACTGAGTTCTAAATTGAATTTACTAAAGTTAAATGTTTTATAAATGAAGTTACAATTTCCTAGTCCAGCCAACAATTGCTGGGACCCCTAGTGAACTCTCCAATGACTAAAACAATGCCTTGTTTGGCTACTTAAATGGCTAAGGTGTAATGACAATCAACTGCTCTTTGTTGTGATCTTTTATATTGTAAGTTTAAATTATTCAAATGAGCCAAGCATGGTTTTACTAGAAACCTTTCACAACAAAGAGGCCCTTGATTATCTGCAACAATGATTGAAACAATAAATTTAAATAATTCCTCAGTTAAGACCTTCTCTCTATTGAAGTGATTTGTTCTTACAACCAGCTGACATGTTTGTCCACAGAATAAAGTTTCTTAAAATGTCTGCAATAATGTCTCCCAACAATGACCTCTTTAAACTTTAAATAAACTATATAAATTGTCCAACTTGAATGTAATTTCTATGACAGTAATTATCCGAAACAATATTATTTAATGATAATCTCTCCTGCATCATCTTACAACATCTTAAACAGTATACTTGCCAACAATGTATGTAAATCTCCCTCCATTGAACTGACAACAATGTTATTAATGAGGTTTTATGAAACTGTTCTGGTTACATGTACAAATGACTCTTGAGTTGCAAAGTGGTACACCAAGTCTGAATCCAATGTAATGATTCTAATAAATGAGTTTTAACATAACTGTTTTTTCATGAATTCAATCGACAGCTCTTCATATTCCAAACATAGATAATGTGAGATAGTGATGTAAATGTAATATTAGTCGTTTGTCTGAGCCATGAATTGCATAGGTAATAGGCTAAATAATATGGAGAAAACCTGCTCCATTACAACATCAGGCAACTTTGAGCAGAAAAAAGATGTCCAAAGAGTGCAATTCGTTTTAGAAGACCGTGAATAACATTGAGTTGAGAAGCTTGTCCCCGTGACAGGGAAAGTTATCACTTACTATGTGATCGCACTCCATGACACAACTTCATCTATTTTATTCACGAGCACCTCGCACACGTTACACACCACTGGCGCCATCTTGGCTGTGTGACTTACGGTGATAATACCAATGTAGATTGGTTTTTCTTCTCATTTCCACTGTTGGCTCTCCAAATGACTTGAATCCGAAACCAGACATTGAAACAAACAACTCTGTCATATTTTTTCCGTGAGTTAACTTCGATGAACGAACTTTCATACATGAAACTTCGTAAACTCTTCGCATAACACATTTGTTTAATATCTCCGTTTGGATCGAAGAAGCGGACCTATTAAGCGAACACTGTCTTTGCATGTTACCTGCGTTATGCTGACGATGGGAATTCCAAGTCCAATGCTGCACAGCATCTTGGTGGTGGTGGTGGTGATGGATGGTGGTGATGGTGGTGGTGGTCCGTGCCCATTCTGGCATGGCGTTACCACCAGTGCCGGACTCCACCGGGCTGAGCCCCTGTGGTCGACCCCTCCCGAAGACCTTCATTAATGATCAACAAAATTAAAATTATATTTTATTGTGCGCAAATTTACCTAGTTGGCGACGCGCCTTTAAACAATATTAATCTACATTTAATCCAAAAAATAATATATTCAAATGTGACTATTTAACTATTATTAAGGAATAAAAAATACTTTAATAAACATGAGACATCAGGTAACATTGAGCAGAAAAAAGATGTCCAAAGAGTGCAATGTCGTTTTAGAAGGCAGTGAATAACATTGAGTTGAGAAGCTTGTCCCCGTTACAGGGAAAGTTATTACTTATGTGATCGCACTCCAGGACACAACTTCATCTATTTTATTCACGAGCACCTCGCACACGTTACACACCACTGGCGCCATCTTGGCTGTGTGACTTACGGCGATAATACCAATGTTGATTGGTTTTTCTTCTCAAATGGAATGTTCTTTTCCACTGTTGGCTCTCCAAATGACTTAAATCCGAAACCAGACGTTGAAACAAACAAAACTGTCATACTCTTTTCCGTGAGTTAACTTCGATGAACGAACTTTCATACATGAAACTTCGTAAACTCTTCGCATAACACATTTGTTTAATATCTCCGTTTGGATCGAAGAAGCGGACCTATTAAGCGAACACTGTCTTTGCATGTTACCTGCGTTATGCTGACGATGGGAATTCCAAGTCCAATGCTGCACAGCATCTTGGTGGTGGTGGTGGTGATGGATGGTGGTGATGGTGGTGGTGGTCCGTGCCCATTCTGGCATGGCGTTACCACCAGTGCCGGACTCCACCGGGCTGAGCCCCTGTAGTCGACCCCTCCCGAAGACCTTAATTAATGATCAAACAAAATTAAAATTACATTTTATTGTGCGCAAATTTACCTAGTTGGCGACGTGCCTTTAAAATCCTAAAAAACTATATTCAAATGTAACTATTAAATACTCGCAAACTACAGTATTTTATTATAATATAATTTTGCTCCATATTCATCGAGCTTCTTCAGGTTATGACATAAAAACAAAGTTAAAAACAATAAATCAACTGTTTCAGGTGACAAAGAAATGTTAATCTATCAGATAGTTTTATATATGTTTCATCTTATTCACGTTTCTTTCCGTATCAAGAGCTTACACATAATTCTCCAGGGCTGGTTTGAAACCTCGACTTTGCATCATGGCAAACATTATGTTAACTAGGTTATGAGATACACTAAAAGTGTTGAGCATGTCTCCTTATTACTTTCGTTACTCTGATTCATTTTCTTACAAATAATTTAACAAAATAATTAGAAAACACAGTCATGAGTTGGAAATCTACCGAAGAAAACATCCCATCGCGCGTGCAGCACTGCATACTGAGAGGGAAAACCGAAAAAGAAAGAATGTATTTGTGTTTTCCAAGAAAGCCCATTTTAAAACATCCGCTTAGTTAATGAAAAAATATATGCATTAAATCATTAATAGAAATGGAAAATGAAACTTCTGAAGGTCGTTGGCTTGAGAAGGTAACATATTGTAAACTTAGACATTTAATACCTGCATTTACAATACTGTCTAATTATATATCTAACTGCTACTTTATTAATATTACAATCTAAACTTACAGGCAACTAGGATGGGGATCATTACAATTGCCCCCCCCCCCCCCCCCACCCCCTACACCTACGGCTGTCACCTTAGCGCGGTGGTGGGGTTTGCGTTGGCCAATGATCCATTGCAGGTAAGCCGCTAAGCATTTGCTCATGTGTAAGGGCTTCCCATGCCGGACAGGTCAGTGGCTATATGGAGCATTCGCTCTTTCGGAGTTTCGCGCACCTGGTTTGTTCCCAACCGCAGTGTCAGGTGTAAGGGAAGTGAATGTCAGATTACACCTTCTTGCCATCGAGTTTCCTCTGTCCGTCTTCCTGGCCTTTCCTCCAAGTCCGACGAGCAACCAAAACATTCCTTAATGGAGCTCGTCCCGCCACGATCTGCCCCACGACGAGGTTAATCGCGGGCGTCTATGGGCTTTTGCTATGGTGAGACGTAGCCGTCTATCTCCATTGCCTCATGACACATGAAGTTCGTCAAGCTTACCTTCATGATCACGCAGGCCTTCGAATGATGTCAAATAAAACTCCAGTCGTGCGCTGCCACACTCCATCATCTGCTGTGTGGAACAAGCTCAGCAAGACAACAGGTAAATTCTCTAACGCTGGTATATCGGGTCTCATGTCAGGTGGGAGCCTTCTTACCTCTCATGAAGATATCGCCAACGCCCTGGCTACTCACTTCGCTGAGGTGTCTAGCTCCAGGCACTACTCTCCGACATTCCTCCAAATAAAGACCAGGGAAGAAGCAAAGGTATTATCTTTCACATGCCCCAATACTGAAGAGTATAACACACCCTTCAGTTATTGGGAGCTAGAATCAGCCATCCAGGAGTCGCGTGATAGCGCCCCTGGACCTGACCAGATCCATAATAGGATGCTGAGGAATCTCTCTCCTGAAGCGATGACTCACATCCTGAATGTGCTCAACAATATCTGGACCTCCGAAACTTTCCCCGACTCATGGCGCGAGGCTAATCTCATTGCTATCTTAAAACCAGGCAAAGATCGCCTGCAGCCTTCCAGCTATCGCCCTATATCCTTGACCTGCTCGCTATGCAAAATACTGGAACGCATGGCCAACCGTCGATTAGTATGGGTCCTAGAGAGGCGGAACTTAATAACTCCTAACCAATGTGGCTTCCGCAAAAACAGGTCAACACTCGACCACATAGTAAAACTTGAGGCCTTCCTATCAAGACAACAACTTTTCGCAGTTTTCTTTGACCTAGAGAAGGCATACGACACTACATGGAGGCACGGTATAATAAAAACACTGAACGAGTGGGGATTCAGAGGCCACCTGCCCTCTTTTATTGTAAACTTCCTCAGTAATAGGATGTTCCGGGTTCGAGTGGCAGGTACCACCTCGTCCCTACAAGTCCTGGAAAACGGAGTCCCACAAGGTTCCGTCCTAAGCTGCACACTGTTCCTAATTGCTATAAACGGAATTACCTCATGCATAAACAGGCCGGTGCAGCACTCACTGTTTGTCGATGACTTGGCAATCTTCGTCAAGTCAGCCAAACTAAGCTCCGCTGAACGGCAAATCCAGTTGACCGTCAACCGTCTCATGCGCTGGGCCGATGACAACGGTTTCCGGTTTTCAGCCAGCAAAACGAACTGTATAAATTTTCATCGCCTGAGAGGCCTGCATCCCGAGCCCAACCTGACGATGTCTGGAACAGTAATCCCCTGTGTTGATACTGTCAGGGTCTTATGCCTCAGCTTCGACAGTAAGCTGACTTGGAAACCCCATCTTCAACAACTAAAGGTCAAATGCATGAAAAATACTAGGAAAACGCTCTGTGTAACGCGTTAATAAGCGAGCACGGATACGTGCAAAACCTCGAACCATAATTCCTTAAAAGCCGGCAATAATATACCTAAAACAACTGAAATCTAGGAGCACGATCCACTAAATTATATAAAAAATAGCTGAATTTGCTTCTCATTGCAAGTTATTGCAACAGTTATTGCAAGTCATTGCAACATGATACACAATCATGTGTATTTATTTCAGTATTTAGGTACGTAGGTATTATGGAATTATTATAAATAAAAAATACAGAGATTCAAACCACAAAATAGGCCATTATCTAAGTGCTAATATGAGCAAACATAATTTAAGAAACATTATCCAAACAGTTACTTGCCGTTCCGTATAAAAGAGCTTATTTCTTCTAGCACATTGCTTACCTAACACAAACCTAACACATTGTATCTGATACAAATGAAATAAATATTTCATAAACATAATTTCAATTATCAACCAACCAATCTATTTCTACAATCAAGCAGACATTTCATCGGTCTACAAATAATTTGCTCAGCCTTTGAAAAGATTGGAAGTAAGACTGCATGTTAAAACTCTCATAAACAATAAATACCTATACCAATTAACTACATCTTCAAAAATAATAGAATAAACCCTAAGTATAACCTCGCATGTATTGCTTTAACTATTATCTAACCGCAAATAAATAATTGTTACGTATTCAAACAATAATAGATAGACAGCTGCTTGCTTCCGAGTTGTTTTGAATGGAGCGCATCGGGCGGCCGCAACGGACTCCTCGAACCTACAATGCTATTTATATGGGAAAACGCGATTTTTTTTATTTGTGAACGGATCTTTCTCAAAAACTATACAGGTCTAAGTTAGTATGAGATGAAGGTGTGTGCAAAATTTCAGATCGATACGTTGACCGGTGCGGCCTGGGTTGAACCAGCAAAAAAAACAAAAAAAAACAAAAACAAACAAACACACACACAGAGAAAGTGCCGCAAGAGTCAAGTGGAGACGCTCGCTCCGCTCGCTTAATTAACATTCTGAGAGTGCTCAGCGGCACATCGTGGGGCGCCGACCGAACCGTGATGCTCAGGTTGTACAGAGCACTGATTCGGTCACGCCTTGACTACGGTTGCGTCGTCTACTCCTCCGCAAGACCAACTATTCTTAAGTCGATAGATCCTGTTCACTACGCTGGTATCAGGCTGGCAATCGGAGCATTTCGTTCAAGCCCGGTGACCAGCCTGTACTGCGAGTCCGGAGAGCTACCATTGGATATCAGGCGAAAATATCTCCTCTGCTGCTACGTGTCGAAGCTTAAAGCTTTGACAACTAATCCAACAAACAGCACTATCTTCCGCCCTGCATATGAATTAACATACTTCAACAGGCCAACGGTCACGTGACCTGTTGGCATAAGGTGGAGCGAGTTACTCCAAGAAGCTGACTTCACTCTGCCTACTATTCAGCAGATTGGATTCAGCGGAGTAGCTCCTTGGACTGTGCCCAGACCTAAAAGCTTTTTGCATCTGACACAGTTCCCCAAGACAACGACTCAACCTGTGATGTACCAGCAAATGTTTTTATCCTCACTTGACTCATACCCTGACTATGCGAAAGTGTACACGGACGGCTCTAAGCCCGACGATGCTGTTGGATGTGCGTACGTACTTGATGGTACGCGAGTGTGTTTAAAGCTTAACTCACTTTGCAGTGTGTTTACGTCAGAGATGTATGCCATCCTTCGAGCCCTTAATTTTATGAAACATGACGACCGGTCTAGGTTCCTCCTTTGCTCAGACTCTCTTAGCTCTATACAAGCACTTCAAACACAGTACCCCAAGGACCACCTTGTACAGCTAATACATGGTGCTCTCCTTGACCTACATCTTCAGGGTACAGACGTCATGTTCTGCTGGGTCCCAGGTCACACAGGGATACCAGGGAACGATCAAGCAGACAAAGCTGCCAAAGAAGCAGCCCTAAAGAACCGCATAGACTACAGAAATGTCCCAGCATCTGACTTGAAACTTCTATTCAAGATGGATTCCGTGAAGATGTGGCAGTCTTCATGGGACAACCTTCTCGAGAACAAACTCAAGGCGATTAAACCCCGCGTCGGACCATGGCAATCGTCAGCACGTCGATCTCGGAGGGAGGAGGTCGTCGTCGCTCGACTCCGGATTGGCCACACACGATTGACCCACGGGTTTTTAATGAATAGAGAGGAAAGCCACAATGTCACATCTGTGATGTTCCTCTAACAGTCCAACACATGTTGATGGACTGTGAAGAATATCGCCAAGCACGCCGGCGCCATCGTCTCTCGAGTAATCTCAGCGAGGTGCTCGGAGACGATGAGAAATCCATAGATAAGCTTATCAACTTCCTGAAAGATACTTGGCTCTTAGACGATATCTAGTCACGCACAGCACCACGCTTTAAGAAGTTTTTATCATAGACAAGTAGTTAGCTATAGTTTTAGACGAGCCAGGGCCAGTATTTATAAAAACGGCACCTGGCTCAATATGACCTCAGTTTCCACTGTAATACCAGCTCATATTTTATCTAGACTGACTACTTTATTTTACATTATTGACTCGCACTAGCGTAGAACCTACCTGATTTTAACCAACAGGACAATCTTATACAACACGACTTCGCTTAGCGATTTATATATGCATTTTATTACAACACCTCGTTGTATGACTTGGCTGGCGCTGATAACCTCGCTGTTGAGCGCCATAAACCATAATATCTATCTATCCAATCGTGCGTGAATTTCTCTGTTTATTTATGACATACATGGAAGCAAACATCATGGACAATCAACACATACATTTGAATAACGTTAGTAACACAAAGAAGAGGGAAGACAACCATGTTAGAGAACCAGCACTGGAGGGTGTCAGAACATAGAAATAAATACGTAAAACTATATGGGTAGAGGTGAAAACACGAAAATGAATGAAATAATACAAACGTGACAATAGTAGAGTCCATTTTGAAGAATGTGTGCAGGAGATGGTGAGGTGACGTGTTTTAACACAAGTAATCGGTTAAGTTGACTCCCAGGTACTTTGCAGATCTGACTGGATAGATGCGGTTTCACCACAGTTCGTTGTAATGACTGAGGGGCTTTGTGAGAGGCGTTGGGTATTGTTCTTATTGGCATTGGGAAGGACTTGCCACCGCGCCGTCCAGGACAGGAGTGCTGAGATGTTTACTTGTAGGCCGTGAAATGCCTCTCTCGCCTTTCATCTCATGGGGGCTAAGAATCATCATGCAGAAAACATTACCATGAATAGAACTTTGTTACTTTGTTGTAGAACCAATGAGTGACAACATGTCAGCGTCGAAACTAGAAATTAAGAGATGGTTAATTTCCTGGCGACCTACATAACGTCTAACGCCTGCTATAATGTCTTGAACTTTTCTCTTTGGGGTCTTCTATGTTCCCAATTACGGTAACATCCCTCTGCTCATCTGCATATTGTTCATATAGAAACACTAGTGTCTATAATAGGCCAATCATTATTCAATAAAATATTCATTAATAAATTGTATCTAACCAGAAAGTAACGAGCACACCGTTATCAGCTGTCAGTCGATTACGTCATTATCAAGTCATTTGCCATTTGGTTGGTGAAAAACATAAGTTATCAATCTCTTCGACGGTTGCCACCTTAGCGCGGTGGTGGGGTTTGTGTTGGCCAATGATCCACTGCAGCTAAGCCGGCGAGCATATACTCTTGTATAAGGGCCGGACATGTCAGTGGTGAGGCCCAGACAAATAGCAGCCAGGGTCGACCTTCCCATGCCCTCCCTTGAATTTGCAGTCCCCTCGGGCCGGCCTCCCACCTCGAGACGGACGTCCTCCTGAATCGGGTCCCGCCGGCCCGAACCCTCACGCCCCCCGTTCCGTCCTCATTCTGGCCTGGCCTTTCCACCAGTGCTGGACTCCCCCGAATCGGGCCCGTTAGGCCGATCCCTCCCCATGTCCTTCAACTAGGATCAACAAAGTTAAATATAAAAATAATGTGCGCAATATAACCTTGTCGTTGACGCGCCGTTAAACTAAACTTATCTATCTATTTATATATCCTTTCTTATGCACGGGAATAAACTTGGCTACTTTTAAAGTGTCTGGAAATACCCCCTCCGACGGAGAAGCGTTGACAATATGAGTAAACACAGGTAGAATCGCCAACTTTATATCTCCCTTGCACATTTCATCATCCAGTCCCGCCGAGCGTATGGAATTCACTTTTTCTTATCAGCAAAAATCATATTTTATTTTCTATTACAGCAGTCACAAAGTGTGAGATTACTTTTATTTATTTATTTATTTTATTCAGCAGTATAGTGCACAAACATTGTTTGCATTAACATTGTCATAGTATGAGAAAAAATAGTACATACTTATAGTGATATAATGTACATGAAAGATAACCTAAGAACACATGATAGTTATAATACATTTAAAATACGTAATTATCGATCATAGATCAAGTCATTCAGATATTCATCAGTGCTAAAATATTGCTTTCCCTTCAACATTGTTTTTAGAGAAGTCTTGAAGGATTTTGTCGTGGCGGATTGCCTTATGGAGAGTGGCAGTTTATTGTACAGTCGCCGACCTTCCTGAAGTAAACCCTTATAGGATAGCTGAAGCCTGGAGAGCTCGTGGCTGAGATTCCCCGCTCCTCGGGTGTTGTGGTCGTGGATTGAGCTCGGAGTTCTGAAGAGAGAAAAATTTGTTCGCGCGAACATGCACATTTCCAGGATGTATAGGCAGGGAACTGTTAAAACTTGAAGGTCTTTAAACAGTTGTCTGCATGGTTCCCTAGGTTTGCGTTACATCATAAAGCGTATTATTCGTTTCTGGACGACAAATACCTTCCTGCTTGCAGATGCAGCACCCCAGAAAATAATGCCGTAGAGAAGGAGAGACTGGACCATGGCGAAGTAAGCGGCCCTGACACTGGGGGTATGGCATTGCCTTGCCAGTGTTCTAATAGCGAATCCAGCCCGGGACAATCTCCCCACTAGCTCCGTGATATGGGGCGTCCAGTTTAACTGATTGTCCAGTCTAATGCCCAGGAACTTAGTGCTGGAAGTAGTTGGTATGGAGGCGGAAGGCAGTTCTCGATCACCTCTGGGACTAAATATCAGCACTTCGGTTTTATTAGTGTTCAGTGACATTTTGTTGGCCTTAAACCATTCTGCAAGATGACCATTAAGTTAAGAAGATCAATTTCTAGTTCTTGTAGTGTATTTGATACCACTGCTGCTGTAGTGTCATCAGCGAATTGAACTACCGTCCTGCTAGACGAATACGAAACAGTAGCAGGTCCCAAATCATTTACCAATAGCGAGAAGAGGATCGGTCCCAATATCGAACCTTGGGGAACTCCAACGTTTATAGTTTTCCAGGAAGATATTCCGTCGTTAGCGACCATCACACGTTGGTTTCTGTTCGTGAGATACGATGCAACTTGCTGATGAGACCTTTGGTGCCAAACTTTATCGAAAGCCTTTTCGACATCAAGGAAGACTGCGGCTGTCATATACTTCTTGTGTGTTATCTTTGTCAAGTAGTTCAACAAGAAAGAGCGGAAGAGGAGCTTTTGTCCTCAAATGTCTCCCAATATGACAAGTTCGGCTTTAATGTCGTCGGTGTTGCTGAGAGGATCTAAGTCTCTGATAACTGCTTTGTGAGATTTTTCGTGATCTTTTGAAAAGAAAATAATTCAATTTTCTCTTTCTCCAGAAATGTTATGGTGGTTCTGTAATCGTCTACGCATTGCTAGCGATTGAGCAAGCGTGGCGCCTTCTTCATTGCCGTGGCGGGAGAGGAGTGGGAACTTGAGCTGGCATGCGAGACGGCGAGCGAACGTCACATTACGAGTATTTTCCGGAAATATAAGTGATATCGGTTGTGATTTGTTTTTGTTTATGTCCTTTGCTCATTGTGAATGTTCCGGTGCTGTGATCTGTTGTATAACCTGTTGAGCGACTGGCTTGGTAGTTTTGTCACGCGGCTTTCGCTTTCATCGAAGCTATTTCAATCGGTATCGTCCACTGAATGAAGATCGTCGATGAGATTTCGTATTTCTTTTGGGGTCTGAATCTGTGAGTCTCTTAAGAGTCGACAGGACTCGCAGAAAATTTCGATTCCGATGTTAAAAAAATCCTAGAAATGCATGAAAATGCATTAGCTCTGTGTTGTACGTGGCATTTGTGACATTTAATCGTGTGTTGCATGTTGCATATACTGCTGTGAAGTAAGTTATTTTAATTCAAATATTGAAAACCACAAAAAACCATAAAAAGGCGGCCCTACTTTTTTCTTAACGGCTTGACCGATTGTTTTCAAAATTTAACAGCAATGAGATAAAGAGTAAATCTGTGTCTCTAGTGATCGAAAAAAATAATAAAAAATGTTTTTTCTCGTTTCGAGGAAGTGCTAACATGGACAATATATGAGTATTTTTGGCACCTCTGCCCTGAAATAACTATACAAAAAATAAAACTTTTGGGCCACTAGAGACACAGATTTACTCTTTATCTATAACCTGTGAAAATTTGAAGACAATCGGTAAAGCCGTTTAGAAAAAAGTAGGGGCCGCCTTTTTGTGCTTCATAAAACATGGATTTCATCAAGTATCGTAGACTCTTAACTTCCTCTTAGCGGAGCTTTGAGATTCCATTTTTTTTATGTCCGAGTTCATTGCCAGGGTTCATCATAATGCGTCACAACTATAGCCCCGTGGCTCAGCTTCAGCATCCCTGCTATGTAGTGATCGAAGCTAAAGCAGTGCAATTGCTTAAGCTGCAACTATAACGTTTAATTTAAATCTGCTATTAACTATAATAATGTGTAACTTTTCGTACTCCTGTTAGCTCGACCAGCGCGAATATTGTAACAATGCTGTACATGCATCAATAACAATACAACACGGCACAGAGCAAGAGCCCCACACGACCTACCTGCGAGCGTACTCGACGGAATGAGTCCTAAGAAAAGTCGGTATTAAGAAAAGAAAATATTGAAATAATAAGTCAACCAAGTTATGAATTCAACAACATTTGGAGAGCCACTGTACAAGATCAAGTGAGAAAAAGATGGCAGGCTCTAAAGAAGTGTTAACTAAAGATTATTGTTCACTGATTTATGTTTTTTCATTATGTCAATATCGTATGTGTGGTTTTTTGGTTTTAGTTTAGTTTTTTAGGTTGTATAACCTGTAATTAATTTATTTGGGATTATCTTTGATTTTTTGTAAGCCAGTTGGAATTTTCACTTAGTTTTTCATTCCATTATTCAAATTATCAATTTTTAACTTTTGTAATTCCCTGAAGAAGCCTTCCGAAGGAAGGCGAAATATTGGAACGTTTTTATAAAAATAAAAGTTTGTGAAATGTCCCAACGCTTTTAAATGTGTAAATGTAAGAAAGTATCCTATAAATTAGATTTCAACACACACATCTGTGCTGCACACTGTGCACATCAGCACATCTGTGCTGAACACATATGTTATTAGGTACTTTCGGTGTGGGTTGAATTGTTTTCTCAGAATCGATATACAAAGTTTGATAGATTTCTTCTAACTTTAAAAAAAGGAATTTTGACTTTTATGTCAGAATTCATATGTTGCCATGGTAACAAAGTACATCACCATGGTAGCACCTTGCTGTGGACTTGGAAATAATCATGTTTCTGATTCTCGTTACAGGCCGTTTTTCACGCCAATATGTCCCATGTCATTTGAAATTGATTTTTAATTTTATGAATAAAAATTGTACATTTCTTGGGTGATAAGAGTGCCTGCCATTATTATTTGAGTTACTATTTACAAATTTACTTAAATACAATTTCAGGAGACTTCCCTATTTCATCAGAATTTACAGCGAATAATCTTCGTAAGATAATGTAGGTATTTTTAAGATCTTGCAGAGCTGAGCAGAGCAACTAAGTTACATAATATTTAGTGTCATCGAAGTGAGCTGAGTGTGATCGTCATCGTTGCTCATTCACAGTAGATCAAACAATAATTTTACAAGAAGTACTCTAGTGAATTTCAGATATAAAATAAATCGATAATAATCACCTTATAATCAACTCCATGGAACAGAAGTCTTCACCTCTCCGGTTCTTGAACTGCTTTTTACGCAGCTGTAAGCATAACGAAATGAAGTTCATTACAAAGCAGTACTTGACTAAGATGCAACCATGCTTAGTGCAAGTGATTTGCTTGTCCATAGAGTTGCTCAGAATGATTACTCCTCATTCCTTTTCAGAGAACTGCAATAATTTGATAAGGTACAATCATTTCGAGGTGTCATGTCTATAAAACCGCTTTCACATAAAGCACGGAAACCCCCCGACGGCTGCCACCTTAGCGCGGTGGTGGGGTTTGTGTTGGCCCATGATCCACTGCAGCTAAGCCGGCGAGCATATGCTCATGTGTCAGGGCCACTCATGCTGGACAGGTCAGTGGTGAGGCCCAGACAAACACCTGCCAGGGTCGACCTACCCATGTCCACCCTTGAATATGCTGTCCCCTCGGGCCGGCCTCCTCCCTCGAGATGGTGATTTCCCTGAAATCGGGTCCCACCTGCTCGAACTCTCCAGCTCCCCAGGCTGTCCCCTCCCTATTCTGGCCTGGCCTTCCCACCAGTGCTGGACTCCCCCGGGCCGGGTCTTTTGGGTCACCCCTCCCGAAGGCCCCCCTTAATATTCAACATATTCTTTGTTAATATTCAACAAAGATAAAGCTAAGCTAGTACCTTTTAAAATGCGACATCGTCCAAGTTGTAGGTCTGATCTGACATTGGAGGCGACGTTTTTTTGCCTCGCGACAGTCAATACAAAGCCAATTATTCCTAGCTTTTTGAGATATTGAAAAGTGCGTGGATTTGCTTACACCAGAGCAATTGTTACCGAAATGATATTTCACCTTGCATCCAGAACAGAGGGTGAAATCACCATTGACTGAAACGTTATCACCACACTTTCCGCAAACCGTGTACCTGTTTAACGTGTAAGTAACATGCGGAGCAGATACAACTCTCGTCGCACATTTTATTGAATACAAAACATTTTATTTATTTTATTATTGAAGAAGAGGCAAGAAATTATTCAGCGGATACTAAAATCTATTTTAAATCTAATCAAAGGGACATAGTACATAAATAAAGACATTTTGTAATTTCAGTATATAGTATTTATTTTTCTAATAATTTGTTATGATTGCAGTCACGCTGATTTGGAATTATCCAGTTTCTTCCATCAAAGTCATACTCGATCGTCATGAAACCATAGCAGTCATGCTGATTTGGAATTAACCAGTTTCTTCCATCAGTGTCATACTTGATCGTCAAGGAAACCATAGCAGTCACGCTGATTTGGAATTATCCAGTTTCTTCCATCAAAGTCATACTCGATCGTCATGAAACCATAGCAGTCATGCTGATTTGGAATTAACCAGTTTCTTCCATCAGTGTCATACTCGATCGTCATGTAAACCATAAAAGTCATGCTGATTTAGCCGTCTCTCCCATAAGAGTCATACTCGATAGTCATTGTCTTCTATGGACACCAATTCTAGTAATAATAACATCCGTCGAAAAAGTTATCCATAGCCAAAGTTATGCTTAAGTAGGTACCATAATATAATTCGAACTTTATTAAAATGACAACAATAAGGTACACACTTCCAAAATTGAAGTTATTATTAAAAAGTAAAGCATTTGTTATTAAAACAAAACCAAATTTTTAAGGTGCAAAGGTTTTCGTAGATTAAATGATATAGTGACGATAGGACCTGCTTGGGGCATGGACGGGGGCCTGCGTTGAGGCCTGGTTGACGGGCTACGAAAACAGGTCGTAATATACTCAACCATGAGTCATCACAATAACATGATGGTTGACTTATTACACCATCCAAAGAAACAATGAAAGCCGACTCAATTCATTTTCTTTTACTTATATTAACCCCTTCATATATCGCCATAGCAGAATTCCACTCAAAACTATGCATCTTACTCCATGCATGCTCAGCTACCAATGAATTGGACCTTTTATCTGTAATTAATCTCTACAGATTAATCTGTCTGTCTGTTTGTCTGTGATTAATCTGTAAGGCAATTGAATATAAATGTGCCAAACTAGTATCTTGGGGGTGTTCTATTAATAACAATTGTTTAAAAAAATGCGTGTTAGTAGTTGTATCGCACAAACTTCGAAACATTTTTCAACTGATAGTTGAAAGTTAAAGGTCAGTTGAAATTCAACTGATTTCAACTGACATTTTTCAACTCGGGCTTTGACTTTAATAATATATTTTCAGATATTTTTATGTAAGGCCAGGGCAAAATGTGCACTGCATAATATTTCAATCTGTTGATCAATTATGTCTATGCATAACTCAAGTTCTTTCACCTTATTGGCTAAGCTACAAATATTTTAATGCAGCATTACATTCGTATTATTTATGTACATTCTTTCTGCTTGACACGTTGGGGAAACAATCTTTTTATTGCAGCTCCAGTCGGAATTCACTATCTTTTTTAAGTGTTCCTTTACTAGACTTGAATTTTTATCATTTTGTGTCTTAAACTTCTATATTTTATTAAAAACCGACTTCTCGCGATGACCTCCGTATGAACTAAAACTTAATTGCACAAAATGGCCCGCTGTCGACGCGCCGTTAATCACTTTTATACTTCTACGACTTCATTTTATATTATAATGTCAGGCGAGATATTTATGTCAACCTTCTGGATTTGAGTTTCATCCGTCGAATTGCAATCTTCCCACCCAAACATGGTACAAGAGTGATCAGTGATTGAAGTATTAAGCACAACACTGGTCGGCACGCGCTTGCGATTGTATTAACTTAACTCCACTAAACACACATTTAAAGACTAATCTTGTATAATCGACGACTGACAACATTTGTAGCGCACCGCCTTGCAGAGTAAATCCATGCTGAGTTGTCTTACAGCATGATCTCGGCATGTGAGCATCTTGAACCCGTTGAAGACTGTTGCAACGTCCACCTGATCATCTTGCGGCAGCAGCAGGCCTCCACCTCCCGTTCACTTCTCAATAAATAGTGTGAAGTATGACTAAGGCAGGTTAATTGATAAAAATATAAGTTTAGTAATATTCTACTATCAGGATGTGTTCATACACTTAGCAGACGGTCTTGCGCAACGCTGCTCGAACGGTTTGCGAACATAGCAAGCGCGAAGCTGGTGGCTAACCGCCACGAATAACGAAGTCCAACCTCGTCGGAACTAAGGTGCTGAGTTTTTCGAAAATCATAATAATAATAATCAGTCAAATTTAACTTAGCAGGAAGAATTGCATGCAATCACATAAATGGTAATATTTCCCTCCGTTTGATCAATGGTCAAATGACAACATGTACACATATCATGAGAGAATGGGATATCTAGATGCATATTTCATGATTTTTAGAAACTCATGAGTAAGTAATGCGGCGTTCCTAATGCCAGCGACCCATGAAGCGAATGTAGTGAGAAAATTGCGGGCGCTACATCAAATTCCTACTAAGTTAATGAACGTGTTTGCTAGATGAATGTGGCTGCAAGGTTTTAAAACATGGACGTCGTTGTCAAAGCAATAATACAATAAACTATTGAGCAATAAACTTCGTAAGAATACGGCATATTATATTAGATATGCTTACCTCACAGCTTTATCGAAATTTCATCATCAACGCATAACTCACAATTTAAATCATTGACACACAGATCAACATAAACAAACGACGCCATTTTGCATCCATCTGGCGAATAAAGTGGCGCTGTACAGCGCTGAGATTATGAACACTTTTGATGCACGCAAAAGTCGCTACAGCACTGATTAAATGTAGATGTCCGCTGTAACGCTGCATGTTTACACCGAGTTTAAGAACGCCTCTTATACAAATATTATTAAATGATAAAACAATAAGTGAGTAGTAATACTAGGGCATAGAGTCAAGTAGTCCCGTAATTTTCGGGAACATTTTCTGATCCTTTTTTCTTTGCATTTAGTCGTGTCAGAGTATAAGTGATCTATCTCCAATTTTTGAAATTTTGAGATTTTTGGTTTAGGTCATGTATTAGAATGTACTTGATCTATATTAATTGAAATCCCCTCCAATTTATCACTTTTACGGTCATTATGAACGGAAATCGTTTGCTGTATGTCCAGTTATCAATGACTTGTTCGGATGCATTTGCTCTATGTCCGCATCGTCCAATCAGAGCTCTCCCTCACGTTCAAACTGTCAAGTTGGCGCGCATCTGGGATATTAGTAAACCCGCTGTTAATTCATTAATTCGAAGGTCACGTCAGAGTAAGATTAAAATTAAGTAGTTAGATATTATTTCTATGATTTATTTACATTTGTTTTTGTGTAATTTTATAGTTTGCTCAAATATTTAATGCAATTATTTTTTAATTTATATGAATAATTAATTGTTTATCACTCTGAAACACTAACTGATACAATATCTTCAGTAATATTCATGAGAAATAAAAAATATTAATGTACCACAATAGCATTGGCCATTGCATTGATTTCCAAATACAGAAGTCCTATGTCCACATTTCTAACAGACACTCGCTAAGAAATGTGTTTAAGTCCTATGTCCAACAGGAAATTACCTATTTTCGCTTCGTTTGTTACAGTCACATCAATGAAACACATAAATAAGTGTTCTAACTCGAATAAGTGATGATATAAACTTACAACTACAGTTAATGTTTATACTTTTATAGGATTAATAAAATCATAAAGTTTGACCCTCTGTTTCTCCGGATGGGAAAAGTTGGACATAGAGCACTTACACTCTGAGGCGACGATTTTATATAATAACTGTTAGAAAAGTTAATTACTGCAAATGGGAGGACTGTAACCATTGACACTGTCCTCCAATAACTAACTGGACCTAGCAAAAATGTATAAAAAACAGCATAAATATTTAAATTTTTCAAAATAATAGTATTTTCACGCCATTACTGTTTGTCAGCGCAAGCAGGGCTTGGCTAAGAAATTCATATGTGGATTGTATGATAGGGGTGGAGGGGGATAGAATATATAAGAAACTCACCCATAAGATGTTGAAATGTACCGGCGTGATGAGGCTGCCGTGGTAGTAGTGGTCGCGACGAGAGTCGAGCGGCGGCGTGAGGATGGATTAAACTAATAAGAAAATAAGGAAGGGAAAGAAAGGGTGCGAAATGCATGGGGCTGACCACTGGACGGCCAGCGAACCGCGTTGCACAGCACTCGAAAAGTCGAGAGCAAGGAAAACTAACGTGCGCTCACTCCGAGCAGATAACGACTAATGACGTGACCTAGGGAGCAAGGTCACCTAACACAAAGCTACCCTATGGAGGAGGGTCGGAACTAAATGAGGGCCGGTAAAGGAGTTCTGGCGCAAACACTGTTCAATAGCAAGCTGTGTCGAGTAGCTAATACCATTTTAAAGACCTTCAATCATTAAATCCTTCATTAAATGCACAACTAGTATAAAATAATTATGTTGTGTAAAAAGTGACCTATGGTGTTCCAGAGCAATTGTAGAAGATTGTGTGACATAAAACGGAAAAATTACTGGAAAATAACGCAACATTATCTGACATACAATTTTCCGGATAATTGCCATTCATATTGCGAAGTAGGGCTTTCTCATTATTTATAGGTATTAAATATCAATAACCATAGGTACAAATTAATCCATGCGTAAGTCCCCAGTCAGCCAAGATTTAACACGCAAGACAAAACACATGATTCCTCTTCACTTAAGAAGGCATAAGTTATGTCTACAATCCTTCGCAACACGGTACAGCATTACTGAACTTAGGTTCCTGAACCAAACACATTCAGTATCTTCTTCACTGTCGTCATCACTATCAACGCTCTCGGCGATAATATCATCAATTAACATAACTGTACTCGTCACTATAGATTCGGTATTGACTTACTCATCAACTGTCCCTAGCCCTCCAAATGTTCCTAAAATCTCGAACTTGTGTTTCACTGAGTAAAAACTTGTTGTTACCAATTTTATGGATAATTGCAGGTCTTAGTAAAAATGCTCTCAGTTGCGTCCTCATGGCCTACATTATAATGATATTGCAATCATAACCGTCGCGCCTGCACATAATTCCTGACGTGGGCTATTAAAATATCAAAGTGGTTTCAGCATTTTAAACACATGTTTCCGTATCAAGAGAAAATGAATCTCAAACACCAGTTGGAGAATCAACCGAAGAAAACAAGAGCTTGAAATTCAACCTAGGGAAAGAGATAAAAACGAATAAGAAGATTTAAAAGAGTCGAAAAAGTTAATTGCTAATAAATAAATACAAATATAATGCCCAAGAGAACGTGACATCGCGCGGGCGCTCTCTTCGCACAGACAGGGCAAAACATATTTTAAACATATTAGTAAGTTTCTATAGTTAAATGGAAATATCCACAACGCCACAACAATGGTAAATATAATTTGTCTTCATTTATATTACGTAAAAATAGATAAATGCACAGACACTTGTGTTTTTGTTCTCGAAAAATTGTGTAAACTCCCTGAAGCTGTCCTGAAATCACCAGCCAGCCGCGCTATGCCAAGTCTGTTAGTCGTCAGTCGGAGGCTCAACGTGTCGGACGTTTGGTGCTGCTGCTGCGCGCTCAGTGTGTTTATCATGCATTGCTATAATGTAGCTGCATACAAGTTGGCGAGTGGCTTGAATGCAATCGCGCTTATATTTAGTTACTCTATATTTCACTGCTGCACATCGAATCCTCTCCACATAAACCTTCTTCCTATGTGAGGACAAATTATCTTCGTCTTCTCGTATATCGGAGTCATAGACGGATTTAGAAGTACTTCTAAACTGACGGTTGTTTACTGAATACAACTAATATTTGGGCATGATGTTATTATTGACTTAGTTAAACACACTTTGTTGATTAGTTGCTACATGATTTACGCGGAAGGACAACGCGGACGCAAAGAGTTGAATATTGATTAATTGTTTTCCCTCATTGACATCGATTTCGAAGGTAACGTTATTTCCCATTTGTAAAACATTGATCCATTGCTTTCATTTAGATTTGCCCTTCGGAAATAAGTTGAAGGAAAGACACCCAGTTGCCTTACTTCGGCTCTGAGGTTGTTCCTTTCCTAGTATCTATAGTTCTAAAGGTAATCAAAATTGCAAGGGAAGATGCTCATTCATAAAAGCCACATGTGATAAATCCGCCAAAGGAGTAATATATAAAATAATCGTTATACCAGGTTGATCATGATCTATGGGGAATTGATAATTTTTTATCTTCTCATTTTTATTTTATAGGGACAATGATCATTTATTTTTTAATGTGTTTGGAAATCTGAAGTTACATATCTCTTTGTCAAGTTAACAAACGCTTTGTCAATATTAATGAATTTTTAGTGTAATTTAATACTTCTTCACACTAAGGTCCATTCACAGATTTCTGTTGAAGTACCACTAAATAATGACTAAACACTAAAATATTAGTGAAAATTAAATTCAACTTGATCTGCCAAACCACTCGAAACCCAGCACACAATAACACCACACAAGTCAACGATATAATTCTGGTTATACATCTCCAAGACCATACTTACCAAGGTAATCTACATGGTAATACAAGTCTTTGTGACTTACCTCTTAAGAAACGTAGTTCCTTTATTATAATTATATTTTATATTAGGTATACAATTTATAATTATTCGCCGTATTCCGCTGTAAGTATTTCTCTGTCACTGGCATGACTCGTAGATTTGCCTTACAAACCCAGCAGTAATGCTTGTGTGAGGGAAATTAAGCTTCAGACGTCTCAACTATTTCATGCGACGACTGGGAATGGTGACCAACTGAACAAACGATATCCAAGATATAAAGGCAGGGAACGTTAGTAATTTAAGGTCCCGAAACACTTGTCTACATGCAGTGTAATGTAATAGAGGGCTGAACATTAATCGGATGATCTTCATCTGCGCTCTGACCTGAGCATGATATCTTATCCGCACTGTTTCGATGCTGCATTGACGAGCGAGTGTCCTCACAACAAATGATGCTCTTGCCAGTTTCTTCAGTAACTCTTCGATATGCTGTGACCAAGTTAGATGGTAATCTATAACTAATCCCAAGAAGTGTGTGTTTTGTAGCGCGTTTGGGAACGACAAGGGGTGGTTTCGAGGTGCCACCTGGTGTTGTTTCTGTGAGGTTTGCATCTTGTGGACCACGTGTACGGGTTAACGTATGCAGCATTTCTCTTCTACTTGAGCTTGCTTTGCAGTACACATTTGGTTTACAATTCTTAGTTCATTTACCTCTCTTACTAGTATTCCATTAATGATGCTTTGATTAATTAGAGAATGTGCTGTAGGCCTGGGTTGAGAGAGGTCCAACTATGCATTGGATAATTTGCAGCCATTTCTTACTCACTAGGCACCAGATAATCCGATTTTTTTAATCGAACACTGCACTTTACAACTGTTTACATATTGAGTACCTAGATGAGGCCTAAACTAACTGAATACAGGTTTTAGTTCTAGAGAGAAAAGAAATATCTATAGAAATACGTGCCTCAAATGATTTTTTTTATCCAGGTTTGAACTCACTAAATAAATATAAATGTTGAAACTCGTTTTACTATGAAATGAGCACAGTACAGATCGACAGGTTGTACTATTGACAAACAATATATATAACATTCCAAAAGAATTTTAACGAGTTTTTCAATCGATTACGACCATCTTGGGGGCATTAAGACAAACTGATATCCGAATTCTTATTCACGTTTTCGAGAGATACCCTCGAGGACAACTGATTCTTTAAAAAAAATATATATTTTAAATGAATAATGAATATAATATTTTACAATAACTCACCTGAGATTGTACTCGGGTTCGCTTTGGTGATAGGTGATTGTTCGGAGTATCATTTAAACGTTTACGTGGACTTCTATCTGACAATGGTTGTGGAAGTGGATCGTCTTCATTGTCTTTGTCAAGATGTTCGACCACATATAAAGTGGTTTGGGTTTTTTCCTTTGGATTTACCGAGATGTATATATCTTTGTGACTCCTCAGAAAGTGTTTCTTTGTTTCTTTACTGGTGGTGTTGCCACTTGATTTGATGTCAAGTGCTCTGCATTTGGTGCATTCGCCATCTTCATACATGTCGAAAGATAAATCCGACTTTACTTGAATGCTTCTTTTCTTGTGAGCATCTATTCTTCCAAAAAATGTCGCACCTCGAAAGAAGTGATTTTTTTTCTGCAATACTTTAGTACGGCACTTGTTGATTTTGGGGCATTAGCGATCGCAAACACTAAAAAAGAAAGCTTACTAATGGCATTAGCTATATTATTTATTAATCATCTCTTCTCAATCAAAGTAACGCCGGCCGGCCAAATAAACGGTCTCTCTTCGAGTTCATATTCACAGAGCAATTTATTATTCATTTTATGTATCACACTTCCTGATAGAAACAAGATTCAAGTTCTGTGACAAGGTCAATACAAAATTGGGTGCATAATGGGAATGGGCAAAAAGCTGCTCCAGAAATTGTACCATATGTTTGCTTTTGAGCTTGAAGTAAACGGCTACAAGTAGGTAATTAAAATCACAATACCTATTACACTATGGTTACATGACAATGATGCAAGAGGAAAAAGTTTTGAACTTACTACGTACCACAATAAAAATCTTCCGGGATCAAGTAGAAAAACTTACATCAGTCGCAGTAGCGATGCACACTTGAATCACTTGAAGATTTTGGGGATTATTTAACATTTTATTGACAAAACATTATGTGTGCGTTGTAAAATAATTCTTTAGGACTAGCCTCTATGATTTTGGGACACCTAATACTGCTGGTACTGTTCAGTGAAGTGGCGTTCGTTTGCGACATAGCATATACACTTAAAAAAATAAGCCTTTTCTAGGTGACACTTCATTAAGTAAGAGTTATTGCAACCTTCTCGCAGGAGTGTGTCCTGTACCCAGTTCCGTTTCTTCTTTGTTCTGAAGAGGAACCGTTCAAATCCCTCTCTGTTTCTTCATTATAAACAACATTGCTTACAAGCATTAAAATCTTACCTATGATATTGTTTTAAGCGGTACAGTACACTGCCTAGTTGGTTGATCAATGTGTGAATTTCTGACATTCGATGCAAGGTTAATTACTAAAAATAGAGTTGAACACCACGCTGCCCTCGTTGTCCATTCTCGATATATTTGTTGAGTGTTATTTGACTTACCTAAAAGTAGGGTTATGTGTATTTAAATAATATTGACAACGTATGGATTAATTCCACAGAACAGCGAACAAACAGACCACCTATTTAAAACATTGAGCTATTTATGGTTTACTTACTCCCATAATGTCTCGAACTCTTTCTTTGGGTTCTTCAATATTTCCGATAACACCACCCTCATGTTTTACATGTTCAAAATGTTCATTTAGAAAAACCAATGCCTCTTCAAACTGACATTGTAGAGGGACACCTTTTTTCTTAATTGCAGGCGTTCAATAATACGCCATCTGCTATTAATGATAGATTTAATGTTTAATCAATTAATAATTAACTTTTCTGTCGAACTCTCCTGTCACTTGCTTTGCTAGCGTATGGTGTGTTCACCGTATATTGGCAGCAATGAACAGTCACGTGAACAGTGCCCTGTCAATCGCAAGACTATCTTTTCGTATTATTGAAATTGAATAAATTATGTCAAATACACAATTTTTAAAATTAAAAAATATTAGAAAAATTTAATAAAATTGTTTATCTTCAGTTTATCTACAGTCGTATTATACATATGTTTTGATTATTATATTGATATTTACATGTATCGGTATACAATTGTTCGCTAGACTGTACAGTAGTATCTACACGGCTGTCATTACAGAACATTATTATTTTCTTACAGTGAACGAACTTTAGTCATCTTTTGAATAATCGTAAAAAATTAAGTTTTTATCATATTGCAATTTCTTTTGCAATTCCACTTTCTCAGTTGGTTCTGAAATGAATGTGTAAACGCTTGTGAATACACTAGTAGGGGAGTAGGCAGTGTGTGAGAACGCTTCCTGATTGTTAGCTTAGTCTTCAGATGTAACTGGGGCTTTCCCCAAGATGAGTATAATTGTGCTCTGTTACAGTGAGGGAAGATGCACGATGCACATTTTGCACATTATCTAATTTAAAATTAACGAAGCTCGACGGGATGATTGGGTCGGGGACAGAAGTGCTCTCACACTGTAGTGATTCTGAGATAAATCATAGGCAATCATAGGCAATGAATCGTCGAGTGTATCATTCTCTTCTTCTGAAATAACGTTTGAGAACCGTCTCACCAAATCTAGTTTTATGAAACAATTGTCAGAATATTAATATTATGGTGATGTTGTGTTACTATTACTATTGGAAATAATTTATCAATAAATAAGTGGATTCTGCATACCTCCTAATCTCCTGATGGCTGCTGACTTTCATAAACACTTCATCCTTCGCGAAGTGCGAAAGCAGCTTTCAGCTTTTGACACACACTCCTTAGCAGGCGGAGCATGCATTTGGAATTGTATCCTAATATAACCATCTTAAAAAGATACACAATTCCTCTAGAAAATTCCCTGGCCTTCCATCAAGTGAAATGATTCATAGAGTTACTCCACCACTATTGATAACACTTTCCCACTTAAATGTGAGGTGTGCATTTGGTCGAATAGCTCAACAAAACACATGATTCCTCTTCACTGAAGAAGGCATAAGTTATGTCTGCAATCCTTCGCAACACGGTACTGCATTACTGAACTTAGGTTCCTGAACCAAACACATTCAGTATCTTCTTCACTGTCGTCATCACTATCAACGCTCTCGGCGATAATATCATCAATTAACATAGCTGTACTCGTCACTATAGATTCGGTATTGACTTACTCATCAACTGTCCCTAGCCCTCCAAATGTTCCTAAAATCTCGAACTTGTGTTTCACTGAGTAAAAACTTGTTGTTACCAATTTTATGGATAATTGCAGGTCTTAGTAAAAATGCTCTCAGTTGCGTCCTCATGGCCTACATTATAATGATATTGCAATCATAACCGTCGCGCCTGCACATAATTCCTGACGTGGGCTATTAAAATATCAAAGTGGTTTCAGCATTTTAAACACATGTTTCCGTATCAAGAGAAAATGAATCTCAAACACCAGTTGGAGAATCAACCGAAGAAAACAAGAGCTTGAAATTCAACCTAGGGAAAGAGATAAAAACGAATAAGAAGATTTAAAAGAGTCGAAAAAGTTAATTGCTAATAAATAAATACAAATATAATGCCCAAGAGAACGTGACATCGCGCGGGCGCTCTCTTCGCACAGACAGGGCAAAACATATTTTAAACATATTAGTAAGTTTCTATAGTTAAATGGAAATATCCACAACGCCACAACAATGGTAAATATAATTTGTCTTCATTTATATTACGTAAAAATAGATAAATGCACAGACACTTGTGTTTTTGTTCTCGAAAAATTGTGTAAACTCCCTGAAGCTGTCCTGAAATCACCAGCCAGCCGCGCTATGCCAAGTCTGTTAGTCGTCAGTCGGAGGCTCAACGTATTGGACGTGTGGTGCTGCTGCGCGCTCAGTGTGTTTATCATGCATTGCTATAATGTAGCTGCATACAAGTTGGCGAGTGGCTTGAATGCAATCGCGCTTATATTTAGTTACTCTATATTTCACTGCTGCACATCGAATCCTCCACTGCCTATAGGTGTACAGCGGCTCGTATATTTAACAACTTGAAGTATCTACAAAGATTACAATGAGCAAATTCAATGTACCGAATTTAATTGCCCTCAATCAGTTCTCCTGGGAGCAGAAACATTGAACATCCAAATATACATTAACACTTTCCAACCCAAATTTGGAATTTTAATGTAAAAAATATAATTTAATGGCAAATATCTTAAATTTATAATGAAAGCAGCACTTGCACTTGTACTTTCTTGCCTTCTCCTGAGGTCCGATATACCGACTGTTGATATAAAACTTGGACTCGTCTTGAAACGAACATTCATCTCAAATAATACCTTTTCAAACTTGCTTACAAGAACGACCCAATCAGTTTATGAATACTCATATGTATGAATGGTTCAATGAAAGTTTGGCATCAGTAGTTCCTAACAAGCTAAATGTATGAAAAGCACATTTTATATGAAGTAGTTAACTCAAAAACATTCATAACGTGAGGACTTGACAATGAATGCTTCAATAGTGTACCATCTTTACCAAGAGCTTTCTTATAATTTGTGAATGGCACAGTAGTGAACACTCCCACTTCGTTGTTAAAGTGAATCACCACTTTTAACATACTTTATGCAAAGTTTGCGTAAGGAGCCTCCTTGTCCTCATATAACAAAGTAAATGTTTTTCCCAGTATGGATTGTAATTACGCACCTCGACAGAAGAAGTCGTCTCCACACAAATTGTCTTCCTTTGCGAGCACGAATTATCTTCATCTCCGCGTATATCGGAGTCATACACGGATTTAGAAGTACTTCTAAACTGAAGAAGAAAGACGTAATTCAAGCCTGGTTACACGACATTTTGAATTTTGATGGAAATCACAATCACATTTGAACTAAATTTGAACATTTCACATCCCTTATGTGAAATGAATGTAGTGGGACCGATCGAGGTTTCACAGAAAATATTTGCTTGTTTTGTTATGAAAATATAAAAATTTTGGTTTATCAACAAATTTTAATATATTATAATTTGGCACAGGATTTGATTGTGAATTCTACTCTGAAGCTCAAATGTAAAAATCGTATACCACTTATATTACTACACGTCTCTCTACTAATGTGCCTTTGCAAATACTGCCAATTTTAAGCGCCTATTTTAATCTAAAGTTACATATCTCTGGTCAAGCTAACAAACTCTTTTTTATATTAATTAATTTTTATTGTTATTTAATACTTCCGTCACACTTCGGTCAACTTTGATCCATTCATGGATTTCTGTTGAAGTACTACTAAATAGTGATGAAACACTAAAATATTAGTCTTATATTAGTGCTATCTCAATACAAATTATTAAACATCAAAAAATACAATCACTCTTGATATCGCAAAGGTACGCTTCGTTCTCGAACTTGTCTGAAACTGACGGTCGCTGCTGGACTCGAGGATTCTTGGACTTCCGATCTCTCAGTAGACACCATCACCTGCTTGTCTCCTGGATCGTTCTTTGCATTATTAGAATCTGGAGATTCTGCACTCTTGTCAATCTGAGCTTTTTCCAGATAATTGTATTTCTTGAAACATGTAGAATTTTGAGTATAGCAAGACTTGTCCGGTGTTTGAACTGTTATGCTATTTCCATTCCGTTCGATTACTGTATTCGGGACTGGGTTGAATGGAGTAGACAACTTGTTGGTTTTACTTTGCTTCATCAGAACCAAATCAACCTCTGTGATTGCAGACTCTTGGGCTCTTCGTGTTCTGTCAGCATACTCCTTACTACGCCACTTACTTTCTTGATCACGATCACGAATTTCACCATCTTCTTCTCTTTCCCCTTCATTCGATTCACAGTGGCTTGTGCAATTCGAAGACGTTTTAACAATGATCTGTTTTGCCTTTCAATTTCACCATTCACTTGAGGCCAGAGAGGGGTTGTTAGTCTCTGCTCAATGTTGTGCTCCAGACAATAGTCTTGGAACTCTGAACTGGCAAATTGAGGGCCATTGTCTGTTCGAATGGAATTAGGTAATCCAAATCGAGCAAACATGGGTTTCAATTTCTGTATGGTTTTCTCAGCAGTAGTTGATTTCATGATCTCAACCTCAAAAAATCTACTGTAATAATCAATAATAACAAGTAAACTATGTCCTGAGGGAAGAGGACCAAAAAAATCCATGGCAAGGTCACGCCAAGGTTGATCTGGCAATTCTGAAGATGTAAAAGATTCTGATATATCAGGAGCAGACACTACCTGACAACCACGACAATCTTTAACAAACTTTTCACAGTCTCGATCAATTTTAGGCCACCATACCTTACGACGCAGACGATTCTTCATGCCGGACATCCCTTTAACGATGTCACTGACGAGGCGGATGAAAGACAGCTTGGGGATCAGAGACTTGGGCTTCTGGTGGTGACAGTCAGTGAGGTTGATGCTTTGGTGTTCTTGCACTTGCACAGAAGCAGGTGTCAACTTCTTGCGGCGAGCGTCGACAACTGTCCACTGTCACTGTGTGTGACAAGTGTCCCACCGACTCTAACCCTCCCACCCGCGGTCTGTACCCAATCGGGCCTGGACTTCCCACCAGTGCTGGACTCCTCCGGGCCGGGACCCTGAGGTCGACTTTTCCCTAAGACCTTCCTTATTATTCAACAAAGTTAAATACAAAATCTTCATGTGAGCAAAATGACCTCGCTTTTGACGCGCCATTAAACACCACTTATCCTAATAGTTTTTTTCATAATATTTCTTGACAATCTGATAAAATTCTTATGTGTCTTGATGGAAGACGTGTCCCTCTGCCAACATAGTTCTGGCCTTTATGCCGATGAACACGCCAGTGTCTGACAACTGAATGTCACGGCTTTATGTATTTTTCTTTGAAAAGTCAATCTTTTTTTATGACTCTTAATTGTAAAAAGCTGGCAATAAACTGAGGCAATATGGGGATCATTTATCGGTGAAGTTTATGAATAAATGGTCGTTCACTCTGAAATAACGTATTGCATTTCGTAAATCTGGGTAGAATGGCCTCCAAAAACAGACAATACAACCATCAGAAAATACAACAATACATACGATCTGCGCGCCGCCACCGGCCGCCGTCGTCTTGGTCACGTCCACGTACGGCATGGATGGAGACCCGCCGGTGCTCGTGGTGGTGAAGACGCCGTTGACGGACTGGCAGGAGGGCGTCGACGATATGGCGGCAGTGTTGCCAGATTTCAAAAGTGAAATCATCGACCTTGAGTCTAAAATTATCGATTTGTATAGAAAATTATGGCACGGTGTAAGGAAAGCAGGAAACAAAAATCCCACTATATTAGTTTTGAACATTTTTTTTTCATAATTTTTTTTTTTTACTTGTTTCATTATGCATTATTTTTTTTATTGTTACTTACATAGTTGGGTAACCAACTGGAAAGTAGCTTCGATCGATTCTCGGGTGTTACGAAATTATTTGCGATTTTGCATGATGAAACGTACATTTTAGTAACCTCCGTCCCAACATATTTAATCCTACAATATAAAATATGTTTCTTAGATAACTTGTTTATAGTTTTTTTTCGTAAGCTTATGATATAACTAATTATAAAAAAAATTTACGTGACTTAGAAATACCAATAACTTAAAAATTGTGCCGAAAGTACTTACTATTTTGAAGGAATTTAACAAAATTTAACATTACATTTAGATTTGCACATGAAAATCATAATGCAAATAACACAAACTAAAATAAAATGAGTAAACTATTATATATATTTTCAGGAAAAAAATATAAACATATGCTAACAGCAAAATTTAATTTTTTTCGGCTGTTTTAAGCGAGGGAAAGTGGATATTTCGGAGAATCGGTAGTTACTTAAATCCAAGAAAATCATACTTACAGCACTCATTGCAAGAGTTTTTCTATTCTAACATACTATTATACATATAATGGTAACTTGTAACGCATCAGATCATACAAAAATGAAAATTTCAAAATTTTCGTTATTCCCGACCCCATTGAAATTGCTGTTTTGGGACAGGAGTTACGCGGGACAGGAGTTACTTTTAAGAAGGAAAATGACAACAGTTATTTAAGGGTAGGTGCCAGAAACTCGAAACTCTGGAAATATTCCAGGGCAACATAGTACAAACTAATAAAAATTAATGCTAGTATGTAGCTTGACACGTTTTAATAATACCGGGGTGGACAGGAGTTACGAGAGAAAGGGAACTCTCACCTTATTTGATAGAAAATGACTTCTCATTTTCTGTCATTTAATCAGAGCACCATGAAGTAAGCAGAAATTTCATGATGACAGGTTGACGAACCAATAAAAAAAAATCTGGGTCTGTACTACCAACTCTACAATATAATAGACCGGAGTTTTCAAACGGGACGGAGGTTACAACCAAAGTGATGGACAGCTATTAAAAAATTTACTACAATTAATTGTGTGGACTAACTGATGTTTCATCTGTGTAAATGTAAACTTTGCGTGGTCTTTTCACTAAAAAAAAATCACCCTACTATATTCATTGCCTCAAAATAAATGCCGTGCGCTCAAACATTGACTTTTCAAAGACGGACACGGGACGGAGGTTACTTTACACCTATAAAAGTAGCAAATTTGAAAATATTATTGTACAAAAACACAAAAATAGTGATTGCAACATGTAGATGGGTAAGCAATACAAATTAAAAAAAATATTTCCCCTCATTTTCTTTCAATTGCTTTTAGCAATTCAACTCGGACAGCAAAACTAATATAGTGGGATAATGGCCCATTTATTATCCACAGATTTCCATGTTAAAAAACCAACAGGTTATTATCTATATAACACACAGTGCATTAAGTTTGACGAGTTCTAGCTTCATATTATATTCAACTCACATTAAAACAATTTATTCTCTTACTCAACATACTCTAGTCATATCCTCATTATGTTACATGAAACTGACACTATGTTCCCCCCGACGGCTGCCACCTTATCGTGGTGGTGGGGTTTGTGTTGGCCAATGATCCCCTGCAGCTAGGCCGGCGAGCATATGCTCATGTGTAAGGGCTACCCATGCCGTACATGTCAGTGGCGAGACCCAGACAATGAGCAGCCAGAGTCGGCCAACGCACCTGCGGTCCCCTCGGAACGGCCTTCCTACTCGAGATGGTGATCCCCCTGAAATCGGGTTCCGCTGGCCCGGACCTTCCCGTCTTCCGGTCCGTCCCTATTCTGGCCTGGCCATTTCACCAGAGCTGGACTCCCCCGGGCCGCGCCCCTTAGGTCGACCCCTACCGAAGACCTCCCTTCATGTGCAACAAAGTTAAAGAAAAAACTTAATGACCGCAAAATTATCTCATTGTCGACGCGCAATGAAACAATACTAATCTTATCTTCTCTAGAAAATTCTTAGGTAGATACTTTTATGTTTATGTTATTCTCCTCTTCTAACGGGCTACGTATTTTCTAAAGAAAAGCCGTATTAAAAGGTAAAAATAAAATAATTGAATTACATGTTATAAAAAATGTTTTTTGAGATTCCTACCTGTGACTTAGGTAAAAGCAGGATCTTGTTGGTGGCGATGCGTTTCTTGACATACTTTCTGACCTCCGGCGCCAGATTGGCGGCCATCTGCTTGCCGACCTGATTCTGCACGAGGTTAGGATTGCTGAGACGGCTGGATGCTCGAGGCGATCATCTTCTCGCATCACTTCTTCTTCGCCTTGGCCGCAGCCGACTGTGCTTGCCTTCTTGTTCACGATGTTCTGGATGGTCATCGGCTGGTTGATCACGCCGATCATAGGAGGCGGGGAACTGATCTTAACTTCAATGATATGTATTCACCTTTTGCGTTCAGCTTTTTACACGAGATGTCTTCAACATCGCCTAGGTTATCTTTAACGAATGATAGGACTTGATCTACACTCACGTCTTTGTTTAACCGCCACACGAGATGTCTGGCCTTCCCACCAGTGCTGGACTTCTCCGGGCTGGGCCTTTTGGGTTGACCCCTCCCGAAGGCCCCCCTTAATATTCAACAAAGATAAAAACTAAATCTTCATGTGCGCAAAATGCCCTCGCTGTCGACGCGCCATTAAACAACACTAATCTAATTTGATCTAATCTGTCCTTAGATGGCAATTATAACACCCTTTAACTTCTACTTTTCGGTGTAACTATAGACAGTCTTTGGGGACACGATATAATAAAACAGAGTATGTGCTGCTAAGTTAGTACCTTTTAAAATACGACATCGTCCAAGTTTAGGTCTGATCTGACGTTGGAGGCGACGTTTTATTTGCCTCGCGACAGGCAATACAAAGCCAAATCATTCCTAGCTTTTTAAGATATTGAAAAGTACGTGGATTTGCTTACACCAGAGCAATTCTTACCGAAATGATATTTCACTTTGCATCCAGAACAGAGGGTGAAATCACCATTGACAGGGACGTTATCACCACACTTCCACTTTTGATTAAATTGGTAGTTATTTTATTATAAAACAATAAAGTAAACATTTATTTATGATTATTAAAATAATATGCCAATGATCTTAAACAGTTTGAATAAAAATTTAATTGGTCTTCTTTTAATTATTACTTATTAGCTAATTATTTACCTGCTTAACTAGTAAGCTACCTATGTGAATGATAAATAAATATGTAGAATTGATCAGTCAAATATAAATGAAGTTATGACATCTACACCATCAATTGTCTTATTATTTTCCACGCCTGTCATAATGGGCCAAATATGTAAAAAGGTTCGGTTCGAGGTTCGCAAAAACTGCGAACCTTTTAAGGTTCGGTTCGAGGTTCGGTTCGCACCAAAATTCAAGGTTCGCCCAGCCCTACTATCTATAGCCAAAGGTATGCTTAAATACCATAATATAATTCGAACTTTATTAAAATTACCACAATAAGGTACACACTTTCAAAATTGAAGTTATTATTAAGTAAAGCATTTTGTTATTAAAACCAAACCAAATTTTTAAGGTGCAAAGGTTTTAGTAGATTAAATGATATAGTGATGATAGGACCTGCCGTGGGGCATGGACGGGGGCCTGCGGTGAGGCCTGGTAACGGGCTACGATGGGGCCTCTTACTAGACGTCGCCATCTACAGAGATGATGTAATCATCATCACCTTCTAGCTTTTCCTTAATACTACTCTTTCATTTGTTAAAACGACTGGCCTTACGAATATAAAAATATTCACTTAATATATTAATGCATATTTTAAAGGCTATGATTATTTTTAAATAACACTAACTCACTTGACCAACACCAAGATAGTGTCATCATCGTCTGAATCTTCACTTTATAAATGTGATTGAGTTTAAAAGTAATAAATAACTCGTTAGAAACCTGGATTAGTTCACCTCGTAACATGTTCATAGGATAATATGTCCAAACTTGTCACCGCATGTGACGGTACTGAAATCTGTCACAAATAGCTCAAGGAAGGAAGCATTGCCAGGTATAGGTCGGCCCATGCTAGAGTGGGTTCTTCATTGCCTGTCACCGAATCGAGTTGATTCACCGAGTGATTTCAGAAGCAGCTGCTACAGTGGTGCAATCGCATCCAAATAGCTTCTATATTATCTTGTGACTTGCGGTCCCCATTGAATGCTTCTTATAGCATGACGCGAAACCATCTTCCATGTCTACTTGATAACTTGATTGTCGTCCAACTTCACACACCCCGACGGCTGCCACCTTATCGCGGTGGTGGGGTGTGTCTTAGACAATTATCCATTGCAGCTAAGCCGGCGGGCATATGCTCATGTGTAAGGGCTACCCATGCCGTACATGTCAGTGGTGTGGTCCAGACTCCAGACAATGATCAGCCAGGGTTGACCTACCCATGCTCTCCCCAGATGGTCGTTCATAAAGTATCAACTAGATTGTTTTCCTATTACCTATACCGGAAATGACGTCATAAATATGCTAAATGACGTCATAAATATGGTAATTGACATTAAATTCACCACTTTATACTTTAAAATAGATATTTAGTAAACTTACTTTGTAAATAATTATAAATTCATGGTTGCAGTGTTCTCGGCCGCCATTTTTAAAACTGGAAGTGACGTCATATATTGAAAACAGCTGTACCAATTGCAACCAAATTTTGGAAATGTGTAGGACTAATAATTATGAATTAAAGACGACATTATTTTCAGCCGCCATTGTTAAAACCGGAAGTAACGTCATATATCAAAAACGGTTGTACCGATAGCTACCAAATTTTGGAAATGTGTGGGACTTATAATTATGAATTAAAGACGACATTATTTTCGGCCGCCATTGTTAAAACCGAAAGTGACGTCATACATCGAAAACGGCTGTACTGATTGCAACCAAATTTTGGAAATACGGAGGACTAATAATTATGAATTAAAGACGACATTATTTTCGGCCGCCATTGTTAAAACCGGAAGTGACGTCGTATATCGAAATCGTCTGTACCGATTGCAACCAAATTGTGCAATTATGTAGGACTTATAATTATGAATTCAAGACGAAACTAAACGAAACTTAAGCTATTCTTCTTGGATAATCATTTTTATCTTATACCAAACGCAACTTTTCTTAGTAACCAAATCGGTTGAGGCGTATTTTTTTAAAGAAATTTGTCCCTGCTCGGACATGTGCTACAAGCTGGATGAATAAACTAACACCCCACCGATGGCTGCCACCTTTGCGCGGTGGTGGGGTTTGCGTTGCCAATGATCCATTGCAGCTACGCCGGCGAGCATATGCTCATGTGTAAGGGTTACCCATGCCGGGCAGGTCAGTGGTGGGGTCCAGACAAAGAGCAGCCAGGGTCGGCCTTACCATGTCCTCCCTTGAATTTGCGGTCCCCTCCCCTCTCCTCGGGCTGGCCTTCCCCCTCGAGATGGTGATCCCCCTGAAATCGGGAAAATTGTTTCCCGAAAATATTTTCCCCCTGAAATATTGTTTCGTAGTCAACATAATTAAGTCTCGTGCGTTATACCTTCTCATCATGAAATACAACTCTATTAATCCATATTTTATAACAAAACATTTTACAAAGTACGTCATAGTCTCATTGAATTTCTATTAAAAATTTTAACTTTATACACTTGACACTTCAAAAATATATAATAGTGTTCCAAAGATAGTCCCTTGTCAATGACAAAACTTCCTCAGCGTCCAGGTACATTGAGCATCATAGATGCAGCTTTCATTGTTCTCTCTCATAGTAGAAACTGTCTGAGACACTTAACTTAATCTGCCCCGGGCTGAGTAGGTATGAAGGATAAATATCCTTTTCAAAGTTTTTCTTCGGCTCGGCCATTTTCAAAAGCTTGTGACAACATGCAGCTTTCATTGTTCTCTCTCATAGTAGAACTTCCTGAGACACGTACCTCAATCTGCCCCGGGCTGAGTAGGTATGAAGGATAAATATCCCTTTTAAAGCTTTTCTTCGGCTCCGCCATATTCAAAAGCTTGGCGACGTTCATTGCACAACAGAGACGAGGACAGCGTATGTCCTTCAGGACTTCAGCTCGACCAGGACAGGGTGGCAAATCTTCCACGTGTAATGTTTTCGTAGGCTAAGCGACTTGTTGTCGTAGACGTCGTAGAGTTGTCCGTTCTCCACGCTGGAAAGTCGTTCCTCTCCTCTACGTCGCTTCGCATCCTCTTCCGCCATTTGTCTTTCACGTTTTCTCTGACGGTAATTATTTCGATTGAGGGTTCCACTGCTCTGGGCCGAGCGTTCGGCACTAAGTGCTCTTTCCTCTTCCGGTGAATAATGTCAAAGTCGTACCGTTAGAGTCTGATAGCCCACCTCGCTAAACGTCACGTAGGGTCCTTAAAATTGTTTAGCCATAGGAGGGAGTGATGGCCACTTATGACGGTAAATTTGCTTCCTTCTAGGTATGGTCGTATCTTCTCAACAAACCATATCACGGCTAAGCATTCCTTTTCCGTCACCGACAATTCCTTGTCTCGTTAGGGATCTACTATCGTAAGCTATAGCCTTCTCTCCGTCTTCCGTCTCTTGTGATAACACACTGCCAATCCCATAGTCGGACTCATCCGTTTGAACAATGAAGAGTTTAGTGAAGTCCGGACCTGCCATTATCGGACGGACACCAGCATATCCTTGACCTTACGAAATGCTTCTCCTGCTTCTTCCGTCCATTTCCACTTGACTGACTTGCTACACAAATGATGGATAGGGTTTATGACGACTTGTCCTTCTCGAAGGCTGCTGCTTGAATACTATTAACTCTCACATGTTCTTGAAAACAAGCAATCATGTCAATAACCAAATCATGCAGCTGTCCACGACAGCCATTCTTCGTCATTTTTACAATACGATCATGTGAATTCTTGGTCCACTCTAGTCACGATACTTCCTCGGCTGAGTCCTCAGCGTCAAGGTGAAACAGTTGACCATTGGAGTATGCATCAAATTGGATGACATTGGATCACATTGAAGCATGTGACATATCCCATTCCAGCATCCAGTGTTCATGTCGGAGGAGTCGCACAACATTTTTTCCCACCACATATCTTCGTAATGCACTTTTAATCCAGAAAGTGCGAGCCGAAAATTCTCATGGAGGCGACACTTCCACTGGTCAATTAAAGTGTCGTTCAACAGCAATACAATTTTAGGGAGCAGTTTACAAAATGTTGAGAATGCAATTGTGTAGTTTGGATTATCTGCGACAAAAAGAAAATTCGCAATGGAACATCATAAGATAATACTTTCGTTAACGGCTTTTCACTCCATTCGCCCCACCGATGGCTGCCACCTTATCGCGGTGGTGGTGTTTGTGTTGGCCAATGATCCATTGCAGCTACGCCGGCGAGCATATGCTCATGTGTAAGGGTTACTCATGTCGGACAGGTCGGTGGTGAGGTCCAGACAAAGAGCAGCCAGGGTCGACCTACCCATATGCTCCCTTGAATTTGCGGTACCCTTCGGGCCGGCCTTCCCCCTCGAGATGGTGATCCCACTGAAAAATCGGGATCCGCCGGCCCTAATCCTCGCACCCCCCCGGTCCGTCCCCATTCCGGCCTGGCCTTCCCACAAGTGCTGGAATCACCCGGATCGGGCCCGTTAGGTCGGACCAACCCCATGTCCTCCACTTATATATAACAAAGTTAAAGTAAAAATTAATGTGCGCAATATAACCTCGTCGTTGACGCGCCATTAAACCACAATAATCTAATCTAATCTAATCACTCCGTTCGTCCAAACCGTAATTTCACCTTTTATCCCAGGCATAGTGTAAACTATGTCGGATCTATAGAAAAATTCAATGACTTTTGCATTTACAATCTCCGCATTGGTATTATAAGTGTTCGATGTAGTACGAGGATCCTTCTGTAGGTTCATCTTAAGGACGCTGCATGTACCTTTAATTACTTTTACGCGCTTTCTAGGCAAATTAGGTAGCGATCGAGCTACTCGCTAACAGCCTTCCCATGAGCTTGGGAAGTTTGGTATAATTGTTTAGATGTAGGATTTGGTGGAGTGGCCAACAATGCCTTCTTCCGTGCTCTGTTTTTCGTTCAATAAAAACGCGCACCCCGACTGGGAATCGAACCTAGATCTTTCGGGTATCACCATTTGTGGATGAGTTGAGAGGCTAAGGAACAAAAGGTTTACGTTGGACAAAATGAAATGTTGATACGGTCACAAGCAAAGTTTTTGCTATCTCCTTTTGCTCGCTGACTTCACTACGAGAATCTACCGAAGAAAGCATCGCATCGCGTGGGTAGCACTTAATATTGAGACGTCAAGAAAGAGGGAAATTCGGTTAAGAAAGCATCAGTACCTAGTTTGTCAATGGTAAAACAGAAACATACATATTGCCAAAACACTGGCAAATTTAATTGTCCCTTTATAATATATCAAATTTTATACTTATTGCTTTGACACTTGTGGTTTTGTTCTCAAAAAATTGTGTAAACTCCCTGAAGCTGTCCTGAAATCACCAGCCAGCCGCGCTATGCTGAGGCTGTTAGTCGGCAGTCGCCAGTCGGAGGCTCAACGTGTCGGACATGTTCGGTTGCTGCTCGCTCTGTGTTATATTATTATTATTATATCTTGATTTGCAACAGAAACCAAATTCCACAATGTGCAAATATAATAAAAACATATAGCAGACAAAACAGATTTCCCTGAAACAGGTTCGTTGGATAAGAACAACAGATCATTTAACAAGATAATATTAAATAATAATACATATGGCTCTGTTTGTTAATCATGGCACGGCTTCAATGTAACTGCATAAAAGTTAGTGGTGAGTTTCGGTGCTCTCATTCTTGTATTTAGTCACTCCGTATTTTAATTTTGATTATTGAGACTGCGTTGCCACCGGAATACATGATATTTACAAATCTTAGACTCGCCTGCGGATTAGTTCCGTAGAATATCCAGCACCTGTGTGATGATTGAACCTATTCTTACTATTAAAACAGCGAAGATCTGGCCAATCACAAGATGCAAGACCCACGAGAAAAGTTCTTTGGCCCGGGATTCCACTAACATAACATACACAGGAATAGAATCAACAATAGAAAACAGGCGTTTTACTAGTGTTCAATATTAATTTATATCAGAAGAGTGAAGATACACAGAAGTTGTTCTTATACCTACATTAATTATATTGTCCATGCTAGTGGTGACAGCCTTCGAAGTTGTGGTGTGGCATCGTGATATGAACATTCTTTTTGTATTCAGAGGGAAACCAGCTGTTTAATTTTTCATATCATTTGATTAAAATTTTGTTTGACAACAATTAGTAGATGCGTGGTGAACTTTTGATCATATTCATACCAAAAATATGAGGCTTTATTACCAACATTTTCCCGTAAATACATTTATTCTAGCTCCTTTAGTTACGTCACTACGACTAATTATTTAAATGACGTCATTTTATTAAATTATTGAATAAATCCAAAAATAATTAATATTATCACCCAATTTTTTTTTCAAGTATTGAATCCTTATATAATACATACTTTTTATTGAAAACAAATATCAAATTGTGTTCTGTGATTCTTAAAAAAATTATTTTATGTTCTCAAAATTTGAACTTTACACGTAATTTTGGGCAATTTCCCTTCACTTCTCTGCTTAAAATTTTTTTTTTGTTGTAATCAGCGAATTTTTCTGAATAAGGTCTGATGAAAAAGTCAAATCTTGCAATTTGTCCCGGGTTAAATGCTTCGTTGCTTGGCCTATTGATGCTTACTTAAGACTTGGTATTCAATTATTCATTATTACTCAGCCAATAGATATTCATAATTTATCATTATCGTTACTGCATCAGTAGTGCTTTCATATCCGGTAGAGTTTGTGTTGGCCATTAGCCCACTGCGGCTATGCTGGCGAGCATTTATGCTCATGACTAAGGATTACCCATGATTTCTTTCCTCCTCGGCAGGGCACGGGAGTTGCCCATATCTGAGAGAGTGTTTGCGATCTCACCCCAAATGAGGTTGTGTATCGTGTTGCTTTCAAAATTCTTTTGAATCTTGACGCTTCCCCACACATCTACGGTTTTGTAAGTCCTCCTCTGAAGTATTTTTAATAAATTTCGTTTTGATTCTTCTTCACTAATTTTCAGAATATTGTTCACGGAGGTTTTTATAGAAAAAGGTTTACTGACTACCTCTACTACCTACCTACTACTTCTTTCACTTTGAAGTTGTGTCCACCAAGTTGATCAGAATTGGCGGGAGAAACAAATCTCGCCGAATGGCGTCAAAATCTCGATCACTTGCGTTAATTATATACTTATGTTCGGCCACGAACTGTATATAAAGAGGCAGTCGATGTAAAGTCGATTTAATGTCGCCCCTTAATATATTTTAAATTTATACAATTGTATAGGTTGGTTCATAATACGTTATGGCAATATTACTCTGCCTTACCATGCACATTCCCGATCAAACGAGCTCGTGGTTTGAGATCGTCCAGAGCAACCTTCGTCTTCAATGTCGAAAGCAAATCCATTGTTTTTTTCTCGAAGAATATCTGGATCATGGTTATGATCTTGCAAATATTGCACAGCGCGACTTTCCGCATTGATATACATTGTTTCCAGTTCCTGCACCACCCGTCACAATACAGCGCACATACTTCATCTCTCGCTTTTCCATTACAGTTCACTTATAAAATTGTCTTTGCACCTATGCACGCACCTTAAAGCGCAGTGGTGGTGCAGCCTTTATCATCTGCTATCTCTCCACTGCCGGATTCTCCAATTGTTATATCTATCCAATTGATATAAATCCATATTGAATCCCTGGGTATGTATACCAATCTATTGCAGGACAAACAACTGTCACAAAGAATGTGTTAAGTTATATTTGTTACAAATCATAAGGGATAAGTTGATTATACTATTTGTAGGGGGAGCAAAAATATTTGTATCTATATTTAATGGAGAGAAAGGTTTATGATTGTTGCAATTTTACCCATGATTTGGTCGTTCGTCGGTCTTACATTGTTTACAATAAAGCTTGAAAATATTCATAATGATTTCAATCATCACAGGATGGTTGTTTGTTTCGGAAGCAAGTATCTTTTGTGTTGGTACTACATTTATTTTATTTTAGTTCAAGCTGTCTTCGCTGACATTTAGAGACCAAATTTAAGGCCACATAAAGAGGGATGGGTGGAATTGAATCTGCCATTTCCTTAATGATAGTATTGTCTAACAGAGTATTGGCCAACGAAAAATGGACGAAGTTAGTTAGACAATGTCACCATGTAAATTATTTCATTGAAAATTTGACAGTTTTACTTTCGTGGGCATGAGGTTTGTAGCACTTGTAGAATCGATCTGAAGTGGTAAACTAAATGGAATTTTTTCTTTAAAATATTGTTTTTAATACTATTTATCATCATCATTAAAAATCATTATCATGCAGTACATTATATTTCAATCAATGAAATCACCCATTCTACTGTTTCAAATGGAAACTTTTGAAACGCAGCTCAATGCAAAGAGGTACTTGACAAGCGGAACAACAGATTCGCGTTCTCTTCTCTTTTATCTTCGTGCTGCACAGCCTGCATCGTCTCCATGTCAACTGCTTCTCGAGGATATGATTGCCCACCTATGCTAGTCGCCCATCGTCTGGAACAGTCATTCTGGAACGGTTACACATTTTGGTAGGTGCTTGTTATTTTTATTTTTTTTTACATTGGGGAGCATTTCTTTTATAGCGGAAAGCTAAACTGATATAGACTTTTTCGGTTGGCATTGAAGGCAATGAAGAGTGGCAATGACTTTTGTCCCCTTTGTTTTGGCATCATCAATAATAACTGCTTCATGGTATTTGTGGGTCCTGAGATTAGGCATCAATTGACCAATATCTGCCATGAAGAAGACGTTCTTACTTTCTGGTCAGGTCTGCCAGGCTGTCAGCTGACTTCTTGCGTGGCGTCATTTTCCTTCCAACCACTCGGAAGGCGTTTTCAAATAAGATGGTGGGAATTGAAAAAAAAACGAGAAATTAAAAAGCTCAGATGAGCCATTGCCATAGAATTTACAATTACAAACATAAGTAAACATGAATATCCAGACAAATCATTGAGGAGATATGCTTTATTACCAATTGTATTTTCTCTGGCTTTGAAATGAAATTGCACACGGGTTCCTCTAACTTGTTTGGAGTTATAAGTTTTGTATTTAAAAATGTGTGTTTTTAAACTGAACCGACGAGCACGAAAGATAATAAATATGTATATATTTATTTATTACATATATATATAAAATATATATAGAGTATGTTTCTTCAATATAACGTAAGCTTTATGAATCCAGTGTACAGTGGCGTAATTTCGCATGCTAAACATTTTCTACGATATTGTTGACAATTAAAGGAGGATTCACTTCATGAAGTGTTATGGAAGATTTTATCTCGTATGACTCTTCTCTTACTTCTAACTATACATACAAGTTCTTCCCAATGGGGTGCATATAATTAAGAGTAGCATTTTTGTCGATGATTTCAGCATACCATTGCTTGGTTGCCAGGTTACAATCCCACTTTCACAAATGAACCAATCTTCATTGTAGGTGGAGATTCTGACGAATGTTTTGTGTCAGTCTGATTAGTAGATTCATCGCATTTAATTGGAACCAAATCTTCACTCTCGTCTTCCATCGTGTCACAATCTTCCTCACTCGTCATTTCGGCTGCTGCTTGCAGAACTTGCACCAACCAGCGTACTCATCGAGGCAACGGTTGAGCGCACTTCGAGACACGTCATATTGCCGACCTCAATGTGGTGTACTGTATGATGTTTTGGAATAGCCAGAACTTTTCCCCACCTTAAAGCTGAATCTGCTTCATATATCGAAACATCTGAAGCTGGCACATATGTCGGGGATTGGCGTGGCGAATTAAACCAATCAGTCTAATTAAATACTAATCTTTATATAATTTAAAATTTAAATGATATACACAATTATATTAAGTTAAGAGTTGTGAAATACGATGCAATCCCTGAAAAGCATAAAGCTTATGGGTCGCAGCTTGTGTATTACGTGTATGTTCTTACATTGTACTGCCTTGACAAATGGAAATAAACTAATAAATAATTATTATAATAAATGGGGGGAATAAATGTCCCCCCCCCCCCCCCAAGTCTGCCCCATTCTGAACTGGCTTTCTTACCAGTTTCATACTCCCCCGGATCGGGCCCGTTAGTTCGAACCCTCCCCATGTCCTCGCCTCGTCGATCGACACTTGGTTTGGTCGTAATCGGCGCTGAAGTTTATACGTTCTTGGCCAAATTGACGGAATCCACTGTCATCTATTGCCAACTTCTCAAATCTTTAGAAATATAACGAACATCGGACTGCGCCAAGTGATCTTTTTTCGATGGCGGAATCGTTATTTTCACAAAATGTGTCGGGTTCAGTTGATTTGAGGGAACAGGAAGAGCCGAACATTTGTGGCGTTGAAGACAACAAGTGCTGGTTTTCGCATTGTATGCTTCTACTGTCCGACACTTCACACAACACGCGAATGGTTCTCGTTTACCATCAACACTCACACACTTACATGTTCTCTTTTCTCATTTTCTTCTAACTTAATTATGTCCGAATTTGCCAATAACTTCTCAATCAAGCATTAAGAAGTGGATATTACTTCTTCTGTCATCGTGTAGTCCACGTTTGTGCTCCAGGAAAAATCACCCCAAACTGATTGTCACCGTGAGAAAATGCTGAGCTGTTCAGTTACTTGCTTCATGCAGACGTCACATGAGAGAGGATGCTTGTAAAACAAACCCATGTGCTGTGTGTGGGCGAGGCGAGGTCAGCAATTCCTCAGATTGCTTATACGCAACTCAGCCTACTAAGATATTATTGAGTCAACGACAGTAACTCGGTCAGGTCACAAATCTAATCTACTTAGTGTATATAGACAATTCACATTTGTGCATTTCAGTCACGCGGGACCATTAACTATGCACACTCACGCACGGCTTTTGGCAGTGGTGTGCACACTCACGCACACTCACGTCTAAAGTCATGAGTCTCGTGCTCACCTCCAGTTGATAACCAACATGTGAACACTAAGAGTTCACATAATATATGAAAAAATCACAAAAAAATATCACGTAATTCCAGTGATTTTAAACTGACGCACACATGTTTAACTGACATTTTCTTTGTAAGTAGTCTATGATGATAATGATTAAATATACTTCATTTTAAGAAAGATTGGTTATATCTTGTGTAGAAAATCATATTATCAACGCATTAAATTATCTTCACTTCTTAAAAAGTACTGTGAAAACATACGAAGTGTTAGTCGAACAAAATGGTCGCAATGGTCAAGAATAGGAAAACATTAATTTTTTTATAATAGGTAATGAATTATAAATATTTAAGAGATGTAATAGTGTCACTTCATATTCTTAAATTTAATTTTGTGGTGATCTTTCCAATAGTGAAAGAATCCCTTCATCAAAATTGAACCGGATTAGTACCGGATTAATCATACTTGATTAAAACCGTCAATATTGCGGAAACAACTTACTTAGCTGGTTCTTTATAAAAGGGAGTGTCTCAAAAAGTTTGGTTATACGTTTGATAGAATAGATTCGGCGTTTAATGCGCGTAAAATTCAATTTTTTCCCAACACATGAGTTGGGCTAGATTAGGGTATGGACGCGTACACTACTGTGTAGTAGTATCACATGACCGTGTGTAGTAGTGTCACATGGCTGTGTGTAGTAGTGTCACATGGCTGTGTGTATGTAAAATTTGTATGGGGGCAAATAACTTACAGGCCTTCCCCAATGTGGGGATTGCTACAAAAAATAGGATTGCTATTGTACTATTGCTACACCATAATCTTGCCCGTAACATTCCTCTCTAGGCTAGTCTCACATTTCTCAGACTACCTACCTTGTATCTACACAGTATGCCAACCCCACCGATGGGGTTGGTTAAACCGATGGGGTTTAACAAATAAAAAAAACAAATACGATTTAATGATTATAATATGAAACTTTCCTCTATAACAACTTCAATTTTAAAATAAACAATCCGACAAATGTCGCAAGTCCAAGCCACATCGAGTCGCTCGTGAAGACCGGCTACGACAGCAGGTATTGACCAAACTCGTTTTCACGAGAGTCGAGGCGAGAGTGAAATCACGTGTAACGACTTTACCTAATTAGCTGGTTGGTTATTAAAAAATGTTGATAACTGACCGTCCTTGCAAATGGTGGCGTGATCATCCCAATCAGATTGGTTCTGGATACGATGGTAATATTTACAGGGATGCGATCAATTACTTCTTGAAAGTAATTTTGAATAAAAATTAGATTTGTAAGTTTAAGACGGTCTTGACTGCATAAATCTCTTCTATTAGGTATACGCTCGCCTTCAATTTAGGACTTGCATGATGTAGAATTCTGGTTACAAAATTGAGTATTATGGCAGATTTATTTCACACTATCCGTTTGTACCTTTCAGCTCAAGTCACTGCATATTGTTATGCCAAGAATTCGCATGGAATCGCAGCATTTTATCACCAAATCGCTTTTCTTGTATGCGTGAGTCATCCTTTTGGGTCCACTTAAATAAATTATCAATTGTTTTTATCAAAATACATATAATTTACAATGCTGAGAAATATCAAAAAAATTATCAAACAATTGCATATCTGCAATTGAATAAAAGATACTTCGATTTTAGTTCATGCGCATGCGCAATTGCACACAACAATAGGCGAGAATTCACCGCCATCTTTATTCTTTATGAATCCTGTTTCACGGCCTTATAAAGTAAATTTCCAGCTAAAAAATTAATCCACTATTGATCAAATCTACAAATCTACAACGTATGTGCCCTTAATTAAAATGTAGGGCCTTAAATTTACGACGTGTCGAAAAATTCGACAATGGCACTTGGAGGGTTAAATCTCAATCGGAATTGGAACTTGAATGCGAAAACTAGTACTAGTAAAACTAGTTATATTTTATACCATCCCATTGCTTTGAGCATAATGTGGGCTTGAGATAATATGCTTGAAATTCCACACATCAGAAAATTCTTGGAATTGTGCTCTACTAAATTGAGGCCCATTATCACTAAATACAATATCCGGTATGCCGTGTCTTGCCATAATTGACTTAAGATGCTTGATTATTTCATTGCTTGTAGTGTCTTTACTAAGAGTCGCTAGTTCTATGTATCTGGAGTAACAATCAATCACGAGCAAAAAATGCTTTCTATCCATCTCAAACAGATCCTCCCATGGTCCCATCCTCCCATGGACCTCTTCTCCCATGGTCTGCTAGGAATTTCGTGTATTTTAAGTGGTTCTTTACGATTTGATTTGTGATGCCATAAACAAGCATCACAATTTCGAATAACATTATCAATGTCATTATTCATTCCAGGCCAGTACAATAATTACCTTGCTCTGCTTTTCCATTTTTCCATCCTTAAATGGCATGTATGAATTTTTGTAAGCATTTCATTTCTTAACTCTTTGGGCACGACAATTCTTTTTCCTTTAAATACAATATCAAATGCAATTGTCAACTCGTCCTTCATATTCCAGTATTGCCTGATCTCTAATGGTACCTACATTGTTTTTGAGCTCCGGCCAGCCATTTTTAATGACTTCACATAATTTAATGAGCTCTTCATCCTTACAACGTATCATTCTGCAATACCAAATTTTTACCCTCTGTAATCGGTATTCCTGTCATTACCATCCATACCTGAGCATTAAATTCACGATCTATTCGTAATTTTCTTCCTCTTTTACAGTTTGAAATGCACGCGACAAAGTGTCTGCTATATATAATTCCGTTCCAGGTCGATAAGTGATCATGACATCATACTTTTGTAACGTAAACAACATTCTTTGAAGCCTGGGTGGACAATCTATCAATGGTTTGTTTTGAAAGATTCCAAAGGTTATGATCACTTTCGACTTCTACTTTTCGAGCATACACATACTCGTGAAACTTGTGACATCCGTATGTGACAGCAAATAATTCTTTCTCGATTTGACTATTATTTTTCTGGGCTGTTGTAAAAGCCCTTGAAGCATATGCAACAGGTGCATTGTTTTGCAACGACACTGCCCTCTTACCATCCTTACTAGCGTCAACAGATATTTTTACTGGCTTTCTGACATCGTAATATTGTAATACCGCCCTTGTCACTAAAATCTTTTTTAGTTTATTAAATGCCTCCTGGAACAAGTTCCCTGAGTGGGGCTGTCAAACACTAATTTTTGGAATGAAGCGACTTACATATGCTAACATCCCAAAGAACCTTTCCACATCTTTTTTATTTTGCGGTGTTTGCATGTTGACAATGGCACTTATTTTTTACTCGTCCGCGACAATTCCCTCCTGCGTTACAATGTGCCCCAAAAATTTAAGACTACTTTGCCCATTTTTATACTTGTTTTTATTGAACCTCAGATTACATTCCCTTGCCCGCTCCAGTACCCTTTTCTAACGTTCATCTTGTTCTTTCTTTGTCGCACCCCTAACGAGCAAATCATCAATATTTGAATCCACGCCTGGAATGTCATCAAACATCACTTTTGTAGTCCTATGAAATATTTCTGATGCACTACTAATTCCGAAGGGCAAACGCAAATATTTGGATCGGCCCATCGGTGTAATAAACGTACAGAGTTTCGAACTCTCCTCATCTAGTGACAATTGATAAAATCCGCTGTTTGCGTCCAGCGACGTGAAATATTTCGCTCCAGTAAGTTGACTTACAATGTCTTCAAACGTATTTATCTGATAATATTCCCGCTTAATTGCATCATTTAAACTTTTCGGATCCATACAAATCCTCAACTTCCCGTTGATAACGCATAAAAAACTTTTGGCGTTCCATTGTTTCATTTATTTGCGGAACAAAGTATTCTTCAAATTTATTTATCTCCCTCTTTATCAAATCTAAACTGCTGATACGCTCTAACTACGTCTCTGCCAATAACATGTAATAGTACCGCACACTGCTGATCTTGGGCTTCCTTGTTTAACTTATTTGCTTTCAAATAAGTCCCGAATCGCATTCTCCACTCCTTCCAGTCGTTTTTAACATCTTTATTGAATAATATATACATAGATTATTTACAGTTTCTAATGTTATTTATAACAATTCCTGGCTTTTGCCTCCACTTGTTAAACTGAATCTTAATCCGCTAACTGTCTGTCACCTGTTGCTGGACTGTGACGGGTTCCGGGATCTGCGGCGTCGGCTGCAGATGCCGCGGGACCTGGAACAGATCCTGGGGAACGAGACGAAGGCAGTCGACCGCCTGGTTAGCTTTCTTAAGGAAGCCGGAATATTTTATCTACTTTAAGACTTACCTGTGATAACCATCTGTGATTTAGACATAAGTACATTTTACTGTTTTACACTTTTTACATATTTATTTTAACACGACTCGGATGCAAGTATTTATAAAGAATGCATCTGGGTCAAATGCACACTTTTGTGTGATGTGTATTTTAACTTACCATCTAGTCATTTTACGTTTTTATTTATCCACACTTTTGTGTGACTTATATTTTATTAACGAACAATCTAGTCAATATACATATTATTTTATATACGTATATTATCACTACATGCTTAATGTTTAGATATAATATAATGAATTCGGCGCAACATAACCTAGTCGTTGACGCGCCGTTAAACCATAATAATCTAATCTAATCTACATAAGATATGAGATACAGGAAAAAAATGTGGCAATTTAAAAAATCTGCAACAATTTGATTGTTCGTAATGAAAGATCAGAAAAAGTAAGTCTACAACGTACAACCATGTATGTGTACCTTCTACACAATTTGCAAAAGAGTAAAAAACATTACTGAACTATCAGTAAATTGCACTTTATACCATATCATCACATATCATTAATTTAGTTATAATGATTTTTTAGTTACATAGGAATATGAAGTTAACAATCGGTCTGCCATTTCTGATTATAATTATGCTGTTGTCACGTTATGCTTTGGCAACAACCCATCCGAGGCTCAAGTCAACAACTTCATTGTTCATCAAATCTGGAATTGAATTTGGCAGGGTCCTTAGACTACTACTTTGTTGTTGTGTATACTAACAGAATAACACAAGCGCAATCCAAAATCTGTTTTCATCCAAAAAATGTTTTTAAGTAACAGTTTAGTTAGAAAATGGTGAATTTTTATGTTTAACTGTATTCTTGAAATAACAAAAAAATTTTGTTTCTTATTACTGAAAATGTATGAAGGACAATATAGGAGCCCAAAAATGTATAAATGAATTACATACATAACTATCTTTAAGTCACCACTATTAGATCGTTACACCCTGGACAATGTACAGTCAAAACATTTACTATACAACACATATTCAAGATGTGCTCAGTTGTTATGTACACTTACTGCAGCTACGCCGGCGAGCATATGCTCATGTGTAAGATCTACCCATGCCGGACAGGTCAGTGGTCATTTCTATTTTCATAGAAAATACATTGAATTTGATTAGACAATAAGAGTGTCCTCCAGTGGATCGATGTGTTGCGCGGGCCCCGTCACGTGATCTGCAAAGACGTCCAGCTAGAACAGACGTCGTCACATCAGGCATTGTATCAATTTCACAATCAATTAGTCAGTACATAGCCACTTGTAGCTGAGCTACACGAGACAAGAATGTAGAAGTTGTTGTAGCTGTATACCACAGTGTTGCTTCTGTGGGTTAATATAAATTTCTCACCTGATACTGTCCACGCAACGGTCTATATTGCCCGTGGTAAATGTCTCTTTGTAGCTGTAGTTGTTCTTTCTGATGGGAGTAGTCTCCTGAGGATTGCATGCCAAGAACCAGCTTTTGGTTTCAACGGTTATTCAGTTATTATGTAAGATGTGATGATTTTATAATCAGTTTGTATCGTTTGTATCGTAGGACAAACTACTGTCACAGAGAATATGTATAGTTATAATAAATGCTACAAATCATAAAGGATGAGTTGATTATACTGTTTGTAGGGGGTAAACAGTGAGTCAGAGATTGCAGTGACGACGTTTAAGTGATATCATCCAATCGTAGAGGAGATTGCCACAGACTCTCCAACGGATATCTGGTAAATAAACTGATCATATTTAGCACCTTCCTTCAGCACAAACTCTTTTAAGGTATTTATACCTAAGGTATACCTTAGTTAACATTAAACCTGTTTAAACATTTACTCCAGAAGTGAACAGAACAGACGTCATCACCTTAACATCTGAGAGAAGGGGATTAAAATAGGCACCATGTATCACAAATAATAACTTCTTTTTACGGGTTGAGCTGTCAAAAGAATATTTTAAACTGGCATAGTTTCTTATCATAGTGTTATGTAAATCCAGAATTAATAAATATAATATATCATTAAGCATACAATCTATTAGTGATCACCCTGTTCTGAGATATAATAAAGAATGGTTTAAG